>JAOTQJ010000001.1:24378204-24409001 GCA_025642045.1 Solanum sejunctum | reverse complement strand
CCAGTTTAAGTTATTTTCAGTGCATGTTTTTTTTGGGTGTGTGTGTTTTGTGTGTGGGGGGGGGGCAGGGGTTCAATATTGGAAAAGCAATCATTTGGTTCAGTTTTTCCTCTTTTTGGTCCTGTTCTGTTCAGCCAATTTTGGGCTTCTGACATATTCAGGCATCTACTTTTTGCCCTTTTTGAGCTTGTAGCTACTTATTTGTTCTTTCTTTACAAATTTCTACCATCTTATGCCTTTCTATTGCCTTATGAGATACAAAATCTTTGTATTTTGACTGATGTACAAGTCCAGCCCTATCTTAGTGCTCAGGAAATAATTTGAATATAAGTTCATTACGTAATAAAAAAGAAAAAAAGCAAAACTGCACGGAAGAATTTTGATAAGTTTCACATTTATCATAAGTTTACACTGCATGGGTTGTATCATTTCACAGATATATATGATTAAAAAAAGAGGGAGGAAAAGCAGCTAGAACAAATTTCTCCCCATCCACAATTTCCAACCTTTTTGGAAACCAGAAACTTAACAAAATTATATTTGTTCAGTCTACACACCCTATCTCTGAATGCCTGGGAACATACCCTGCCCTAAACCTGGAGAAAAGACAAAGAGTTGCTGTAGGATGATAGCTATAAATAATCTAATTATGCCAAAAATGCAAAATCAAGTGATAGGACAAAAATGTATAGAAAGAATTTGCATAGCCACCCTTAATTGATTGAACACATAAAGAATGTCAAAACCACACAATAGAGTTGCTCATTTCCAACACACAGTTAAAGAGATTTAAATAACTCAGTAGCGAAACATTAACAAACCCTAGAGGCAGGAGCAAAAAGAGAGAGAATTTAAAAATTGGAAATGAAAATAGGAGTAGTAAATGTAAGGGGTCGCTTATACCTTATGATCCGCGGTGTGAGAATGAGATTTCGCTTGCGATTTCTTCGAGGTGTTCTTGTGAGACTGCTGAGGCTTTGAAGTCTTCTGACTGGTTTGAATTGTCTCCGGCTTCGCGATAGATTCAACCTCCGACTTCCTCTTTTGGAAATAGTTCCCGAAAACTAGAAAAACAATCACAACTCCGATGATCGCCGATATAATCGCAATCGGAAGCATCGAATCCATAGTTGGATGATGTAAATCTCGAAAATGGAGTTCTCAAATTGAAATCCAAAGTGTTATCAATTCAAGCGCGTTGGTGAGTGTGTACATTTCGCTTAGAGAAATTAAAAAAACTTAAATTATATACAGTAAACAGTCAAAAGAATTTACCTTATAAATTTTTAGTATTAGCATAAATAATTTTGAGGAGTTATCCATATTGTTCAGACAAGTCAAAATATTGACCTGAGTGTATTAGTAAAAATAATATATATATTAATAAAGTATATTATTAATATTTTATTTAGTATACTTTTTCATGTGATGCATAAATTTACAAGCATTAGGTATACATTCTATCTACATATGAGTAATGAAAGGAGTGAAGGCCCAAGTGCCCTTCAATTTTTATTTTACATCTTTGTCATCATGTTTATTGGGTGGAATGTTGGTCAATTTAAAACTCACATATTCAAAAGGTTCAACTTGTGGAGACGAGAATATTGAGATGGATGTGTTAATATACCAGAGGTGATAAAATTAGGAATAAGACCATTTGGGAGAAGTTAGAGGCGGTCTCTGTAGCTGACAAGATGAGGAAAGTAAGTCTGCGATGATTTGGACATGTGCAGAGAAGAAGTACTGATGCTCCTGTTAGAAGGTGTGAAAGGTTGAATTTAAGAGTTACGCAAAGGGGTAAAGGTAGACCGAAAAAGTATTTGGGGAGGTGATTAGACAAGATATGATGAAACTCCAGACATGACCTTAGATAAAAAGGAGTGAAAGTCCTATATTAGGGTAGAAAACCAATAGACTAGTAGGGGTAGGATGATGTTTGGTCTTGTGATATAGTAAGTTAGTGGGATTAGTCGTGTCTTTATATTTTGTGTTGTCAATGCTCGTCTTATATTTGTTACTTTTATTATATTTATATACTATCATTTGCTTTCCATTTTAGTCTCTTTTTTTTTTTTATATCTAGTATCTTCTACTTATGAGGCTTGATATTTTTGAGACGAGAGTTTTCCAGAAACAACCTTTCTATCTCTATGAGGCAATAGTAAGGTCTGTATATATTTTACCCCTCTTCAAACCCCATTTGTGAGATTGCATTGGTATGTCGTTATTATAAATTATGCAATGTGTGCTATTTTTTAATACACCAAATCAAACAATACATAAGAAATATATTATTATAATTAATGCAAGCATTATTGATACACTCTATTTAGCATTATTATATTCATACATCCTACCAAATGACTCTTCCGTGTATATTTTTTATAACTTTTGATAAGCTATATCTTATAGTTACTATATTATTTTTTAATGATTTTTTATTATTTTTTATGTAAATAAAATATAATTATATTTATTGTAAACTAACTAGTTTATTGTATTTTTTTTAATCTTTGCCTTTCCAACAAGAGGTGTAATGATGCCAACAAAGAGAACTATTTTGATGAACTCTAAAATGATTAATGTATTTCTTATTAGAGATGGAGTATTCTAGTTATATCATGTTTAAAGGTCTTAATTCAATAAATAGATATCAAGAGTTAGATCAATTAATATATTTTAAAAAATAATTAAAGTTCAATTTTTTAACTTATATTTTCAATTTTTGAAATGTATAAAATTCTTCCGTCAAATCTTGATCAATTAACCTATAAAATCCTTCACATTATATCTGACTAAATTCAAGTATTGCAAATATTCCCTCATTTCTATTTCCGAGCATTTTAAATTTCCCATGTAGTAAACAATCCCACTATTGATTCATTCTGCTTCTAATTAGATAGATTAAAAAAATGATCTAGCAATGATAGTACAAGCAGAAAATTCCCTTTAACAGACACTCCAATCTTTCTTCTTTCAATACGACTTTTAAGACAAACTTGGCCAACTACATTTAATACAATTACAAAAATTCAAGTGTGTAATGCTGCTTTGTGTTTGAAGTTTAAAACAAAAAGTTTTACTCAAATTCCTTCACTGCCTCATGCATATTGGAAGGAGGTTTCTGTAACATCATCTTTTAAAAATAGTTCTTCTACCTAAGCTGTATATTACTATAAAAGCAGTCATTCAACTGCCATATGTAACTCCAGTACCGTGAAGCCTTCTTTAAATTGATATAAGCCTTTGAAGTGAATCAAATTCTTCCAGTGGAAACAATAAAAGAAGCACCAGAAACTAAACAATTTGCTCCTTGAATGTAAATTGCATCCTGCGGTTTAAGAAGGTTTTAGATACAGGTATCGACTATTTTCTTTAAATGGAAGAAAAAGGAGAGCAAAAACATAATATGTCGATCAGTTTAGTTCTCACTGACCTTTTGGGTGTGAATGAAAAACATACTCTACAAATCCGAAATACCACATTAAATTCCAAGGCCAGGATCTACTAAAGCCTCTTTCTCTGATAGCATTTTCAGTTTCTGTCAAACAAGATGAGAAGAATATCTTCAGACTGAGGATATATTTCACTTGACTACTAGTGTTGCAAAAGCACTGCACTAATTCCATCACCACAGTTTCTAATTTAGGCAAATTTTATAGCTGTCATAGCCTGAAAGCTGCTTCTACAGCAAGGTTGAACTTCAAACAATTTGGATGTCTATCAGATATTAAAAGGTAACTTTGCTTGCATGCCTTCGCAAAGACCTTTTTTAATAGATCCAATATTGACATAAAACCAAATTTGAAGGGTTTATCCTGACATGGATTAATTAACTCATCTATGTAAAACTAAAAGTTTAGCTCATGAGTTATGGAATGATATCTAGAGAAACCTAACGTCCCCGCATGATTGATATCAAGATTGATCATTTTCAGATGAATGTTTTGCAAGCACGTGAAGAATTACTCACATGTCTTTTTTAAAGAGAGGAAGATTGTCCGAATTCTTAGAAAATCGAAATCCAGGATGCCTCACTTAAAACTCTAGGATGAAGTAATATTACCGTGATGTATTGAGGAGGATCATCTAGACTAGTTGTGCCAAGGATCACTTCCCTCCGTAACTTTGCTGTAAGCTTGTGACAAACCCTAAGCTGCATAGAAGAAAATCAACGGTATACCATTTCAGATGCCTAAGCCTTCACTTAGTGGAGAGGCAGTGGAGGGAAATCAGAAGTTATGGAATTACCTCGGATCGAGTTGCACCACCAATAATGAAAACAAAAATCCGTTGTCCCATGTTCTTAAAATCAGTTGAAAAACTTCTGAGATTAGAGTCACTAGAAAAAATTCCAACAAAGACACAAGTCAAGATGATTCCATGTTTAATTGCAATGACCAATTTTTGAACATACTTAAAATTAGATACATTAATGCTGCATGCCATGCAAATCCTACCCCATGGAATATAGTAATGAACAATTAAACGAATAAATATGGTACTCTTGTTACTGGAAAGTGACAGTTTCTTCATATGGAAGTCAAGGAGTTCTGGATCTTCTAGGTTAAGACAAGAAACTATATTAAAGATGATTTTTCCATGGGAGAACCTTGAATATCCATCATCAGAAGTACGCGAACGTGCCCAATTTGGAGTCCTCCTTGATCTCACTGAGCGTGGATTAGTATTAGTAGATTCAGTGGCCTTTGGCGGGACATTCCTTGCGGAAGATCCAGAGACCTCACCAGTAGCTTTTTGAGAATTGTTCAAGCACTGATAATCATCTTTTGACAAGTCACCTTTACACATTTTGTCAATCAACTCCTGAAAGAAGCAAGATTGAGTATATCATTTAGGAAGCATAAGGATGAGCTAAGCCATTTAAAGAGCTAGTGATTAAACATTTAATCATCCAGAAAGTCTAGAAAGTAAGCGAAGCTGAATGTATTCTTCTTTCACACAATGGCAATTTGAAGAAGCATCTCTTGAAAAACAATTATGCCTTTCTTTCAGAGCATTATAGCTCCCAAACTCAGAAATAGAGTTCCAGAAAGAGAGGCAAGGGCAATTGGACCCTGCTATTCCAAGTATCGTAGTTTTCTGGAATATAATTCAGAACCCTTCAATGGTAAGAAGGTAAATTGGTCCTTAAGCAATTTCTATTTCAAAAAAGTACTGGGAAGGTATCCTCTATATGGAGGGTGCAATAAGATCTTCTAGTCAAATGATCTTCTATACATTCTTATTGCTAGGTTGTTTAGTGGATTCAGTCAGTTAATTAGGACTGAAATCCTACAGTTCATGTAGAAATTTGAAGTTAGCCTCTTATCTGGTTGCAACATTGGCAGTTAATTTGCAATTCGATACTAAACGTCAACCTAATCTAGAAGATGAAGAAGATGTAATCGTATGGCTGGAACAAAAACAGCAACTCTATAACACTAACAATCTTATCAGCACTAAACAAAAGATGAAATATCTTGTGAGTTTCCTACTGCAAAATTACATTCAAAGGAGGATTGGGAATTCTTATAGCAAACCTCTATCACAGGATAAAACCGGAAAAGCTGCCATGTTTCTTCTTCCTCTCCAGTTCGATCCTTTCTAGCTGCATTCCCTTTCTAATATGCAAACAACAAATCTAGCAACTGTCAGCTCTCATTTCTGGCATTACGTGGGCTGAAAAGTCCAGGAAAGTTTTAATGTTTACCTTTTTCGAATCGAATTTCAGGGAGAAGCTTCCACTCGGCTTCCGTTTTTCTGAACCCTCTAGCATTCTCATATTTTTCACAGCCTTCATATCCTCAGGTGACAGTTTTGCTAACTAAGACAAAAAATAATCTATATTAAAATTTTCAAAGTTCCCTTAGCTTCAAGTACCAGTACAAATGAACAAATACAAAACATAGCCATGCATTTGAGACAAAAGATAACAACTCTACAACTTGATTCTAGGACTAGAATATGGATAAATTAAGGATGACCATATTTTCTTATGGCTTAAAAAAACATTTGGTTGAGAACTATTATCTCCAAATGGTTCATTCTCAAAATAGTAGCCAAGGCGACCTAGAATCCTGAGAACATTGATATCTCGGAGATAGCTTTTGTCAGTCTACTTGGTGAAATTGTTGCATAAGTTAGAAATTTTCCTTGATCTACTGTTCTCACTCCAAAATTTTCTTCTCATTTACGTCACATTTTCTAATCTACATCCACTGACACATCATAATTGTACTTGGAAAAAGATGCTAGAGAAGTCAAAACAGAAAAGTGCCTCCATTAAGCCAACTGCATTATTGTTCACAGAAACCATCTTTTCCTTTTCTTATTTTTCTTGCATTATTTGGAAGAATGCATAGAAGCCCCAACATTTTAACTTGGAAAATTGTATTGTTTGTAACATCCTATCATATTCTGCTGATACTAAGCATTCTATGGACTCGTTATCAATTTTTGGGCATTATCTTCCTTGATGCATTAAAAATCAACAGCTGGAACTACTGCTCTCCAGTTGTTTTATTATGTGTCCATGTAGGTGTGCTGATCTTCCATGAGCTCATTTGGACAAAAAACCTCAATGATAGGCTAGATGGAATTCAAACTCTTTCAAGATATTAGCATGTCGGAAATACCTGCATCAGTTTCGCTGCTTTGTCACCCTCAAATTTTTCTGGATACACAGATGCATAAATCAACATCAAGCGTAACTTATTTTCACCTGAAGTATCCTGCATGCAGCAAAGTTGTTACTAAGACCATACCTGGCAGTGGAAATTACAATGAGTTTGAATATACATTCTGAGCCAGCTCAAAAATTTCCACCTGCTTCGACCTTAGATAATTGATAACTTCCTTTGTTCCTGCATCGCCAAAGACAAGATCCTGTTCTAGCTGTCCAAGATCCCGAAGACCCGTTTCTCGGATAATTTTATTAAGCTCACCTGCAATCTGATCAATCAAGTAACAAAATAAACTTCAGCATTTTATTGCAGGTTAGGTTCGTCACATTGTCAAATTCAATTGTTCCTAAATAACCAAAGAATAACTATATGGACGTTAACATAGGTTAGACCAATGACTTGAAGACTGCTATTCCTTTTAAATACTTGCAGCAAGTTGTGTGTTCGAACAAGATATGACCATCCCATGAGCTCTACCACAGAAGGGGTCATGAAGAAGCAGGCTGTTAATAGAGATTCTGCAAATTTAATATACAAACCTAAATGAATGAAACTAGATCCTAAGAGTAGTACATCCAGAAGTACCTCAAAGTCTAATTTCTTATAATCCACCTCAATTCAAGAACGATTTTAGCATTAGGAATTGTTGAAGTGTTACTCCATAACAACTATTAAATGTGAAGAAGGGTAAAGTTTTAAGTTTGCTTTTAGAAAGAGAGGAAGAAGTTTGCGCATGGATCCAATTGACCAAGGAACAAACCTCGACATGGCTAGATAGTCTGTCCTTTTGTTCATTATACTGTGGCAACGCTTGAACCATCTTCTGCAAGTCCCGTGTAGATAATTCACTTCCATCTCTATGTAAAAGTAGATTTGAATTGAGAAATTATCAGAAAAATGGAAGTTTTATTAATATCTACTCATCTGTAGTTAATAAATCACAGCTTTGATCAATTGGTAACAACTAAAATAATTAAGAAGTCACTGAATGCTGCATCATCCACAGAACTGGAGCATAGAACGTGCTATACTCATAAGATGCAGGTTTCCACAAATTTATGTGGAATAAAAATTATGTTTCACAGCTTTAGAAACACCAACCTCTGCTCCATCTGTGCTGCTTTGTTCTTAGAAACAAAGTTTGTAAACCTATCGTGGAGTCGTTCACTAGCCTGATAAAGTCTTCAAGTTAGGAGTTGAAGTACATATGACATGCACAAGCATCATAGGAATAAGGTAATTCATGAGACTTACATCAGCTATATGAGTATGCCGTAGCTCCAACCAGACAGGATCCTGATCTTCCAAAAGAACCTCTTTTTTCTCAGATGGACCGCCTGTTTTGCTAGGAACCTGATGTGAATACATTTCGGTCAAAACTTCAGGAAAATATTGGTATAAGAGATCCAGAACATGAAGCAATGTGTACCTCAAGTGTATATTTATTTCCGTCCATATTAAGCAGGTCATGGCACATGGCATCATATGTCCATTCATGTATCACAGGAGCAATCTAAACGAGAAGATTCGGCGTTTCATCAAGTAAACAATGAAACAAAGACAGAGCTGATTATATTTTATCAAACAAATCAATTAAAAACCTGGTCAACAGATCTGTCCAGAATCAGTAATTCACAGGTCTCCTTCTGTGGATAGTTAGGAATACTAGACTTATACGTAGTGATATTATTCCATATGGCTGCAGCAAGCTTTCCAGCAACTAATTCACGGAAATTTGTCCCTGTCGATTCATCTTGTCCCTTGGCAGCTCGATAACGCACAAAAGGAAATTCCTAGATGTAAAGACACATATTTAGCCACACTAAGTTGGTCACATGGATCAGTAACTGGAAGAGACGCAATAAAAATCAAAGACATTCGTGAAAATGCAACATCTTTCACACCACTAAAATTCTTACTTTTACCTAAAGAGCAATCAAAATTGCACCAACCTTATCAAAGAATTTTTTTTTTTTGATAAGAGTAATAGCGACGTAAGCTAATACAAGGCTTTTACGAGTAGTCTTTTGGTTTGTTTATAAAATTTCAGATGAAAGAGCAAATCACCACAGTAGTGAAGTTCAAATTACCTTCAGTGAAGCAAAGACAGTGGAAATTCTTGTGGCCATTACATTCAAGGACGCTTCAGCACGCCGGGAATTTTGAGCACTTTCACCAAACAACTCTCCAAGTGCTCTTTCATGGTCAGTGACAAATCCCTGTGATAAAACTGACACATTAGAAAAGTCGCTACCAGCATAATTCTTAAATCAGTCAACAGATAAGTACTCAATTATGAATTAGTTGGGCTCGGCTATGCGTATTTTCTATATCTATCCTATCAATTCAGGTCCATTTCATTTTTCATAATATTTCATTCTTCAAAATTGTTAAACACACACACACACACACACACACACACACACACACACACATATATATATATATATATACACATATAATTCCCAGTTTGTAAACAGATATTGAACTAAATGCTCCAAGTAAAGCAAAAAAGGTGTTCATCAAAATATTTTCCAAATTACCTGGCTGTCAATTGGAAAGTACTCAAAATTCATCTGCATTGTGAAAAAAAAAAGGAAAAAGAAGATTCAGTCAAACTTGTGAAGAGATCATTTTCATGAAGCATGCAGTATCATAGACAGAGTCACATGATCATTGCCTCTCCTAGTGCGCCAATACGGGGTATGACACTTGTGTCATTCTTGATGCGCGCAACCAGGTCCTTAGGTATTGGAGAACTGAAGTATACATATGCTCTGAAAAGATAGGTAAATAACAGAAGTAAGATGACAAGAACCAGAGGATTCAACTAAATTGAACAAACTATGGTACAATAAATTTTATGGAGAAAGAGATCCTGTCCATACTTCCTGTATAAAGGTTCTCTTCCTGACATATCTGACAAGAACATGACAACACTGCACACTCAAAATTTAACTGTTAGTTCTCATTTTTAAGTGCTGCAGAAGACAAAATGACCAGATGTTTCTGAACAGAATCAATGAATAAACTGACTTTAGAGAGCAAACATAACAGAGGAGAAATTACACGCAAAAGTCCAAATCATGTACCAAAATGTGTAAAACTTTATGCAAGCCATGGATGAGGTCCTATTCCTTCAAATTCCACACGGGGAACAATAATTTAACTAGCTTTTTTGAGTAATTAAACAAATTTAGTTAAAAAATGGATAATTTGTATGCAACTCAGCTACTTTCCTTGTCATTTAGTAGTTCCAAGGACATGCACATTCTTGTGTTTGCTTATGTAATTCCATCCAATACAGTATATCTTTTAGCCATATTGTTTCAAGTTTGTTAATTTATATAATCAAATTAATAAATGTCTTACTTCTGAAGTAGAGGCTTGCTTATCTTTTAATCATCTTCGCATTATATATATTGTCTCATTCTAAAATGAAAATTGTCCTCAAGTTACATTCTTCTCAAGTTTATCCCGTCAGATTGTTTCACTCCTCTCATTTTAAGTTTATAACACAACAGAAAAAGTTATCCATGTAAATAGACATAGAAGACGAGTTGTATCCAATACGAAGCATGGCCACAGACTAGGTTAAAGTTAAACTGGAAAAATGGACAGCAAAGGGTATTGAGAGAGAGAGAGAGAGAGAGAGAGAGAAGGAGGGGGAGAGGGAGAGAGACAGAGAAAGCACATCATCTCTAGTCCAGTTGAATCATTGACGGCATCAAGCTCAGTCCTTGACTATTGAGAACTATGTAGAGTTGAATATATTCTATATTTTTCTTACTTTGAGAAACAACTAAAAGGGAATTATGGCCTCCGCCTACTCAAACATCCTAAAAGGTTCTTTTCTACATTGTTATGACGGTATAGACAATAGATTTTAGTAAAGCAGTAGATATCTTAGTGCACAATAATCTCTCATTAAAGGAACTGGTAAAACTTAAATGCACAAAACTTTCAACCTGCGATCCAGGGTAAATGTTTTGATCATTTGAAAATGTATTCTTAACTTCTAGCATAGAAACATAGAAGCATAAAATTTTCAACTTTTTGACCAGAAATTAAATAGCACACCATGAGACATCTAATATTATTAAGTACAATTATAAAACAAGACAAATTCTCCAGCCTATAGTCAACTCGGGAATTCCATTGGAACAAAAAATGACATCACTGGACTATGACCTTCCACAGCATAAATAATTGCATCTCCCCACAAAAGAATTCTTAATGTGAAACAAGGATTAAGGGGCCAGAATAGAACATTCAAGATCATCTATAAAGAAGATAACACAGTACCCGTGCTTTGTTTGCAAAATCAAACACATGATGATTATGTAGAGAATAGATTTTGAGAAAAAATCATACTTCTCCTTTGACGGTTGGATGTAGTATATAGCATCCATTGTTGGCAAAGGTTGTCTTCTTCTGAAAAGGTCTTCCACCACTGTCACAATAAATACACATTAAAACTTAGGATATGCTAGAACTAGTGACCAGTGAAAATACCCTACGCGGGACTTTGTGAGTCATTTGCACCAGGTTTGGTGACAAAATCAATAAAACTTATGTTTCTGACTGAGAAGAACTAGAGATCACAGAGTAAATTTTGTGGTGCCTTTAAAAAAGTTTCATTTTCTCTATAGTAGTTGGAGTAGAAACATAACCTAGTGAAACTAGTCATCACTCACTTCTCATTTAAAAAATGCTCTTTATTCTTGGTTTGCTGGAAGGGTCTGACAGTTTTGTGAGGTTAGATTGTAAAATAGATCTACAATGACGCAGATAAACTAAAAGAGTTCATTGCATGCGGAGCTCACATGAAACTCCTTGATCAGTAATATCAGCCATTTTGCATGTGGAAGACATCACTTTTACTGTTACTTTATCCATGATAAGAACCTGCAAAGAAGTAGTTAAGCAGAGCATAATTTTAAAAGTTGCAAGTCCTGCATGCTGTCAAGACTTAACGGCAGCACATAACTGAAAGGAAAAGTAGAGACAGAAGCCAATAACAGCAATGGTCCTAAATTTATTCTTACGCAAGCATTTCTTCTTTCCTAACACTATATTTTGACACATGAAAACTTGGTAAAGAGAGGAATCTCTCTATGTTCAAGATGCTATTTATATGAGAATTAAACTGAGATAGTGAGCCGCTTATTTGCACACTGCAGAGTCACACCAACTATGGAAGGTTTTCATCAATTTCAGAGGCATCTCATGGTCTATGTCTAGTAAGATTGTTGATCCTCTTCTTAGCTGGGGGGAAGGTGGAGTGGGGGAACGAGACAGAGAGAGATGGAGGATCATCCCTGCAGGTATATGGTGGGTCATATGGAAAGAAGAATGCTAGATATTTTGAGTATATTAATAACACAATACAGAAGATTATACTTAACTGTATTCTGTTATTTTGTTTTTGGTGTACATAGTTTTATTCTGAAGATGCAAAAACAAGCGTAGATGTTTTTGGCTCCTGTTAGGTTGTGGAAGCTTCTGTGATTCTGTTGATGGTTGTTACAAAGATACAGTTGACTATCAATTCATCATGTTGTTCTCTGAGTGCGACAGAATAGATCCCTCATAATCCTTCCCCAACCCTTTCACTAACTTTTTGTTCCTAAAAGATGGAGAGGGTTAATTGGGATAAACATCGGGAAGGCAAAGGCTCTTAGATTACAGTGCAAGTGCCAAGCTATGCCCGATGACCTTTGGATAAGCAGTCTCTTTTCCTTAAGACACATGTCTATGTTATTAGACAGACAATCATGACTCAACATGCTAGTTTTCACTTCACTTCAGGTTCATGCGTGCAATATCACATCCAGAAATGGCTAAAGGAGTTTGATGCAAATATGAAAGATTTCTATGCTAATTGATGTTTAATCTTAATAAGAGGTATTACTGTAATAGTTTTAGATGAACATCTTTTATTATCAGATCTCATCAGGAAAATACTTTGCTACATTGATTGCAATAGTTTGCTGTGGAAGTGATAAATATGTGGGGAATAGGCTTTGTTTGTTTTGACTGGAATAATCACAAGGTGAAAAGAGGAAAAAGAACACTGACATATAGTATAAATTACAAAAGATAATCATCTCATCTCCTTCCCTTTCTTTCAAAACCAGAGTTCCGGTTATGGTTTAAAAAGTTCATGATCCACTTTGACTATTGACGTACTCAACAAGAAACTTCCTGCTGATACATGATCAAGCATTGTGTAATGACACAAATAACAAGTTAGACTATTCATGTCAAATTAATCAAGTCATATTAGGAAGATGCTTTACAACAAACCATGTATGTCAAAGCTTGATAAGTTGGGCAAACAACAGATATTCTAGAAATTTTGGCATTGACAGGACAGAAAACTAGTTTTTTCACGCAATGATAAAGTTGCCCCCTTGATTCACACTTCAAGGAGTGGAAACAACCTCTTTGCAGAAATGGAAGGAGAAGTCTGCGCACAGTATACACCGCTCTCCCCCTAACTCCAACTAGTTGAGAAGCACTTCGTGCATGAGATAAGCCATTTTGAATCTGGTGAAAAAACGGCATAACAAAATACTAGCTTTCCCCAAACATCCGAATGAAAGTCGTTCTTTAAGAGAGAATATTTTTGAAGAAGTATTTAAGTCTATGAAATATAATTGTTTCAAGGATAAAAGACAATTTAACAAACTAAACTGCTTTCGTGTAATAAATTCCTCCTGGTAACACACCTTCCATGAAGATCTTGAATCTCCCGAATCTGAAGTTCGAAGCATTTCATGTAATAATCCTAGAACAAAAATACATCAAGACAGTCAGTGCACTAGTAGATGAGTATCTTTAATGCAATGTGAAGTGCCGTACATAGTTTCACACCCACAGAGATCAAGGGACAAGTTCAATGCATCAGTAAGAAATAGTTATCTTGTGGTAATAACATAATTCACTGCACTAATAGAACTAAAATATCCAATGCATCCGGAAGAAACAGTATCTCGGGGAACATACTTCTTGTGGCTAGATTAAAAAGATGCTAACAAACAGTTAGAATGTTAGATGATTTTAATGGTTAATAATGTCTCCCATTTTGCACCTCTATTTTTTCATTTTTCAGTAGTTCAACTGCTAGGAATCCATATTACCATTATTAAAAGAGTTGTACACAGCATGGGTAAAGAGTCTTCTATTATATGACCTGCCTTATTTCCTGGAGATTGTCTTACTTGAGATTATTCTCTGTCAGCTACTCATTGTTGTGCATCAACATTAATGATTCATCTTATTATACAATAGATTAGGAAGCCAACCAATCACTTACTACAGTTGGAGATGTTTCAAGGAAAGGGAAACAAGTTATGCAAGCCTCCACATGTAAGCAACAAATACAACTCTCCCCACCCCAATCCCCCTTTTGGAGGCACTAAATTTATAACCTCATCATCTCCTACTCGAAATCCAAGAAAGTTATGATCAAATTAAAAGAGGAAACCCGAGCACTAAAGCTCCCACTGTACAAAGGATCCCAAAATTAAGTGTCAATTGTACCCGTGACCTCCTTATCACGGTACAACAACTTTACTGATTATTTTTGGTCAAATTAGTTCTTCAAAATACAAATTACAATGTCTGGATGCATGATTCAGAAAGCGTTTGATCATAATAACCCCTCAGAAATGATTCAGAACGAATGCTAGAATTTATTACAGTAGAAATGTGAAGTAATAACAAATCTAAAATAATTGCAATATAAGAAAAGAGGTGTGAAGTAATAAGAGCTTACGATCACGGCTGATTTGCTTGAAATTCTTATACTCTCCTCCATGAGAGGACGTTTCTGAATCTGAAAAAGACATTCTCGTTCGAAATTCTGGTCAGTGCTCAGTTTTTTCGAACATGAAGAAGAAATTCTGTGTGAGAAAATTGTGGGAAAGGCGTTTTTGAAGGGGAGTGGAGAATCGAGAGAGTCTGAAAAGGTCGTTAAAACTTCGTGGGGACGCACAAAGAGCTCTAACGGTGCCTTTCTTTTCTAAAATATATCCATTTCTCCTCCAATTCTTTATCGTTTCCCTTTCTTACCCCAATATATTATTGCACGCTCCATTTGTGAGACTACCCCTATTTTTCTTGAGATAAAATATAATATATAATAATCTCAGATAAAATACAAAATTATTTTTATTTTATATTTTATTGAAGGTATTAGATAATTCTTAAATTATTTATTTTATCATTTTTGTATTAGAACGGGATAAGTTATTTCATATACGTGATGGATAGAGGTGATAATTTGGTCAAAATGGGTTAAATCAACAAAACGGGTTAAGTAATGAGTTATTGCTGGGTCAAGACCCAAACTCAATTCAACCCAACTTTTATGGGTCGAGACCCAAACTCAATTCAACCCAACTTTTATTAAGTTTTACTTACTTTATTTGTTCTTTTCTAATATTTTTGTACTTAATTAAATTATATTTTTCTTTATTTTGACGGTATAAAACACAACAAATTATAAAAAAAAGTGCTCTAAAAATATTTTGATAAGGTTCTCTTGAATCAATTCGAGTTGAATATTAATCCAATTTTAAATAGGCTAAAATGGATTAGATTGATATGATTTTAGCTAATAAATGGAAGAGTTATTAATCCGCCCAAACTTTAAGGGGTTCGCGACTTGGGTTTAATTTTGTCATCCCTAGTGATGGAATAGATTATTTAGAATAACTAATCTTGAAATTAATTATTCCAAAATAATTTATTCCCAGCCAAATGACCCTAAGTATGTTATCATTATTAGATTTGCTAAGGGCCAAATTCGGAGTAAGTAATGTTGATATTTGGTGTTTCTAAAATTTATTTATTTTTTAGTTTGAATGAAATTATGTTGTGAATATGATTGTGATTATTGGTGCCACTTTTTAGTATATTTTGAAAGTTGTTGAGGGAAAGTGGAAATTTAAGGATATGAGTAAGTAACTTGTACCAATAATTGTTTAGGCTTGGACGTGCATGTTGATCACTCCAACAAGCTGATAGTGACGACCAACTAATAATCGTGCATTATCAACTCAAAAATGTTCACATTTAGTCAAATTTTAATATAAATATCAAATATTATATAAAATATTAATTAAAAAAATTATTCATAAGATATATCTAAAAAAAATTCGTTTGTATTCTTAAAAAAGAATCAACAGCCTTGATTTGATGGATTTTATATTACTAATAATTAATAGAGTATATCTTATTAAATAAATTTAAGGTTTCCTTGTTAAGAATTCTGAAAATACCTGTTTGGGGTTAAGTGAATAATGGAAAAGGCTTTAAAATATCTTTGAAGTATTGAAAATGGCTAAAAAATATCCTTCATCCACCTCTAGGGCTTAAAATGTCTTTTTCGTCGACCTTTGGGACCAAAAATAATCTTCTATCTAATATCTTTTAAAAAAAAAAAAATTAAAATGGCTATGAAGCCTATATCAAAATGAAAAGAGTATGGGCTCAAACAAGCTCATTCAGAATATAATTAAAACGGTTCAAATCTGACACAAATGAAAAACAAAAGAAAAATAAAGTCATTTTGTAGAAAATCCTAATAGGAAATTGGATCTTCTTTTCCACCGAAAGGGAAAGTCACTGCAACGCTCCCCTTCCTTTTCTTCTCTGATTGCGCATGATCTCTCTTTAATGATGGATTGTTCATTCATGGTGAATATGTACAAATGATGATGATGGTTCATCTATATCTTCTTCAGTAGCAGACTGAGCTTGGATAAAGTACATCATAGCGCTTAAAATTCTCACAAACACCATGTATTCTTGTCCTAAGAAGAATTCTTCAACGCAATCTCACTTAAATTTAATGGAATCCGCTATGCAGATGTGGGATTGTGCTATAGATTCAGATGTACAATCGCCTTCTTTTTGATGCACATGCAAATCATCGCTTTCTTTTCCTCTCCACAGCTAAGTACTAGCTTTATTATTTCCGTCTTTCATCCTATTTATAAACACACACTTACCCTAATCTTTGCTTGTTAACGAGCTCCAAAATGAACTAATACAACTGTTTAACCTGCTCGAATCAAGGCATTTGTGTAGGTACGTCTATTTTACTCCTCCTGTTCTGATTGACATAGCTTTGAATGATTCAGATTTTGCATTTTAGAATTCTGATGTTGGGTATATGCTGTAAATTCATAGTTAATAGTGATCTTCCTTGTTTTGGGACCTGCCGTAAAGATTTATAATCTATTTTCTTTGTACCTTCAAAAGAAAAAAATTATGTTAGTGAAAAAATTTGTCATCTTATTTCCCTCCCTCATGATATATTGGACTTCACATTCTTGCAATTCCTCATATCATTAATATTTTCGTTCTTCATTTTAATGTTCCAAAGAGTTTTTCAAACTCCATTAAAAAAGTTATAGACCATGAGAGAATCAATATCTAAAAAAATAGGCAGACAGTTAATTGAAATGTAGCATTTTAAACCTTCTTCTATATCTCGTACTTCAACCTCCAAATTATTCTTTACACCTATCTCAAAAAATGCAACTTGTAAAAATACTCCCTTCCAATTTCTTATGCAAAACCTCTGAATTGATCCCTGGGTTACCTTTAGATGCCTCATTAGAGTTACATTTGAAATTTTCTTCCCTTGCAAACTTTCAGTTGATAGTTCTAGGAGCAAGAAGAGGTTTGTACCCAGCCAGAAAAGAGATCAGGTCAGCCTAGTTCTCAGGAACATTTCTCAGCCAAGGATATCTAATCTTTGCCAATCTATAAAGGTTCCTGTTAACTTTTAAAATCATACTCTGCAAACTCAACCTTTTTCCATGTTTAGTCATATTCTTTCTTTTCTATATTTCTCATAAAATGAAACAGGAAACAATATTAAATATGAATTTTTAGAACAACTTGCATCCCATCATTTGAAAATAGTCTCTTTCAGATAAAAAAAGACCCAATAATCCTAGCCTCTCTTGCAAACTCAAACCACAACTGATTTGCATTAGGGCATGACAAAAATAGATGATGATATGTCTCTACTGTTCCTTGATCATAACATCAACATACTATTTCTTCATCCATTCTAATACTAGCCCAAAATTTTCCAATAAAGATCATTTTTTTGAACAATCTCCATACAAAAAAAGATACTTTAAAAGGAATTCCTTTTTCCCAAATTCTACGAAATGCAACATGATAAGATCCATGATTTCTTAGGATTTTCAGGTTGATTGAACAGAAAATCTCTTAAACTAAGATAACATCCAAAAAGGAGAATATAGATCTTCATTAACTGATCCCAACTGCAAAGTAGTGAGAATATGATTTATAATCTCCTGTGAAAAAATATTTCTTAGCTTGTCTTTTTTTCACCCGCCTTGAATCATTAGTTGATTTATATCCTTTTCCATTACATCATTTGAATAGGATATTGGAAGGTAAAAGTATAGGGCCTTCAACTGAGTTCAGTTGTCAAACATGATACTAATTTGATAGAAAGAGACTGCCATCAGATTTTCTAATTTAAAAAGTCCCTGGACCTAAGCATATGTTTCCAGGCTTGAGACCCTTCATTTCAATCAACCACCTGTGGTCTATGCCTCTTGCAGTATTTATTTCACGTAAAATTTGATGACATTGACTTCTTTGTTCTAAAGTTCTACCTTACTTTAGCAAAAAGTGCTCTATTGGTAAAAATTATTTAACAAATTACTTGTTAAATAATTTACATAATTATTTTAAACACGTAGCGATCATCTATTGGTCAAAATTTTATTATTAAAAATTATTTATAAATTATATTTGACTCAGCCCCAAATTTACCTTAACCCACTCCAAAAGAAGTCTTCACCCATAAATTAAATTAAAAGAAAGCAAAGAAGAACACATCCAGTTTCCCCCAAATTAATCTCTTCTTTGGCCATTAGAAATATGACTCCTACATCACTCATTTTTCCATCCTTCACTCATTAGCAACATTAATAATCTTGCTCTCTTTTTTTCAAATTAATTAAGTAGCCATGACTTCATTAACAGTGCTTCAATTGAGAAAAGTTCCTCTAAAGATAAAAATAATGTAAGAAATAATCAAATTAGGAAAACTTACATTATTTTATTCTTAGAGGAATTTTTCTCAATTGAAACACTGTTGACAGAGTCTGTTGATGAAGTCATAACTATTTAATTAATTTGAAAAAAGAAGCAAGATTAATGTTGCTGATGAGTGATGTAGGAGTCCTATTTGGAGAAGAATGACCGAAGAAGAGGAGTTAATTTGGGGGAAACTAGACACATTTCTCTTTTTCTTTTCTTAATTTAATTTATGGGTGAAGACTTATAAGAGTAAATATGGGGACGGGTTTGAGTAATTTCGAGTGGATCAAATTTAATTTATAAATAATTTTAAATAATTAAATTTTGATCATTAGATAATTATCATGTGTTTAAAATAATTATTTAAATAATTTAATAAATAATTTATTAAAGAGAAGGTTATTTTTGATCCTAAAAATGAATGAAAAGATCATTTTAAGTTCTATAGGTGAATAAAAAATATTTTTATATTATTTTTAATACTTCAAGGATACGAATGAATAATTCTTATATAAAGAAGTCATGGGTGTTTAGTGTCATTTGCCTTAAAACTTTTGAGCCAACACGCATAGTTCAAGACTTGAAGAGGAGGGTGATATCCTCCCTCAATATTTGAGGAGTGAAGTGAAATTTTACCTTTTTCTTTATTCAAAGGAACTAAAGTAAGTGGTAATCACATGCACATAACAACATACATATTTTTTAAAAATAATCCCTCAATTCCAAAATACTTGACACAATTTGATAGTCAAATGGTATGGATTTTGATTTATATTTTAAGATATATTTTTTAATTATATTAATATAAAAAATTATAATTTATTATCTTTTTTGTATATTTTTGAATATTTAAAATTTTAATTTTAATATCAAATTAATCTAATCAATTTAACTTGAAAATTTGATAAAATTGACTCTCAAAAAATAAAATATGATAACTATCTTGGAATAGAGCAAGTATTAGACAGGAAAATGTAAACAACAACAAAAACAACAATATATCCAGAAGAATAAGGACCCACCAATTGTTGACTAGAGCTGCAATTCTTACTGACCACGAGTCTAAGAATTAGCACCGCGATCTATATCATAAAAGAATACAATGCAAAGTGAGGTATCTTCAATACGTAGAATATACTAAGTATGCAAGAGGCATCAACACATTCAAATAAAATAATGTATACACGAGTAATGAAGAAGGATAAATAATTAAATCACAATTGATAATAAAAATGGACTAGGAGAAAACATTTGTACATTATATGCATAAGATAAAATCATTAGCCCTACATAGCCACAGTCATAAAATAACATTGTTAGAAAAGACCACATTATAAAAAGATGAATTAAATGGGGGAGGTTTTTTTTTTATAATCGATATACATCACGTGAGCTTCTTATAATCCCAATTAAAAGGGATGTTCTATACGTTGCTAGAGTATAAAATCATAGCATATCTACGTGGATCCACTAAATTATCTCTCAAGGTCATATGCAACTATCCAACAAAGTAGTATACTCACACCTACAGTGAAACATAGTTTTGGGACTTGAGTTGTCTATACCCGCATCCTCTCGCTACAGAATAATCTTCTCAAATATGACACACATGCATATAATACTCATAGGTATGAAAAATTATCTATTCATTAAATTACTATGTGATACTAAGCTCAAAATCGTATCTTATATAAGTTAACTTACTGTAAGGTTGAAGTGCATATCATACTTGTGTTCATACTCAAAGAGTCATAAATATTTAATGAATCATAGAAATCATGTTAAACCAGTGTAATAAGATCTTAAATTAAAGTGTAACCGCATGGAAACATGAATTGATGAAGAGATATCATAATTTCATAAAAGTCCTAGTTTCAATTTTAGAAATCTTGAAGAATTCCTAAGAAAGATCAAAACACTTTAGGTGTGAGAGTGAAAAAATACTCATCATTAAAATCTTATAAATTTGTAAGTAAAACACTGACTTGAAACCTTGAACTTAGGCTTAAAGGTGAAGAACTGAGTTCTTCCTTAGGAAAACTTAAAACTTGTGAATTTGATTTTTCGGAGAATTGAGTGTGTCTAGGAAGTGGGAAGGTTATTAGGCTATAAAATAGATTTAGGAAATTTAATTGAGGGTAAAAGGTCAAAAATACCCTTCCAGGAACGAAAAAAAATCATAAAAATGAAAAAATGAGTTCTTAATGAGTTTCGTCAGTTAAATTGATGATTTGGAGGTCGCCGACTCAATCAACAATCTAGAGGCCTTATCGTTGATCCAATCGACGAGTCGCCAAATATGAGCTTCAGATCGCCTAAAATTATAATTTTTGAAGTTTTTCAGATTCATTCGGTGAGCTCAATCGGCTTTGTGCTGAACTTATTTGGCGAGTCGCTGAATTGACCCTTAACTTGCCTAGTTGATTAGTCCATACATCCTCCAGTAAAAATGACCATAACTTTTTACTCTAAACTTAAAATTGAGGCAAGTTTGATGGTGTTGGAAAGAAAACTCAAACTTTAATTAGAGAGATTGTGGGTTACCTAACTCCTTATGTGTTGAGAGATCTGGCCATTTGAAGTTGATCCTTATATGAACTCACAAGGAAACTTAGTCGATTAAAATGTTTTGAACTTAGCGTGGTGCTTAGGTTCCTTATGACCTTAAATCACATTCGATACAATTCAAATACTTTAAAAAAACCTTAATATAAATATACACCCTAGAAATCATCAAGATTAAGATTATATTGATACAGATTATGATTTGAAAATTTGTATATGAGTTACGAGACGTTACATCATGCTGGGAGCTTCAGATCGCCTAAAATAACAGATCTGAAGGGTTTTGGGTCCATTCAATGAATTCAATCAGTGATGCATTGAATCCATTCGTCGAATCACCGAATTGCCCCCAAGCTCGCCTAATTGTCCAGTGCGGACATACTTGAGTAAAATGATAATAACTTTTTACTTCAAACTTGAAATAATACAAATTTAGTGGCATTAAAAAAAAGATTCAAAGACCTTTAATTTGATAAGTTATGGTCACCTAACTCTTTATGTGTTGAGAGATACGACTATTTGAAGTTGGTTTTTATATGAATTTATATGAAAACTTAGTCGATTGAGATGCTTTGAACTTGGCTTGATGGTTAATGTTTCTTCTGACCCTAAACCACATTCGATACACTTCAAATACTTAAGAAAAGACCTTGACATATACTGACAACTTAGAAGTCATTGGATCACTTAACTTTTATAAAATCTCATATCAAACTCAATCAGTAAAAAAATTTTCAACTCAACTTTGTGCTAACAATTTTTATGACCTTAATTTATCTCAAATCTATTCTCATACTAAAAAATTAACTTCAACCCGCTGTGATCCTATATGCCTAAGAAGAATACTTTGGATCTTTAACTTTAAAATTTTGAAGATGTTGCAAAGTCCTAAATTTGGCATCACCCATGAGCCAAAAGTAAAAACAACCTTCTAATTGTAATTAGATTAATTAATTAGCAGCAGCTGAAAACTTGCCAAGTTTGACTATCCCAATACAATGGGCGCTGTAATTCCAATTTTACCCGTTCGCTTCTCAGTTTTCCTGCTTCCTCACCATTTCACTTCTCCTTAACCATGGATTCCACTTTCTCTGCTCGGAATCCATAAATCCGAAAAGAAAAGACGAAGAAATTTAACGAAAATAAAACCAAATTTAATAATACTCTCCAGAACAAAACGAAATTAAACCCCTTTGATTCTTAATTTGTGTAATTCTTTTTTTTTTCCTGTGAATTTTTATTATGTATAGATCTGGAACAGTGATGGCTTGGAACGTATTCAGATTCTGTACAGCCTTAAGAGGACTGGGCTCAATTATGATCTTATTGGTCCTAGGCGTTGTGGGTGTTACATATTACGCTGTCGTTTTGACCAACTATGGCCCCTCCCTCATCAGTGGCGCTGGAATCTTGGATGCCCTCATCGCGATTGCCGTACTTGTCTTGTTCCATTGTCTGGTAAATTTTCTGGACTTTTATTGTATTTGTGTTCCTTCATTGATCGTTGGTTTTAATGGGTGGTTAAGAATTTAGATGTAGGTGGGGTTTGTGAGGAGGAAATTGGGAGGAATATTTTTTGTTTGGGTGTTTTTAGGTGTTTGAGAATGCTGCTGAATGGTCTGGATGTATTGGGTTTTGATATGACATATGAGCATATTCTTGGGGTCTTTGTAGAAGTTAATTCTTTGAGAATATTAGTAGAAACTTTTTCCTGAGTGAGTTTAGCTTAGTCAGAAATTGATGATAGTGTAGGGATAATGTGTGAGATTTCAGGAATCCTTTTTTTTCACAGAACTCCTGATTTATCCTGGAAGATAAGTATTGAGTGGCAAAATGAAAAGGCCCAAATGGAGTGATGATTTGGTGTTATCAAAGGCTCATTTTGAGTCACGCGTAAGCACTAAAGCTAAGTGCAAAATAAGCTGAGCTCTTCATGCGCACAGAGAACACTCAAGGCACCAAAAACTGTGTCTTGAGGAGGATGACTCTAGAAAATAATTATTTCCCTTGAGAATAGTTTGTTTGCCGATTCCTATGTCTATATAATTGTTGTTAACACTGGAAGGGTTAGGAGGATTTATATAGCTGACCCCAACTAGTTTGAGATCGAGATGTACTTGTCCGCAAACTTCACTCTTGTAGCTTAGATTGCAGTGAAGAATTCTAAGTTTTCTATTTTAGATGGTAGATTTTCTCTACTTCTAGTCGAAGGTATCAATAACTGTTCGCAAAAGAAACATGCCTTCTATGTCAAGTTAGGTCATGTTCAAACATTGAGAAGACGATCATAATTAATGTAAAATGACAATTATTAAGAAGCTCTCCGGGATAGAAATGGAGATCTACAATACACCTGCAATACTTAGTTGGCATTCACAGAAAGTATCTGACACAATATGAGTTTGGTTATCTCGTCAGCCTAAAGATATATATTCCTTGCTCGTGATCATATAATCATTTATTGACAAATTTCACTTGGGAAAAACATTATTCATTAGACATCATGGAAAATCTTATTTTCCACTTAGAAATTTTGTATCTTCTAATTTTGGAATTATATAAAAGCCAAATGAGGCTATGGATGCATAGTAATCTATACTCTGTAGCTGAAGGAGTAGTTGTTCTTTAATAACTGCAGCTGGTGATGCTTTTGTGGAGTTACTTCTCTGTCGTTTTTATGGATCCTGGTAGTGTACCTCCAAATTGGAAGCCAGTCTTGGATGAAGAAAGAGGTGACACTGATCCATTAACCGCGTCTGAATTTGGGGCTTCACCAGCTGATTCAACAAACCCAATAGTTAGGTTTTGTAAAAAGTGCAACCAGTTGAAACCACCTCGATGCCATCATTGTTCTGTTTGTGAGTTCTTATGTACCTTCCGTGATGATTCTTGTTTCTCTATTTTTTTATTAGAGATTGAGTTGTTCATGTTTCTGTGTTTTAGGTGGAAGATGTGTGCTAAAGATGGACCATCATTGCGTGTGGGTTGTCAATTGTGTTGGAGCACTAAATTACAAGTATTTCCTCCTTTTTCTGGTAAGTTTCACTCTTCTCAAAGTTGTTGATAAGATTCTACTATCACCAATGAGCAACCTAGACAAATGTTATAGTGCACCAGCAAATATGAAATTTCTTGGTGGTTGTTATGCACTAACTGTTCTCGGCCTTTGTTGTTGGCTTTTTGTTCTAATAGCTACTAGCCCTTTTGCCTTGCAATTTATTTCGTGTTGGACTGATTACACCTTTTTCCTTATTTCAATGGATATACCACAAAGTTTTAAAGGTTTTGTTTTAGACCAACTTCTTAAGTTAAACAAACAATAGAAAGAGCGGTGACAGGAGAATCATACTCACCTATTGATCTGCAGTGCACAATCATGAGTAGCTGTGACTGCTTGATTGTGCAAGTACAATCATCCTAGAGCCATAGTATCTGACTTGTCTTCTAACTTTTATCCAGCTAGTGGTACGATTATGAAAAGAACTGGCTATTTCATTTGGAAGATCTGAAAGACCAGTTAACTTGCATAGTTTTCAGATGTTATCATTGTCATATTTAAATATATTGCGAGTTTGTGACCATAGTGAGGAATTATTATCAAATTTCTATAATCTTGTTCTTTGCCAAATTTTACTTGTCCTTCTATATTAGTTCAGAACTCTGCCCATGTGAGCTTTGCGTTGTTGGAACCAGGACTGGATAGAGCAGAGTTGTGGTAGGTTTTTGGGCAGGGTAAAACTAATCAAATGATGATTCAGCCAACCTCCTAGTTCGAAGTTGGTGCGTAATTGGTTGACCAATTAACTTGCATGTGATATTGAGTTAATAGTTTCCATCTTATTCCTGCATGTTATGCCTGTGAGTTCCTGTCAATCGATAATTGTATTTATCAGTTTTCAGTGGAGATAATTATCCACTATTAATGTTCCATTTGTTGACGATAAATACTTAAGTGACCCTTCTTCAAGAACTAATTACGTTTTCTTTATGCAGTTCTACACGTTCCTGGAGACTACTCTTGTGACTCTAGCTTTACTGCCACAGTTTATTGCATTCTTCAGTGATGGAGAGATACCTGGGACTCCGAGCACTCTCGCTACCACTTTCCTTGCTTTTGGTAAGGTGTACAAACCCCGCTTCCCACGCTACTACTCCTGTGAATTCTCTTACAAAGGCATGCAATTTCCTATTTATGTACACAATTCTTGTGAATTTCAGTCTTCAATCTTGCTTTTGCTTTGAGTGTATTGGGATTTATGATCATGCACATATCATTGGTGGCTGGTAATACCACAACCATTGAGGTAATTCACCATTCTTACTTTTGTGTTGCAAGTTTAGTAGTGAACTGCTATCTGATCATAAAGGGGAAATCTATTGCTACAATTGCTGTTTTTCTGTGTCTTGGGTTCACGAAGGCATGCTTGCTAGATCAATTATCTAAGCATTATATTTTGGTTTGTTTTGATTGACCACCTCATGAAGGTCATACTCTTCATGTTTTCTCCACCCCACAAAGAGAAACAAACAAACAAAATTGAAGTAGAGAGATTCCTCATCCATTTTGCTTTTCCCCACATCTTTTTTCCTTTCAAAACTCAAATCTACTAAGAACCTTGATTTTACCTGGAGGATCCTGGTGGCTTCCCATGGGAGAAAATGACCCCGTAACTCTTCTTCAGCTAGACTTGAGCAGAATAGCAGAGGAAAATACAAATTTGGTTATCTTTCTTATCCATATTTGGACTGTATTCTTTTTTATCACTCTGCCTTGCAATTACTAGAGGCCGCCTCCTTGCCTAGAATCCTTCTGCTGCTGATGCCACTTAAACTCTAGCTTTGGCCCATTAAACTCCATTCTGAAATTGTGGAAAATACATTTGCCGTAGCTATTGCACTAAACTACATGGTTTACCCTAAGAGACCGTAGCTTATTTACATTTTCTAAGGGTAAGCTTCCTCCAATTAGATGCCTGAAGCTCAAACTCTTATTTTTTGGATTCTAGGTTTCATGAACCAATTGTTCCTTTGAGGCCACTGCTTGTGCTTCCCTTGGGATGAAATAAATCAGAAATGAAAAATGTTTCGGATAAGAAATAAGAATCACTCGTGACATCACTTGTGCAATTGATTGCCCCTTTACTGACAGGATTCTGAGTATTCTTTGCGAATATTAAAACACTTCTTGTACTTGCAGGCTTATGAGAAGAAAACCACTCCTAAATGGCGTTATGATCTTGGTCGGAAGAGGAATTTTGAACAGGTTAGTTGAGTTTGAAAGAGATTGAGATTTTGCCATTTGTCAGCTTTTATGGAGGTTGCTCTCAATTGCAATGTGAAAATTGATGCATCTCATGTAGCATTATGATCTATATTATAGATAAAACTTGTGAAGTAAGGTACAAGTTCAAGGGAGGTTATCTCTCTCTTTTTTTCCTTTCGAAATTGGTAATGTTGCAAGGGAGGTAATCTCTTTTACCTGGCTCTAACCATGTTCTCCATTTCTTAGGGTGTGTATGTTTGAGACTGGGTTGAATACTTCCAGTTGCACATGGCAATTATGTTAATTCTAACGTAAACTCGAAGAAAATCGAACATAAAACTTTGCCGTAGCAGTAAAGGGGAAAAGAGGAATAGTTTTTTTATGTAGGCTAGGAAGCAGTTAACATCAGTTCAGTTGTTTTTTTGGGGATGAAGTAAAGGTTTTCATTGCTGGCATCAAGAGGATGCAGATAAGTTACAAAAGAGTAGTAGCAAAATTACTAAGAAGCTCCACATTACAGCCATTATACTAAAGACAAGGAGCTAGCAAAGTTCAAAAGGGTATCTGGGGAATCTATAGGAGTTAAATACACCCAGCTATACAGATACATAAGGCATTTAGCTATTAGAGATCGAAAGATAGCTGATATCCCATCATGGTATCTTCTATTTCTCTCATTCCATATGCTCCAACATATAGCTGTTGGTATCATCTTCCATGTTATCTTGATGGGTTTATCAACTTTCCATGTACTCCAGCTTTCAAATGTATCTTTGATGTTTTGTGGCATGACCCATTTGAGCCCAAAAAGTGTTATAAATGTGCTCCATGGATCCGATGTCACAGGGCATTGTAGAAAAAGGTGGCTGTGTGTTTGTGTTTCCCTTAGGCACATACAACATCTGTTTTTTTTTTTTGAGAAACAAGTAACAGTATATTCACATAATTCCATCATCCAAACAAAGATGAGAGTGAGCAGTTACATCACAACGGTAAAAACATAAGGCCATAAGAACTAGTCTATGGAGCTTTACAATTTCCCTATAAAGTCAACAAAAAGTTCTATATCCCTCACCATATCCTGTTTACACCAAAAATATAAAGACTAAGGCAATTCATTCTGATTTTTTGAATGTTGTTTCTTTTATCTTCAAAGCCTCTTGCATTTCTTTCCCTCCACAATGTCCAGCAGATGCTCGCAGGTATCAATTCCCACTAGTCCTCTCCTGATTCTCTTCTTCCATTCTCTTTCCAGCTGTCCATCATACTTTTAGTAGTTTTGGGAACCACCCAATTCACTCAATGTATACTCGAGAACATGTTCCACAAATTTGCAGCTATTTTAGTGTGTAGAAATAGATGGCTATTAATTTCAGCATCTCGTGTCACACATAAAACATCTTGAGCAAATTTGTGTACCTCTTCTCTATAGTACTTCATGCGTCAAACAAGCTTTTCTACAAACTAACCACACAAAACAAGAAACTTTTAGGGGGACTTTGGCTTTCCATATTAGCTTCCAAGGCCATTTTCTAATTTGTTCTTGGCTAGTATTTCTTCTCCAATAGCATGACTTCACAGAGAACACACCTTTGTTGTGAAGTTTCCACACTGGTCTGTCAGGTGCATTGGTAATTCCGTTGAAATCATTTATCACCATAAGCAAATTTGCAACTCTTTGAACCTCCCAATCATTTAAGGCCCTTCTAAAGTTGAAATTCCAATCTTGTATGCTCCATATTTGAGCAATAGTGGTCCTAGTCTGTTGACTGAGGAGGAACAAATCAGGAAAAGAGGGATTTCAAGCTCCTTTCACCTATCCAAAGATCATTCCAAAACTCAATCTTCAAGCCATTGCCCACCTTGAATTAAATATTTTCTTGAAACTTGGGTCCGAGTCTCCAAATAGACTTCCAGACCCTACAACCAAAAGTTCCAAGAACATGTTCAGTGATCCAGTGACCTTGAAGTCCATATTTCTCAACGATGATTCTTTTCCATCAAGGCATATCCTCAGCACAAAACCTCCATAGCCATTTTTGCAAAAGATAAGAATTTTGGAGACTCAGCTTCTTAATACCTAATCCCTCTTGCTTCTTGCGAATTGTTACAACATCCCATTTTACGAGATTGTAACCTTTCTGCTTCTTGTTTCCATTCCACAAAAAAGTTCTTCTGAGCAAATTTATTCTCTTTAAAATACTCTTTGGTATAGGAAATAAGCTCATCATATAAGAATGAAGGGAATCCAGCACAGATTTGACTAGCGTTAATCTGCCTCCAAAGGACAAATATTGACTCTTCCATCTTGCCAATCTCCTGTCACATCTCTCTAGCACTTCTCCCTAGACCTCTATCTCTTTGTTCTTTGCACCCAGGGGCATCCTTAAGTACTTTGTGGGTAAAGCAGCTACCTGACATCCAAGATTACCTGCTAACATGTCCATATTATCAACTTTGTTCACTGGGTAAAGACAACTCTTTTGCCAATGGACATGAAGACCAGAAACACCTTCAGAAATAATGAGGATGACCCTAATATGTCTGATCTGAGATACTTCAGCTTCACAAAATATTAGCGAGTCATCTGCATAGAGCAAATGAGTGACCCCCCCTTTCATCTTCACTATGTCTTTGCACCTGAGCTTGGAAACCCTTTAACCAACCATTTGCTCTTGCCCTCCTGATCATGTAATTAAGCCCCTCCATAACTTGGATAAACAAAAAAGGTGATAAAGGATCACCCTGCCTTAACCCCCTCTCAGAAGGAAAGAAGCCTTCATTTATTGCCATTTATAATCAAAGAGAACTTTACATTAGAGATGCAGAAACCTATCCAGTTGACCCATTATTTACCAAAACCCATGTCTTCCGGCACTTTCAGTAGAAACTTCCAATTAACATGATCATATGCCTTCTCTAGGTCAAGTTTGCATAAGATTCCTGGAACTTTTTGTTTCACTCTGGAGTCCACTAATTCATTTGCTAAGAGAGCTGCATCCATAATCTGCCTACCTTTTAAGAAAGCCATTTGGTGTTCGTTTACTAGTTTTCCCATAACTAAATCACTTCCTTTTAGACTGATAGGTCTGAAATCCTTAAGCTTCTCAGCTCCAACTTTCTTCGGTATTAAGGCTATGAAGGTGGCACTAAAAGACTTTTCAAAAAGCTCTTATTGATGAAAGTTTTGAACAGTTCCCATCACAGTGTCCCAACAAACTTCAAAGAAACTTATTGTCAAACCATCTGGGCCCGGGGTTTTGTCTCCATCACATTGCTTGATTACATTCAGCACCTCTTCTTCAAAGAAAGGTCTTTGAAGCCAATCTCGTTCCTCTTGTGAAATGGTTGGGCAATCCATCATGTCAAAACCTGCCTCCAACTTTCTGCTTCTGAGTAAAGTCTTTTATAAAACTCAACCATAGCAGTCTTAATTTCATCAGGTTTTACTATTTCTTCTCCTCTAACCACCAATCTGTCGATAGTGTTAAATCTTCTGTGAGCAGTTGCCATTCTTTGAAAAAATTGTGTGTTGTTGTCACCTTGCTTCAACCACAACACTCTGGATTTCTGTCTCCATTTTGCCTCCTCGTTTTTAGCCATATCTTCCAATTCAACTACAATGGTTGCTTTTACCGTCATTTCTTCCTCAGTTAGATCCCTACTTTCTATTATCAGATCAATTCCTGCCAACTCTTCTAGTAAACTATTCTTTTTGTTAGACATTTCCCCAAAGGTGGCTTTGCTCCAATCTTTCAGCTTCTGTTTGAGCATTCTAAGTTTAACCTTTAGCTTGTATTCTGGATAACCTTCTACAGTGAACTCATTCCACCATGAATGTACCAACTCTCGGAACCCCTCCACTTTTAACCACCAATTTTCAAACTTAAAGTTTGATAAATGTTCCCAATCTCCACATTCTAGAGTGACAGGACAATGATCGGACATTGCTCTAGGCATTAGCTTTTGCCTAACGTTCATGAAGCTCTCCTCCCACTCCATAGAGAACAAGAATCTATCGAGTCTGGCAGCACTAGGATGATTGACTCCCCTGAACCATGTGAATTTTCGTCCACTCATATGAGGATCATGTAGTTCCATTTCTTCAATCCACTTTGTAAAATCAGTCATTACATTAGTGATTCTATTGCACCCTCTTCTTTCCCCCATACTTC
>JAOTQJ010000001.1:24338355-24352711 GCA_025642045.1 Solanum sejunctum | reverse complement strand
AAATACAGATACATATAGAGAGAATAGGTTTATCCCATAAATGTGCCAATCTTATTGGATATAGCTAATTTTAACATTATGTATCTGAGATACATACACCAAGATACATCATATATGGGGACCAAAATATGGCATAGATGGTACTTTTAAAAAGGAAAACGTACACAAAATAGATCTAATGTGAAATTATTAATTTCAATGGACACAATTTAAATTATTTATCCTTAATGGACTCATAATCCAAACTATTTACCTTCTTACCCCACTTTTTCCTTTTATTTCGTTCTGACGTCATGTTAATGTCAACATGAATACTATAAAATAATTTTCTGTGATACTCCAGTGGTATATATACACAAGACAAATATCATATAAAATGAGCTCAATCCTTTGTGATACCATGGTAGTATATTGATACCCAGTTAATATCATGTAGGATTATATAATGTTTAAGAATTAAATAAGAAACAAATTAAAAAAATATTAAGCTCTAAATTAGTAGAAAATATATTCATTGTGATACTCTATCGATATATTTATACCATATCAGTATCGTATACGACTAGAATATTATTAAAGTTACATAATTATTTATTAAACTCTAAATTAGTAAAAAAAAAATTCTTGTAATAATCCGTCGGTATATTGATACCCTATCGGTATCATATAATTTTGAGCTATAAAATGATTAAGAGAAATTTATTAAAGTTACAAATTTATTTATTAACTTCTAAATTAGTAAAAAAATATATTCTTAGTGATATTTCATCAGTATATTGATACTATATCGGTATCATATAGGACTAAGCTTAATCCTTTGTGATACTCTATCGGTATATGTATATTCTATTGGTATATCTTTTGGTATAAAGGACAAGGAGAAATAATTCAGGATACAAGTTTCGTGGGCCTTAAATGATTATTTGGTTGGCAAAGGTGGAATAACTTATCCCGGGACTAATAAATAGTACCGGGATAAGTTATCCCTTCTAATGGGTGGTATATTAATCTCGGGATAAGTTATCCCGGATAAAAAGAGTCAATGACAATAATATCTTTTTACACCTTTTTTTATATCTCACTTTGTGTATTTACATTATTTTTAATACAATATATAATAATATTCAAAACTTTCACTTTTTTTTTTATAATACTAATTCATATTTTTCTATTAAAAAATTACACACTAATTATTATATTTTTTATATTTTATTTTTTCATAAATCTTTTTCACTTTAACAAATTTAAAAATACAAGTTCTATTAGTAAATTAATTTTTTTCAAAAAAAATTATTTTAAATGCATACGATATTATTATGAAAATGCACACCTAAAAATATTTAAATTAAATAAAATAAGAGATTTATTTTGAAAAAGAATATTTAATAACTAAAGTTAGCAAACAAAATACATTAACCAATGATATTTTTATAAACAAGCATAAAATTTTTAAAATTTATCCAACAAATCAAACACTCAATAAAATATGATATCAATATAACTTATCTCATAATTATTAATCCCAATATAATTTATATTATTATAACTTATCTCATTATAATTTATATTCAAACCAAACCAACACTAAATTAATGGGATTTGTGTTGTTTGCTGTCTCTGAATTTTATCCAAACCAAAGGCCAGATATTCTTATGGGCCAGCATTCGTTATAACCCAATTAATGACAAAATCCACATATCAATCCTCTTAATCTCTACATAGGCCGTTAAAGCAAATTAACGAACACTCGACTCTTTGTACATAGCTCAAGAACAAAGAATTCAAAGCACCAAAACTGATGCTTCTTGTAGCAAATTCAAGCCAAGCATGGAACTTAGCACACCCAACAGTGACTTTCTACCAGAAATGCAAAACACAAATAGACATTGATCAAATTCATGCCCAATTGATAACCACAGGACTTATAAAAAATCCATTTTTGACCACAAAACTTATCTTCAAGTTCTCTTCTTCACCTCACACACCCATCATTGAATTTGGTCGTTTTCTCTTCTTTTCTGACAATTTCTGTTGTTCAAAGCGGAATAAAGAAGACCCATTTCTGTGGAATGTGATAATGAAGTCATTTTCACCGGGAAATAACCCACATAAGGCTTTTGAAGTATTCTGTTTGATGCTTGAAAATGGGGTTTTTGTGGATGAGTATTCGTTATCTATAGTGTTGAAAGCCTGTTCAAGAATGGGTTTTGTTAAGCAAGGAATGCAGGTTCATGGACTATTGAGGAAAGTAGGATTTGGGTCTGATGTATTTTTACAAAATTGTTTGATTTCCATGTATGTAAGGTGTGGGCTTGTTGATTATGGTCACCAAGTGTTTGATAAAATGTCTATGAGAGACTCTGTTTCGTATAATACAATGATTGATGGGTATGTGAAATGTGGAATGCTTGATGTTGCTTGTCGTTTGTTTGATTTTATGCCAATAGAGATGAGGAATTTGGTTTCTTGGAATGCTATGCTTACTGGGTATGTCAAATTGAACCAAGGGTTTGATGTTACTTTGGAGCTGTTTGATAAAATGCCCAAAAGGGATTTGGTTTCTTGGAATTTGATGCTTTGTTGCTGTGTTAAAAGTGGACATGCTGAAAAGGCTACTGCTTTGTTTGATATGATGCCGAAGAAGGATGTAGTCAGCTGGGCAATAATGGTAGATGGGTATGCAAAAATTGGTGAGATTGATATTGCAAGATGCTATTTTGATGACATGCCTGAGAGGGATGTGATTTCTTGCAATGCTATTATGGCTGGGTACGTCAAGAATGGTCACTGCCTTGAAGCATTAAAAGTGTTTCATGATATGTTAAGAGGAAGTAGTCTGGCTCCTGATAGTACCACCATGTTGATTGCACTTTCTGCAGTTGCTGAGTTAGGCTACATTGATGAAGGTATTGCACTGCACTGTTACATAGAGGAGAACGGGTTTTTGGTGGTTGGAAAACTTGGTGTCGCTTTGATAGACATGTATGCAAAATGTGGCAGTGTAGATAGTGCAATGGGTGTGTTCGATGACATCCAAGAAAAAGACGTTGATCACTGGAATGCTATGATTGGTGGTTTGGCTATTCATGGCTTTGGGGACTTAGCTTTCCAATTGTTCATGGAGATGGAAAGACTTTCATTAGATATAGATGATATCACATTTATTGCGGTTATGAATGCCTGTGGTCATTCTGGACTGGTAAAGGAAGGCATGATCTGTTTTGAGATCATGAGAAGGGCACATCATATGGAACCTAAGCTCCATCATTATGGATGCATGGTTGACATCCTTAGTCGAGCAGGGCATGTGGAGGAGGCCATAAAATTTGTCGATGAAATGCCAATCTATCCCAATGATGTAGTTTGGCGAACGTTGGTAAGTTCATGTAGGAATCAAGAAAACGTCCACATTGGAGACCCAATGGATAAGCAATTAGTTGGACTAAATTCTCATAATTCAAGTTCCTACGTTCTTTTGTCTAACATATATGCTCAATTTGGTAAGTGGGACTATGTTAGAAGGGTTCGGACAATAATGAAAGAAAGGGACCTGAAGAAAATTGTGGGCAGCAGTAGGATCGAGCTCCAAGGAATTGTCCACGAGTTCTCCGTGGGAGACAAAACCCATGATCAAGTTGAAGAGATCTATTCCACATTACAGATGGTTTGTGTATAGCTGTAAGATATCTCCTCTGTGGTCTAGGAGTTTACACCATTGAGGAAGCCAAATTTAACTAATCATTAGCATTTTTTATCTCTGGACAGGGAAATTATTTTAAGCTGTTCCTCTGTAATTAGCAAAGCACCAGGGAAAACAATCCTGCAATTGCAAATTTAAGTCGGATTTATCTAATAAGAGAAGTTCAAAACAGACTTGCAGTTAAACACTCTCTTAAGTCTTACCTTTGCCACAATTCCTAGAGTCCCACATCTTGAATCCCCCGTCCCACACCCAACTACCTCAAGGTCCAAGGATGCTAAATTCCACCAGTTACTGAGATACGCGTTGACATCATTAAAAATAAGATTGTAAAATGTAAAATGTAAGAAGTTCTAGTGTTTTTTTCGTTTTATTTTGTATAATATTGAGCTGAGATGAGTTTACATGGAGTAACACGGTAAGTGAGAATTTTGGGATTGAGGCGTAATTATTGTTCTTGTTTGTTTGGCGCATTACTGAGCTAGATTATTGTAGTTTGTGCGTTTGAGTAGCCAATACAAGATAAGAGCTTTAAAATAGCTATGTGTTCATAGTAGAGAAAGAGGAACTACGAGAGAGAGTGAGATTCAAGTGATTGAGTAATGGTTGATTCAAAGTTGAAGATTTTCACTGGGTCCAGTTTATAGGAGAGAGATGCCTGCCCCAGTACTCCTAAGCAGTGGTGGAGCGAGTAATAGTTTCAGAGGGAGTAATCTGGTGAAGAGGGTGCAACTTTTCTTCTCAGTAATGTTAAGAGCATGCAAAGTTAAATTAACAATCATAATAGCTAACATTTAATCTCAATACACCAAATAGTTTTTGGGCAAAACATGTGCATCAGACCACCCTTCGCCTAAGGTGGCTCTACCCATGCTCTAAGTCGGGTGTGGTGGAGAAACTTGGGAAATTGGCAATTGTAATAGTTGCAGGCTTCGGCTTCTTTGTGTTGGACCTGGCTCTGGGCTAGTTGGGTTTGGTCCAGGTCAAGTTTTGGCAAGCAAATTTGAAACCTGTATGTCTGAAAGTTGATTTTGAAGTGACTAAACTTATGAAATTTTATGAACTCGACTATCCCTTAATGTAATGATTCTCACATGGGCTATCCGTGCACACTTTACCCTTCGAATTAGACCTTCAACAGTCAGGTGGATTTTTCAAATGACAGTGGGGCAAACATGTGTAGCAGCCACCCCGCCCTCCATGCTATCAATTAGAGTAGGAAAATAGAGTTAGCCTACCAGAGAAAGTCATATAGTAATTCCTATAAGCTATAGCTCTCATTTTCCTTAGGCCCTTAGCCGCCTTAGGTTCCTCCTCCCAAGAATTATTTTAGCACATTAGGATACAATCTATTGAAAATTTCACCAATAAAAAATAGTACTAGCATCAATTAATTTAAGGTGCTAGACACCATAGAATAATAGGAACCCCTTTACAGTGTAATTAGTAGGAGGTCCAAGAGAAGGGTGACAACTTTGCCAAGGACAAAAATTACTCACAGGCAACAGAGAGTAGTTCTATAGTCACGAGAGCCTACTTTCCTAGTAAAAAAACTGGAAGAGTTCGACTTCTGCTATACATTAAGGGTAACCATCCATAATAAGTGGAATTAGTAAGCTGACAAATAAGTCTTAAACCAGGTACATGTTGTATTACAAGAGGTAAAAATACACCGGGTAGGATAAATTTTATACTGTCGGTATATATAAGTTAAATCTAGACTAGACGTGTATAAATTAAGAATGAAAATCACATATGATCAAGTTTGTGAACTACACACTCGTCCTAAAGTAAGCCGGCAATCTTGGATACTACAATAACAACAAGATACACAATGGACACAAGTGGGGTCTGGAGAGGGTAAAATATATAGAGACCTTACCACTATCTCATAGAGATAGAGAGGTAGTTTCCGAAAGATCCTCAACTCAAAAATATCAACCTTCAAAAGCAGAAGATACTAGATACGATAAGTGTAAAATAAAATAGTAAGTGTGGAACCCAGAAAAGATTCAAGTTTTCCTGCTATGCTTTTCCAGGGAAGGGAGGGGCATTATGTCCTTATTGGTTCCAGCCAAAACTTTATATTTATTTTTACTTGTTTGGAAATTTATGGTGGTGGAATCAAACGTCAGAAAGATCACATGTTGGGATTAGAAGAATTTGGATCTTAGCTGGAGTAAGAAGTTCTTTTGCCATCTTGACTTTTATTACATCAAATTCTGGAGAGTAAGTTTGGACCATTCAAGTTTATCAATTTGGAGTGCTCAATTTGACATATGTCCAAAATTTATAGCTTAGGATACTCCATTTCTTGATATTCTCTCTGTTTTCTTTTATTCCTTTTTGAGATTGCAGATGGGTACATTACTGCTTTTTTGTTGTACATTTCATATAATTTTGTGATCCACTTTGTAAGACAAGAAAAGCTGAATAGTTATCTCTGGTTAATACTACATGACTTACCCTATGAAAAGAGTACTTCATATAGCAAGAGGTCATATATGATACTAAATAGAAATTGCACTTTCTGGTACACTAGTTTGCAAGTGGAGAAAACTTGCTTAGAATTATGGTTAAGTTGCACAATACAAGAGAACTGATCACTCGAGGCTGCCTAGGTTGAGGTGCATTAGTACTAAACTATGAGAAACAGGCACTCAAAATTCACATGTGTTGTCCTCAAGCACAAGTCATGCAGGGTCGAAAGGATGGGAAAAGGGTGCCAAACTCCTGGCATCAGTAAGAAGTTAGTACCAGGCTCCTAATGGTCATTTGAGAATTTGGGTGTTGTACTAGCTTTCACGACTCGTGCTGGAGGTTAAATCATTCAGTTTTTGCATGACAATTTCAATGTCTGGCCTCTGATTTGGTGACTCGTGTGTGCAAAGTAGAGCAACCTTTGCCAACTGAACTGCCTCCGCTTCAACAAAGTTACCCCAAAGATTTGGATCAACGAAGTCTTCAAATCTGCACAACTCTGCCCCTTGATAGTTAGAAGGGGTGATTCTACATCTTCCAGAGAGAATCTGAAATATGATCATGCCAAATGCATAGAGATCACTCTTTTCGGTGAACCTGCCAGTGGTTGTGTACTCAGGAGCTAGGTAGCCCATTGCAGCACTTCCCTTGAGTGTTGAGAAGACAATGTCATCGGCTAGTAGTTTGTGCAGACCAGAATCTGAGAGCAATGGGTTGTAGTGTTGGTCAACAAGTACTTTTTCAGCTGATATGTTTCGATGGACTACAGCAGGTTTGCTTCCCTTGTTTCCATGCAAGTAATGAATACCTGTTAAACAACAGATATCAGATTTTGCTATTCAAATAACAGGAACCAGAAAAAAAAAATTAACCATGGATATGTACAGGCAGTTTCCTTCCAAGCTAAGATCTGGTTGAACATAAATTTGGTTGTCAAAGAACTACAGTGAAAACATCAAACATGAGACAATAATCAAACAGTGGCTCACCTCTAGCAATGCCTTTGATTATAGAAAGTCTAGTAGACCAATCAAGGACCTTTCCTTTTCCATTCTTCACGTCAAGGTACTGCAACAAATTTCCATTGGGGACGAAATCGTAGATCAGGAAGCATTCTCCCCTACCTTTGGAACAGCAAAAGCCTCTCAACCTCGGTAGATTTTCGTGTTTCAATGAGGTTAAGAGCTTTAGTCCCTTGAGAAATTCGGTCTCATCAGACTTGCAGCTAGTCTTGGAAATGCACTTAATAGCAACAAGAGACCCATCCCTCAACGTCCCTTTATAGACGGCGGTGAAATTACTCTTGCCTAACAAGTTTGCCTCTGAAAAGTACTGTGTAGCAGACTCAACTTCATCCAAATTGTACATAAAGCTCTCAAATACTTCCTGAGAGAAAGCACTTCCACCTCGGCCTTTGCCTAGAGGATCCCAGCCATTGGAATATTCCAGGCTGATGAAGGGTGATGCGCTTCTTCTAGATATCTCCTTCACCTCATCAGTACTGAGTCGCCTATCAGAGGTATCAAGAGTGCCTCCAATTTTCTGTTTCCGACGACGGTACCAGGAAAATGTGAAAAGTCCAGTTACTGCTACTGCAGCAAAAAGTGCAATAACACCAACGACCACAGCAGTCTCTGATTTTCTGGACTGACTCATTTGTTTTGCTTGCACAACATTTGCAGACTGTGGGATATCTTTTTTAGGGAGACGATTCGAACCAGGTTCAAATGGTTCTGGCCTGTCTTGGTTTAGACTAGATACAGTGCAGAGTTTCAAGGAAGAAAATTCAATTCCACATAAGTCTGGGTTGTTTGCATACTGAAATCCCTCATTCAGTCTCTTTAAGGCTTCATTTCATCCATCGCCCGAACCAAAAAGGAGAGTTAGTTCAACTGTTATGTCTAATAGTAAACATAGGGATCCATAAGCATCTGAAACAGTGAAATAGGATCACTATCAAGAAAATCAAATAGAATTACCTTGAGGGACATTCCCAGAGAGAGTGTTATTTCTGATATCAAGAACTTCTAGCTTTGGAACATTAGCTAGTTTTACTGGAATCGACCCGAAAAGATAATTAAAGCTCAAGTCAAGCCTAGTTAACATCTCCAAGTCCCCCAAGCTTGCAGGAATTGCTCCAGTTAACTGGTTGACTTGCAAAGCAAGAACACTGAGCTTCTTCAAAGCCCCAAGTTGATTAGGTATGCTTCCAGACAACTGGTTATAACATAGTTGCAATACTGTGTAAAATCAGAAAACAAATGGAGCTCAATTACTTTCACTTGAGATTTCATTCAACCAAAAATTGCAGAAAAAAGACTAAACCAACTAAATAAGAGACTAGAAATTTGCAACTTTCTTCAAGCATTAATCCATACTGAAGCTCAAGCAATGAGGAAAGGTACTAATGACACAGAAAAGCTTAATAAAAAAACAAAGATAGAGTCTTTTTCAAGTGTTTCATGTTCTTAGCACCCAGCTGTAAGCTTACATAGGAACAAAAATCACCTCAGCAAAGATACATCACGGATACCTCTTTAATAGTACTAAAAATCAAAGTTTTTTCAAGAAAAAACATAGACATTGTGAAATTACTCAATAAACAGCATTATCACTTCTTGAGCTCTTTATTCAGATACCCACTTCATTAAAAGAGCTATAGATCTATTTGGCAAGGTTCAAACATTCATACATTAAGTAAAAACTAAGCATCAAGACTGGGACTTTTTACCCACTTACCCAAACAGCAAAGATAACAACTTTTTTCTTCAAGAAAAAATAAAAAGAACCTACCTTGAAGATTAGACATGTTGCCAAACTCAGGAGGAATAACCCCAGAAAGATTATTCACATTGAGATACAAATCTGAGAGCCGAGTTAAGTTAGAAATTTCCTTAGGTACAACCCCATGTAGCTTGTTGAAGTGCAAGTACAATCCAGATAAGCTCTGAAGCTGACCAATCTCAGGTGGGATTTTCCCCGTAAGATCTTTGCCTTGCAAAGAAATGTTAACAACTTGACCAAGCTCATTACAAGCAATACCTTCAAAAGAACCATTGCATGGGTCAGTAGAATCAGGTGACCATGATGAAAGAATGAGGCTTTTTGGGTCCAAAGATGCTTTGATAGTCATGAGCAAAGACAATGAAGTTTTAGCATCATTAATGGCTTCAGAAGAAACTCTTTGTTGTTGGAATGTTAGGATTAGAATGAAAAAGAAAATGGAAGAGATAAAAGAGAGAAAACCCATGTTTGGTTTTGCAAGAAAATGGATGGAAAAGTTGTTTTTGGTGACAAATTTCAAGAAAGGAGAGTTGGCTTTTGTGAAGAAGATACTGCAATGTGTGACTGATGGAACACTGGTGTAGAGATAATAATAATAAGCAAAATGAAGAAAACTCCAAGAATCTTAATTTGAACCTTGGTAACTGGGATAACCAGTAACCCGTAAATAGCTAGCTTGGGAAAACAATCATTTTGAATTAAAAAAAAAAACAAATTTTTAAAATTTACATCATCTGTTTTAATTTATTTTTCCAACTTTTGACTTGATATAAAAATTTATATGCTTTTCAAAATGGACTAATCACTGAAGAGAAAAATAAGATAAACAAATCGAAATACATGAAGTACTAATTTTGTCCTTATTTATATTGTAAAGTTCAAATTTTGTGAGTTTAACGTTTAAATTTCAATCGTGAATTCAAACATGCAATCTTTTTAATTGTCTAAATTTTTAATAAGAAAAAATATTTAAAAGACATGAAAGATAATGATCAAAATCTTTTTTTTTTACTTTTGAAATTGGAAAAATATCACATAACTTGAGACTAAAAAAGTAATTTCTTTCAAAAGACAAATTTACAATATGACAAATTGTTTAAATAATGTTTTGACTGATAATAGTGTCATATATATAAAATAAAATGTAAGAGTATACACTGTTTTTAAACCTTTTGAGGGATGGAAAAAAGGTTTTTGATTTTCCTTTTGAGTGTGATGAGCAAAATGGTTTTGAGGTACTAAGATTTGGGAGTTATTCATTTTAATGTTTTCTTTTTAAATTTAAAGTAACAATAGGACAGTCAAACTAATAGAGGACTGCTGCCTTCTGACTAGTAATATGGAAGTACTAGTACTACTATAAATAAATGTAAGAGAAGCATGTTAGGTTGGATTTTGAATTTTATAATTTATTGCTCAAGGCATTTAATTCATATGCAATTTTGAAACTTTGGTGCAGTAATTTTTTCCAAATCAAGAAATGCTGATCTTAGTTATTTATTCAAATTAATTGAATTGTTCGATTATATTACATATTTTAAAAAAAATAAAATAAAATTTAATTATTTTAATTCTTTTTAAACTTTAAGTATTCATTAATATCTCATTTATTTTTAATATAAAATTAAAAAAAATAAAAAAATTTCAAACATACCCCTTGAAAAGTAAATAATTTAATTATTTTGAAAACTCGAAAATCTCCTAATAAGTTTAATTACTTTGAAACAGAGGTAGTATTTTTTTAAAAAAAAAATTGTTCTATTTTCTACTCTATATTGGTTATATAGCACAATTCAATTTGTTTATTCTATTTTTTAAAAAAATTATTTTAACAATGAAGAGGAAAATGGAGATTTCTTCTTTTTCATGTATCTCCAATTTTTTTTAAAAAAATGTTATCTAACAAAAGAAAGGGAATCTTCACAGAAAGATTAAAAAAAGAAACTGTTAGGAAAAAAACAATTAACACAGAAATATACAAGCATAGGGGTTAAGTTGCTTTGAAGAATTTGACAAGAAAATAGAAAAGGACAAAATATAATTCGTAGGGTGGTAAATTAATTATGATCTGTGAAGGGTATCACATGAAAAAAAGTTTCTTTACTGTGAATAAACTTTAGGGGATAGTCATTTTCATGTTTGGACGTATCATGTCTATATTGTAACCTCTTTTCCAATGCCTACTTTCTGAGAAAATTAAAAATTAAAAATGGAAAAGGAAGAATGATGACTAAAACATAGAAAAAGACTCATTTAAAAAATTAATTACTCCTCTTTATATTAAATGAATTATTAAATCATTTTACATGTATTAAAAAAATAAAAATAAAATTTAATTATATTTTTTTATTTTAAAATTTTTTAAATTTCATACACTCATTTAATGTATCATTTATTTTTCATATAAAACTCAACCTTAGCACTTAATTAATGAAGAGTAAAATTGAGAAAAGAAATTCTAACACATTCCTTAAAAAATGAATAATTCACTTATTTTGAAACATCAAAAATTTTTCTAACAATTAACTTAATATGAGACCGAGGGTATCAAATTGAATTCAAAGAATTCTGGTCACGTAACGACAGAGATTTTCTTTAATAATTAGGAGTAATACTTTTCATTTAATTGTTATTGAGTGAATTTTTTTAATTTCCCATTATATCCACTAAGTTGATTAAATCTTCAATTAATTAGGTCATGCATTTCTGATCCCTTTGTTTGTCCATATTCAATAAATTTATTAATTGTACATAAATTTTTGTGAGTTATAATCTTTGAGTTTGTATTAATGTTTCATAATTGATGAGAGTAGTGTTCCTTCTTCTCATTTCAATTGAATTGGTAAAATAATGAATACATATTAAGATAAAATTTAAATAATATTTTTAGCTATTGCCCTTTGTGAAGTCATAAATATGTACTCTAGTTTATTTCTTAGAAAATATAAAGCTTTAATAAATAAAAGGGCATATGTGAAAAAGAGTTTAAACATTTATCTTGAACTTCGAACAATTCAAATATTTTAAGTATATCAAAAAATCTCAAAAATTCAATTAATTTAAGACAAAGAGAATATAATTTTATAAATAGTCAACTAAAATGAGTAGTTTCTCTGTATGATAATATTTTTTAATTAATTAAAAATTAAATGCATTAAGTTATATATCATTAGAATCAAAAGTAAACATTTTGGGATCAAAATGCTACTTCTGTTATCTTAAATTTATTTTCCTTTTTTATCACTCATGATCAATAGTCTAATGGAATTGGAACTCTCACTCATATCCAACATTTATTATCTGCTTAATACGAGAGTCATTAAGGTGACAATATTCCTTAACATGAATTGCTTGATCAAGAGACGCAATTTTAAGATCTTCGATTAAAATAAAAAGGATTTTACTATATCGTTAATTAAAATTTGAATTATAGTAAATGTAGAGACATTTATATTTTAAAAACATCCAAATCGATTACTATGATGATATTTTACAAAAATATTCAACAAAAATAAAAAAAAAATAAAACAGACACATACGTGGGAAAAGATGTTACAAGAACTCAGATTAGGACCTAAAGTTTTAAGATAGCATGTTATGTTGCACCATGCTACTTTTGTTACAAGCACATGCCAAAGAAATTATTTGTTGCAAACAAATACAGCAGAGAAATTGGTGATATCCTTCTTTTGAAACTTAAATTTGCAAAATATCATCTTTCATTTGTTTTTCCCTTTTCTTCCAGTTCAATAAATGCTTAGATGTGTTTGAATGTCTATTAAATACCTGGTAGAGTGATAAGTACTCCTTTATTTTTAATCAGACGTCTGGGTTTTGAGTCCCCTTGAGTATGAAGTTGACTTTGTTAGAGAACACTTTACCCCTAAGTAGGACTTGTATAGAATTGGAACAGTACTGTCTAGCAAGTAGGGGTGGTAACTGAGCGGGACAAGTCAAATTTGAGCGAATTATAATGGGTCAAGATAACCAACAGATCAAGACCCAATTCAACCCGAATTTGCTTGGATCAAAACATGTTGAGTAATAGGTTAGAGAGTAAGTCAAGACCCAACTTGATCCAACTTTTACTAAGTTTTACTTATTTTATATGTTCGTTTTCAATATTTTAGTACTTAATTAAATTATATTTTTATTTATTATGACTGTATAAAATATATCAAATTATAAAAAAAATATATATATCTCGAGTCAATTCGAATTGCATATCAACACAATTTTAAATGGGTTAAAAAATAAATTACGTTGAAATAGATTGCGCTAACCCATCCAAATTTCAATAAATTGAACAGGTTGAGATTAATTTTTTCACTCTACTAGCAAGCAATGCAATTTCAGTAATTTGAAGATAAAAAAAATTTAAAAACAAAAAGAGAGTGATGGATCACTAATTCATGAAAAGAATGAACTTCCAAGCTACTTTAGTGAAAGTGGAGGAGTAGTACTTGTCTTTTTGGTTTGGCTTTCACATATAAGTTGATAGTAAAAAGTGAAAAGGGTGCTGCTGCTGGTGTATTGTCCTTACCAACCACATAAAAAAAACAACTTGTGAATGCTATAATATCCATACTTGAACTTGTGAATTTTATATATATTCACTCTGACTTCCATTATTTCAAATTCCATAATGAAATTATAACCTTTGGTTCTATAATCATTGTACTGCCCACCAACTATTTCACACTCAAAGATGGCCAAACTAAACATCCTTTGTAAACATTTATTTGCACTTATTATTTACGTCAAATTCTATAAATTTATAGTAGTATTAGTGTTATACCGAAAAATGGCCTTTTGAAAAGAAAAATAATTCAAAAAAAATTAAAAATCGATTTAAACTCAATTAATTTAAGAAAAAACAATTCTCAAAATTCGAAGATAAAAATAGAATCGCCACCTAATTTTGCGGATAATTAGGAAATATTTAAAAGATCTAACAGAAAAATCTTTTAAAATCCAAAGAACAAGTTCGAGTTCACATTTCCATTCCGAGAAGGTTTTACGCACTCAAAATGGCCGCTAAATGCGGTTGTCCAGCGATTACGTGATTTGACTAACTTTGATTTGACGAGGGTTAATTAATTATGAATTTGATTAATTTTGAAAAAAAAAAAATTGACTAGACTTAACTAAAACAATTGACCAACATTGACTAAATTTAAAAATTGAACGAGCGTGATAAAGATCATATTTCTTTTTAATTCTTATCTTTTATTATATATATAAATGTCTAATCTTTATTTTATCTAATTATTCATTTAGGTGAGAAAAATATTTGATCGGATAAAAATGAATACAACATAAATGGTTTCGACTTGTTGGGAAATCTAATCAGATTGAACCAAATAGTATGACACAATATTAGTATTCAAA
>JAOTQJ010000001.1:24317174-24337403 GCA_025642045.1 Solanum sejunctum | reverse complement strand
TTATCCCAATTCCAACATTTATATATATATATATATGATTTTAAATAATTGATTATGATAGTATAGTAAAATCATAGTTGTCAACATATAACTGTCTTGAAAAGATTAATTTTAAGACCAACAACTCAAGCTGGCTAGACGATCGAAAACTATAAAAGAACTTTCAAACAGGCAGGATAATCGAAGGCTATAAAATAACTTTTATTGACCCCATATAATAAAGAAGAAGAAGCAAATAACTCAAGCAGAAACTGCTTGAGCAAGCATCACGATTAAAAGTTGTTCTCTTATTTGCTCATATATAAGTAATAAAATAAAAAAAATAAAATAATGAAGGATGAAATTGCTTGTTTTTGATTGATGCTAAGGGCAGAATTGGTATTTTTTCTAATAAAAATCTCCCAGTTGATTTTTTCTTTTTGAAACAAAAATATCCTAGTTGATGACACACGAAGAGGCACAAAATGACACACTATTTTGTGGGGAATGAAAGGTACAATAGGTACAAAATTGTTCATGCAAAAGACTCCCATGAGCAGTTTGTAGCACAGCTCACAGCCCTTTAAGGTTGATGGGCCAAGTGAAGTTGGGCTTAAAAGCCTCACTTCTAAATGGCCCAAGGTTAGCCTTACTGCACTAGGCTGGCCTCACGGACCGAACAGATCAAATCTGTCACTATATTATTTGAAAGATTGTTAGGACCTAATTTTGGTGTGTCCAAATACAAATATCTCGAAATATATGGGGTTGAAATTAGTTGTAATTTATTCTAGATACACTACAACCAAGTAGATTATGTGTATTTGAGATATATACACAAATCTCGCTCGCCTCATTCTCATTTGCTCGCCACTCTCCTATGTATTCAATATCCCAAATGTATGCAAATCACATTAAATGCATATATATATATGTATCTAGTGTGATTCATATGTATTTGGGATATATGATAGCTCACTTGCCTCCCTCCCCATCTCAGTCACCTCTCTATTTTTAGTATATCCACTAGCAAAAATATATGCATCTAATCTAAGCATATCTTCCTCAATATATAATACAAAATTCTTAATTAGTAGTAAGATATATAAATGTAATTATTTGACAGTATAAATAGAATCAGTATATATAGATTTAATGTATGTCTAATAAAGTAATTTTCTCCCATTTGAAATGAGATAATATTGTCATTATATTGTTTTTGGTACAAAAATGTCATCATGATTAGCCAATTAATTCATAATCACTACTATCGCTATCATTTTATATATAAAAAATTGGGTAATGTTATGCAAGAACTCATCGAAAAAATCGCAAAGGAATAAATTTAAATTTTTGTTGCTAGGTATTTTATTAGTATGATCATTCAATTTCTATGAAACTTATCAGCAAAATATTCTAAAAGGATTAAGTTTAAGCACAATAAAAATAAATATAAATAAACAAAGGACCTCAGTGCAAATAAAAGAACCTATATATAGGAAAAAACCCTAGTCTCCATCATCCCTTTGTCATTTTAGAGTTTTCGCTGCTAATCAGAGCCTACCGGAGCGCGGCAGCCACCGTCACACAGCGAAACTGCCACCATGGGTCGTATGCACAGTCGAGGGTTTGTCCACTCTTTCTTCCACTTTATCTTCAATTTGTTCATTCTACATTTGTACTGATTCTTTTTTTTTTTGTCTCAGTAAGGGTATTTCAGCTTCAGCTCTTCCATACAAGAGGACTCCACCAAGTTGGCTGAAAATCTCTGCTCCTGATGTAAGGAATTTCTCGCTTATTACTTCCCTAATTTCTCTTGTTTCTATCACATGTGTAATTAATTAAAGGAGAAGAAAAATGTAGAGATTTGTAGAGATGCCTTGTTTGAATCCTTTTTTTCGCTTATTGATGGCCACCACAAATATTCACATGGCTTATGGTTGGTTGATTGATTAATTAGTATATGTTTGAAGAATTTTGGAAATTTTGAATATCCAGGATTTCTGTATTAGATTGGACCTCAACGTGTAACTATACATAAATTGTGCGTCTTTAGCTTTGAGTCTTCAAGCGGAATTCTACCTTGTTTTGGGAATTGGTTTTTCGAAAGATGCTTCTTTTACGTGACGTAGCACTTATTTGACTTCTTATAAGATTGGTTTTTGAAGTTACCTTACTGATGCGGTTATGCTCCACTGAAATGTGATCTGTCATTCAGCTTTTCTATAGTGATGGTATTATTTTCTGCTCCAGGTTGAGGATAACATCTGCAAGTTTGCCAAAAAAGGTTTGACACCTTCTCAGATTGGTGTTATTCTTCGTGATTCTCATGGGATTGCTCAGGTGAAGAGTGTTACTGGAAGCAAGATTCTCAGAATCCTGAAGGCTCATGGTACTTGTTTGTCTTTTTGTGCGTATACTTTGCTTATTGATATACCTATTCTAGAGGAATGTTTGTTTAACCTATTGGTGTTTCCTATCAGGACTTGCTCCTGAGATTCCTGAGGATCTCTACCACCTTATCAAGAAAGCAGTTGCAATCAGGAAGCATCTTGAGAGGAACAGGAAAGACAAGGACTCCAAGTTTAGATTGATTCTTGTTGAGAGCAGGATTCACCGCCTTGCTCGCTACTATAAGAAAACAAAGAAGCTTCCACCAGTCTGGAAGTAGTAAGTTCCTTCTTGCATACTTGGTTGTGAACTGTTTTGATTTAATCATCTAAAAAACATTTTTTGGTTCTTGTATATACAGTACTTGGTGTTGAACTGCTTCAGATTTGATCATCCAGAATACATTTCAGTTTGGTTTTGCATGTGCAACTTGAAAATTTGTTTTGAAATAGCTTGTTTATGTAATTGTAGGTATGCAAAATACTAGTACAAGGGCAAATTACTATCTATGTTGTTTTTAGCTGTAGACTTTTCTGTGGATCCACCAAACATGTTTTGTAAGTCTATGGAATGAACTGGTGGATCAATTCTCTTTGGGTCTTATTGAATTTATTGGAAATTACTTGATTCATCCCTTGCTCTTTGGCTGGTATATTTGTTTGATGTGCAAGATGTACTAACATTGTGCTTGGAGATATTTTTGATGGCAACTAAGGTAGTTGTGCTCATAAATTTTATCAACTTGTATCAGCTAAACTTTTCCTTATTAGCTTGCCCCAGCTTTAGTGTTTTTTCATGCACCCCTCCGGCCTTTTTGTGTATTCTACATAATATAGTGAATTGCAGTTCTAATATCAGTTTTTGCCTTGCAGCGAGTCTACCACTGCCAGTACTCTTGTGGCATAGAGAAGATCATGGGCCAGGATTACTAGTATCTTGGCCCAGTTACTCAAGTCCCATCTTCAAAATTAATAGACCAAGTTGTTTTGTATGACTGGGTTGTTTGAATTGAACAATTTTGTTTTCTGAGAGATGATAAGGGACACAATTTCTTGCGTTAAATTGGCATCCAATCTCTTATTGCTACTTATGGTTCATTTACATTTAGCTGTTGTTTTTCAGTTTCCATTTTTATCAAAGTTTTGGAAGTTGGCTACACATAGTAATGCTGTGACATGCTCGTTCAAACACTAATTGAATTGTAATTTTGCTTTCCTTGGAGCCAGTTAATTGGCTGTTCTTGGCAAATGAAGCCATTACGATGGTTTGACTTGTTCATTATTATTCTTGGAATTAGTACAATGTTTGTACAACTAAAAATAGATGCCTATCTAGGATTTAATGAAGTAAATAAGGGGTCACCTAGTTAGTTTCATAAGAACAATCGACTTTATGATAATACAAGTTTTAAATTTTTAGGTAAAGTTCAATAATATTAAAAATATTCATATAACTAATATTAAAGTAATCTTTTGACGTAGAACTCTTTACAATTACTGCAAAATCAGGTTTCTTGTACTAAAACTTGCATTGCTTATACTTGTATATTTTATGCCGTTATTATTTAGTTCGTGATAATATACGGAATATTGATTGTAACGACAAACCTGCACTTAAAAATGTTGACTTGGGTATAATAGTGTTTATTTTTCCAATTAGGTACAAGGAGCATGGACAAAGACAGGGGTACAAGTAGTTATTTTGGGCTTGAAAAAGTTTAGCCAAACATCAAAATTCATCCGTGTTATTTTAATTGTAATATATTAAAAATAGTTGTTAAATTTAAATATTGGTGCAAAATATATTTTAATTTTAAAATAATAATATTAATTTGTATAATAAGTTAGTGGTAGAATATGACAACAAGTTTCTTGTAACTCATATGACTATTAGAGTCTTGTAACTCATTTAACCACTAACCTATGTTCTACATTAGTGGTGGCTTGTAACTCACGTAATCTACGAGACATAAAGCCTTCATTCATTCATCTACATTATTATCCACTTTATTCTTATTCAAGACAAGAAAGAATTTCTCACCTATAAAAAGTAGTGATTTTTCTTTGTTTTGTTGTATAAGGAATATACAAGAAAAATGAAAAGTATGATGATGTGTGCAATAGTGAAAGAGAGAGTTGAGACTACTGAAAATTATTTTAAGTCTTCAACTATATTCATTATACAAAAGAGAGTAATTTATATGTTGAAGGAAGATGTTTTTGTGTGGAGCTTTAGACTCTACAACTAACTCGGAATTGTTTGAGTCATACAACGATGTTTGGCTGTTGTATCATGGAGGAGACAAGTCAAGAGATGTACTACTGGATCAGTATAGATTATGCCGCAATGGACTTGAATCTTCTTAAATAGAGCGAGATATCCACGCCTCAACCTAATTGAATTTTTATTCAATTTTGTTATTTTATTTTTATATAATAATTTACTGTATTGTGATATAATACACCAACATTAAATAATTAGGAAAGAATTGATTATTTTTTTTAATTTACTCTTATTATTAACTATTGTAGGATTAAAACTGACAGAGAGAATATTGAATAAGAAACCCCCGAGCTTATAGGGTTTCTTGTGTCCTTAAATCTTCTAGCTCCTTTTATTTCGGTTCTGGACTCAAGTTTATTTCCTTTTTTGGGTCAAATTGTAAGTTCCGTTGTTTTTATTAATAGAATGGATCCATGAGCCAAGTTTAATTTTTTTAGAAATAGTACGTACTCCCTCTGCCATTTATATAACTCTTTTTTGGGGAGTCAATTTAAAGAAGAAATAACATATTTTTATATAATTTATTTTACATGGCAATTTCCAATAGTGAGCTTTTTTTCTCATCTTTGTTAGACTCGGTAGGGTGGAAACAGAAAGAAGTGTATAAAGCCAATTGCTTATTCCATGTTCACTTCTTTGCTTAGTTTCCGACTTGTACGTTGTCGCCTCCTAATTCTTCCTTTCTCTTCTTCTCTGCTTCGTGGTTTCCCTGCTTCAATGGTCAATACGGGTTTCCACAAACCCTCTTCTTCTGCGTTTGTTCATTCCAATCGAAGGTAAAGTAAAAAAAGATTCTTCTTTCTTGCTGATTTCTCCCTAATTGGAAAATTTTGATTTTGAATCAATGGCAGCGGTGGTAAAGGAAGAGGAAGAGAATTTGACACGAGGGGTAATAAAGAAAGATCAGGGGGCCGTGGCGGTGGTGGTGCTGGCAGCTCCGGCGAAGATAAAATTGATGCTCTTGGTAGACTATTGTATGTATATATGTGTATTTCTCCTTTCAGGCTTTTGATATTTCATCTAATTTTTATTATCTGACCTATGGTAATCAATGCAAGCCTCAATTTTCGAAATTAGTTGGCTAATCTATATGAATTCATTAGATACCAATTCCTATCTCGAAAACGTGTTTTCTCCTTTTATGTTTACATTTAGCTGCTGGTACAACTCTCCAATCCTTATGTGACCCATGAGAGTAGAAGAAATTTTAATCAAATTAATCAGGAATTGCGTCAATCCCAAAGTAGTTGGCTTGGGCTTTATTGCTTTATTTCAGGCCTTCATTATCCAAAAATTCATAATACAACAATTCTAAGGTAGATCATTTTGCACTTCAACTTACAACAACCCTCGTCCTTTTGTTTGGTTTGGGACTGACTTTGTTTTGTGTAACTCGATCAGGGGTAGGGGAGAGTTAATACATGAAAAACATAAGAATTAGAAAATAGTTTCTAGCCATGATGATTGTGTTGTATTGTTTGGAACTATAAGAACCAAGTGTCAGTCGCCTTGAACTTTCTTAGTTCTCTAATGAAATTTACAAACTTTGTCTAAACTTAATAAGATCTCTGGAATATTATGTAATGTTGTTTATCCTCAGGACACGCATTTTACGGCACATGGCCTCTGAGCTAAACTTGAATATGAGGAATGATGGGTATGTGAAGGTGCAAGATCTGTTAACGTTAAACGTAAAAACATTTGCAAATGTCCCTTTGAGGTCACACACAGTTGATGATGTTAAAGAGGTTAGTTATGTGAAACCCTGTGCTCCTTTAATTTGTTGCTTCTGTTTCTTGTATGAGGTTAATGAAAAGTCTCGATTTGCTTCTTCTTTGGATTGCAAAAGGTTTTCAAATTAATTTTAGTTGAAAAAAGATTGATACCTTCTATCCTAGCTGGAGATTGACAGTGGCTGTTTTTCATTGTCACCACTCATAATTGAATGAGCAAACTTTCTTTCAATTGAGTTGACTGCTCCCTTTTTCTTTATTTGACATTTCTGATCTATGTCGATGTTCTTTTTTCATGCTTTTTTATAGGCCGTACGGAAGGATAACAAGCAAAGATTCGGCCTTTTGGAAGAAAATGGAGAGCTGCTGATACGTGCCAACCAAGGCCATACAGTAAAGGTACTTTTTCTTCTGTAAAGTGTAGTAATGTTATTTCCTTATATATTTAAGATGGAAATTAGTTGGATTAGTCTATCAATAGTTATGGCATCCAGAGTGGAGGAAACTCTAGAGGGTACTTCCACTATAGTTGGATGAAATTCTGTTGAATGAAGAGGTAAATTCTCGACATAATTGCAAATGAAAGAGAAAGAAGGGGAGAATGGGAAACTGGAATTTTGTTTTGTTCATGCACGTTTGAAAGCACATTCGTTGAGTGCTTTTTATGCATCTAACTAAGCATATTTCTTTTAATGCAAGCATTTACACCCTTATTTGACACCTAATGCGGTGAGACAACAGTGAGAAAGTAAATACATTTAGACATTTAAAATATGCATCTATTGGCTAATAATTTTATTAGCATTGAAACACTTATTATGAGATTTTCAGTTCATCCATATGTTACTCTTGCTTTTAAAATTCCAATTTGCGTCTTTTTCATGATTGAAAGGCTCATGTGTGCAGACCATTGTGATACATGTTTTTCCCTTGTATGAAAAACTATATTAATATATTGGACATCCAATTGATGATATTCAGCTCACAAGTTGGCAGTATCACTAGTAGCTGAAGAATATTTTTTTCCCGCTTTACAGATAGTTGAAACTGAAAGCTTATTGAAACCGATCCTTTCAGCTGATGAAGTTCCAGGTAAGACGTGTATTTGATGACTTGTAAACACTTTTCTCCACACACACACACACAAAAAAAAAAGGGTGTGTTTTGGGAGGGGGGGAGGGGGGTGATTTCATGTTTGGTGATGGATAGAGTATGGAACGTTCTCATGTAACTGGCCCTCATAACATCTTAACCTAATAGCATTTTCTATAAAGATTTTAGTAACCTAAAAAATTGAACTTTGGCTCCTACCTGCAATTAATGGCTAAAATGCTTCATATACATTTTGCAAAACTTTACTAATAAATATGGAAGGTGTTATTAAAATCTGACCTGTCGAGATGATGCTTTGGGCTTGAGCTTTTCTGTTGAGAGGTGCTACAAAGCTAAGTTGCTCGGATTCTCCAAAAATGTTGCCGTACCTGTGTCGGATCCTTCAAATGTATATTATTTTTTGAGGATCCGACACGCACCCGTCGATATTTTTGAAGAGTCCAATCAACATAGCTACAAAGCAATACAAATCTACAGGGAATTGGCAAAGAGGTCAATCTTCTTTTTCCTGTGACTAATCTCTTTCTTTTCTCAAGGAAAAGGCTATCTATTTATTGTCATACAATAGCTCCTCTTTACCCCGATGCTGTTGATTTTTTTTTTAATATTTTTTTCTTCTTTTTAAGATTATGTGGTTCAAGTCACCTCAAATCTTTGATAAGTAGTATTTGTCAGGATTAACTTTGAGAAAGAAACATATCTGAACTGATACCAGAATGGTTGATCTAAGACCTCAATAGAAATGTATAATATAAGTTCACAAAATTCTTCAAGATCCATTTTTAAATTCCCGTTTTGAATATTGTAAAAACCAAGACTAAAATGGGTTTACATCAATTACTAGTTACTTGTATAAAATGGGATCAGTTCCTCATCTGGTGCTGAAGAATAGTTTTTACATCAATATCCCCCTGGTGCTTTAGAACTCTCTATCTCCGTCTTTGAAGCTGTGGTTCTCATCTGTGCCAATGAGCAGTTTGTGTACACGGCACTTACAAGAAGAACTTGGAGTCAATTTTGGAGTGTGGGCTCAAACGCATGAAAAGGTTACATGTTCATTTCTCATGTGGTTTGCCAACAGATGGTGAAGTAATTAGTGGTAAGATACATATAAGATCTTGAATCTGTTGCCATTTGCAACATTCACAAGTTCATGCTTTTGTCGTAAATCCACCTGACTCAATTTTTTTTCTTATGGCTTGCATACAGTAGTTGATCTGGTAGAACCGTGACATGGTGCACTTTTAACAATCATTCCTGCAATTTCTTTGATTTTGGGCTTTCTGATCTGCATTTTTTCTTTGACCTTTAATATCTAACTCTTATCAGCAGAGAACTCTTGCCTTTCAACACTTGAGCTGAACTAAAACAGTCTTAGTTTGCTCGGGTGACTAAATATTCTTTGTTATTGAATAGGAATGCGGCGAGATGTTAATGTCCTCATCTTTCTTGATGTGAGAAAAGCTTTGGAAGGTAATTGGTTTTGATTTATTGAATTCTAGTGAAGTTTCTCTTAAATATTATGACAATTCCAATAAAAGTATGTGCTGGGGGTCAAACATATTATAGCTTATAATAGGGGTTCTCAAAAAGTAAGTTACATTTACAGTGAGATATCAAGAAAGAAAATCCTGGCTTTATATTCACAAAGTGAAGTCTTAGCTTATTTTGATATTCTTTTTCTAGATTCAAAAAACTAATCATGAAATAAAATATATTCAGAAGTTGATACATGAGCTGAAGTCATGAAAATTACTTTTTCGCTGTTTCTCACTGTTGGTGTTGCATTGCTTCAGATGGGATGAAGCTTTATATCTCAGAAAACAGAGTTATCTTGACGGAGGGTATTGATGGTGTGGTGCCAGTGAAGTACTTCCTAAAAATGGAGTCATGGCCAGATAGAAAACCTTTGCCATTATAAACTGTCATTTTTTTTGTTCTTTCATTCCCTTCTTACTCACTTGTACTACATCATCTTATGTATTTTCCCCTGTAATGTGGTGAATTGGAGTAGTTAAGATCTGCACCACAAAAATGAACTCCCAACTCATCTCTCAGGTTGAATTTGTATTCAAGGTGAAGGGTTCAGAGTACAGGCAGGTTATTCAAATGCTTGTAAATATACATTGTGATGGAAGATAGTAGAAAAGAATCCTTTCAATCAAAGGAAAGAATATTGGCAAAAGCATCCACAAGCTAAGATTAAACTGTAACCTGTGAATGCATGATTCTCTGCTTGGACATTATACATTTATACTGTTTCACTATTTAAGATACTAAATTTCAATATCCACAAATACTGGTATTGATGAAATATTAAGATATTAGTATGACTGAAATAATGATTTTCCCTCAGAAACACGGAAATGTCGCGAACTCTCTGAAGGTTGTGTTCGTAAACAACTAAAGAGCAATTCTGGGAATTCCTTTAACAACTTGAACAACCTTTAATCATTTCACTTTTAACCTAATATTCAAGCTGCTAAAAGAGAATTCATGTAATTAGACATGATCCGCGAACAGAACAAGAAGAAAAATGACAATGTGAAAGATGCATAAACTTTAATTTTCATTCCTACAGATGCCAAAAACGCTACAAGTTATTTCAAAATGTCTGAAAATGGGCAGAGGAGAATGAAATCCAAGGAAAGCTCTCGTTAAGGGCTCCAAGAAGATCCAAATGTTTGTACCACAGTGTTCAACCGGGATATCTCATGATATGGAATGGATCAAAACAAAGTTAACATGAATTTACATACAACATAAACCTCATGAAAGGCCAAAGTTACCTGAATCCTCATACTTTCTAGAAGTTCCTACTTCCTGGAATCATGATTGAGGATGTAAACGAGCACCCAAGCTTTCACATCTCAGAGCTCAATTCAGAAACTCTCATTTTATATTTGACAGATGAAAGATCACAAATTTATGGTACTGCATCAGTATCTTGATCCACTGTCACATAAACCAGAAGTGCAACTGTCTAAAAGTTGGTGATAATACCTAAATAGAATTTAGTCTCTAGTAACGCTAAGAGAGCCATTCCGACTTCTTCAAATTGAATTAGTGTTATAACCACCCAAGTAGTCAATGAAATGGACATATACACTATCAGCAGGTAAAGATGGAACGGATAATTTGTATGAGCCATCAACAGGTTTTGTACAATCTCAACATAAGAAAGACAGCAATAGCTAATTTCCAAAAAAGATCAGTTCATGGATATAGCAAATATCTTGATGCTTTGAGTATTTGCATGTTACTTCTGCCAGAATGGAGGAATTATTCCTAGCTTGCAGACAAAAGGGAAAGGTAGAAAAGATGCAATGCAAATTTTGTCTCCTTGATCCTGCACTAACTAGTTTTCTGGTTAAGCGCTACGGTCTTGCATACTAAAAAGGAAAGGAAAAACAGAACCTAGAGCAGATGGAGCATTCCGGGGGGTTCTCTTAAGTGACCGCCAAAATAAGAGATATACAACCTCCGCATTCATGGAAAAGGATGATCTTAGAAATGTCCTAACCAAATAAATCCATGGAAGAAATCAAATGTGGAATTATCATGTGCTACCCTTATTAGAATTTGATAAAGATGATACATCCACAGTCCATCAATCAGCAGTGGCCTATCAGTCCTGAACCTTAAATTGATAAAGCTACAACGATTACATTCGAAAAGTAATAAAAGTTGGTTTTTCAGGTTCCACGTGACAAAGATGAAATAAAATAAGTGCTTATAAGCACCTTTTTAAACTTACTCAAACACTCCATAAGTGCATAAAGCCAATACAGCTTAAAAGCAATTAAAATTAGCCAATCCAAACGACCTCTAAGTCTTAAGTATATCAAAGAGGTAGTGAACATATATCAAAGTGTCTGCATCAACCCAGAAATGGAGAGGCAAGTCATTCCTCTTGTAGGATAGAATTAACAGGAAAATTGCTAAAGCTACGACAATTTTCTTCCCTTCTCAGACCCCCTAAAACTACCAGGAAAACCTCTTTGCACATTTTAATCAGGTTATCACGGCATTTTAACTCATTGTGCAGGAAATGCTCTCATATTGAAAAAAAAGTTTCCCAAGCCCCAATCACTTCAGAGTTGTATTTTATTTTTCTTAACTGTCAGTTTGTAATGGTGCTTCTTACTCCTTTGCCCACGATTTCTATAAAGGAATAACAAACAGGGAAAGGAACAACGGAAACAATCTATTCTAACCAGTCCAAAATAATCAACTTCCAGACTCCAGTAATAAACCACAAAATACAAGATCTTACTTCACCGCCAAAATAAGAAATATACAACCTTAGCATTCATTGGAAAGGCTGATCTTAGGAATGTCTGAACCAAATAAATCTATGGAAGAAACTAGATGTGGAACTATCATGTGACTCTTATTAGAATTTAATGAAGATGATACATCCGCTGTCCATCAATCAGCAGTGGTCTATCAGTCCTGAATCCTAATTGATAAAACTACAACAATTACATTCCAAAAGTAATAAAAGTTGGTTTTTTCAGGTTCCATTTGATACAGATCGAAAATGTGCATCCACCACAAAACTTCACCACCAACGGAATCTGATGTGCTCCATATATGGCATCATCAAGATATAGAAAGCAAGAAGGTGGGACAATCGACCAGAGATGTGTAAAAAAAACAATCATAGAATCAAAATGAACAAGAATTGAATGATCCTACCGCACAATCCAAAGAATGTATCACTGGGAACTCTTCTTTCCATTACCATAGTAATTGAGGTACCATCGAACAAATTTCTTCAATCCCGTCTGTAGATCCGTCGTAGGCTTATAGCCAAGCTCCTTGTGGGCTGAACTTATATTGGCATGAGTAAACGGCACATCCCCATTCCTTGGCAACTTCATCACCAATCTCTTGGCCTTCACCTTAAGCAACCTCTCCAAAATGCTGACAAGATCTGAAACTGGCACAGGAGATGTGTTGCCTAAATTGAACACCCTTAGTTGAGCAGGGCCTTTCTTCTTCCCACCACTTCCAGTGCTCTTCTCAGCAGTATCCAATGCTGCCAAGCATCCCTTCACTATATCATCAATGTAGGTAAAATCCCTAGCTACCGTGCCATGATTAGCAGCCTCAAATATCGGAATTGATTTTCCCTTCAAGATATCCTTTGTGAAAAAGAAGTAAGCCATGTCTGGCCTACCCCATGGTCCATAAACGGTGAAAAATCTCAATCCAGTCAATGAAAGCCCATATATATGATTATATGTATGAGCAATTTCCTCACCAGCCTTTTTAGTAGCAGCATAAAGACTAGCAGGCTGATCTGTCCTATCCTTCTCGGAAAAGGGTACCTTAGTATTCAATCCATATACAGAACTAGATGATGCCCACACAATAGCAGGTTGAGGATTAACACTTTTGCAAATTTCAAGAACATTAACAAGACCAGCAATATTACTATGCACATATGATCCAGGATTTTCCATGGCATAACGTACACCTGCTTGTGCAGCCAAATGCATTACATGAGTAAATGGAACAATATCGAAAAGTTTCTTCAAGAGGGTGGCATCATTGATATCACCCTCAACAACATACACCCCTGTTCGCTCTAAGAGTGCTTGGCGCGCTCTTTTGAGAGAGGGGTCATAGTAATCATTGAAATTATCCAAACCCAATACCCCATCACCACGGCGTTTAAGGGCAACTGAAACATGAGTTCCTACAAAGCCAGCAGCACCAGTAACCAATACAGAAATACCATTACGTGACCTTACTTTAGCTGAAGCTCTAATCCTCTTTTCCCAAGCTGGACCACCATAGGAGCTGGTTCTGAGAGATCTTCTTGAGAGATCTGAAGAAACACGGGATGAAGAAGCTGGAGATCTGTAGAAGAACACAAAGATCAACCCCAAGAATACAAATGACCAAAATGTGAGCTTGGCTAGAGAAAAATGCATCCTTAGCCTATTGTAAGGAGACTTTTCCATCTTGAACTTCCCTGGGGTTGATGGGATATTGTCAATGTGCATCCTATGGGGCATTACACTTGCCAAATCTTGGATATTTGAGCAATACCCAGCTTGGGTATTTCTTATTTTCAAAGGAAATCACCAAATTCTCTTGGATTTTCTTGAAAAAGTTCAGGGTTAGGGTTTGAAAAAGTCCTTCCTTTTTTGTTTTTTGTTGTTTTCCCTTCTAATGAAGGTTTGGTTCTTGATAGTGGAAATGGAGATAAGAAGAAAAAGAAAGAAAAATGGGTGGCTATGAAGGTAATGATGAGGGTATTGGTTTCATCAACCAAAAATAAAAAAGCAGCTGAGGGTATTGAAACTTTAGCACTATATTTATGGGAATCTTCTGGTTTCTTGGAGGGACTGGTTGTTGTTGGAACAAAATGGTAGTAGTAGAGTAGTAATTATTGAATTTTCTGTTATTTTTTATTAACTTCTGTGGGGTTTCTTTGCCCTTTAGTTTTAGAAGAAAATATTGATGATTGGAAGAGAGAAAATATGTGTGTAAGCTAAATTTGAGGAGGGAGAAGAATGTGGTTTGAACAATTTAAAAAGGAATAATGAAAGATTAGAAGTGAACTAATAGCATTAGAGGTTGAGTTTGGGTGGGGATGAGTTGGTAGCTTAAGGACATAGTCAAACAAGTGTAATTAGTGGAAACAAAATTTGAGCAAAAAGTTGAACCCCCCTAATTTTTTTCCATTACAATGCAAAAACTCACTAATACTACTCCCAATAGAGATACAATTGGCATAATACCTACAAGTGAATTAAAAAAATAGAGGTCAAATACAGATAAGTATTCATCAAACTAGAGTATTATTTGAAATGAAGAGAATTGTTTTTTTAGTATAACAATGGCTAAAAACAATTAATACAATTTGTTTTCTTGAATGCTTAAAGTCATAATTATTTTAAAATATTTTTTTTAAGCAATACTTATTTTGGAACAATTTTAGAAAGCAGAGAGCATATTTCACTAATTTTGGGAAGAGTTGGTTTTTCTCTTGTTGTGGAGATTGGGCGGTGGGTTGGTTATTGCATTGATAGGTGGGAAAACAAACAAACAAATGCCATGAAGTTTAGGCCTTATTTTCATAAAAGTTAGTTAATTTATTACAACTTACTAATTTACTAGTACTATAAACCAGATTTTAATGAGGGGATTTAGGGAAAAGTAAAGTGATTAAGGTTTTTGTGTGTGTTTGGAAGAGTGAGTAAATAGGGGTTGGTTGTTGGTGATGGAGTGGACTAAAGCTTGGGGTTAATTATGAAAGGTTGTTGATCTTTTACCAATTTTGGATGGTGGGAGAGATTTGTGGAGGATCTCATACTAATTTATTGAATTTCCTCAATCTATTTTTAATTTTTAGATACTCTAACAATATATTAGAATATATTATTTATCATCATAAAAATTTATCATAATTATTATTTATCGTCATCAATTGATAACTATCACCATTACCCACGAATATTAACTATTTATTTTTTTACAACCTGTTATTAGTTTCTACTTGCAAGTATCATCATCAGCTAACACCATCTCCAATCGACACCGACAACCATTATTATTATCGATTGTCATATAATTTTGTAAAAATATTTTACTGAATATAATATGAGATTAATTTAATATTTTAGTTACAAATTATTATTTATTAAAAAGGGCAACTTTATACATTTTGATTTTGAAAACAAACAAATAGTCTTAATTATTTAATAGATAAATCTTAATAAAATATTTTAATATTCAAATATTTATTTTAATTTTAATATTTATATATTCAAATATCTTAATCTTAATAAAATCAGACAAGGTTTTAGTTAGTTCGAAAGGAATACCTTAATTCAAGAAGCTTTAAAAATGGAAGTTTCGAATATTTTAGTTTTTGAGGTTACTTCTTTCTCAAAATTCCTTGTATTATTCCCCAAACACATATTCCAAATCTATTTCTTGGTACTAGTCAACATGAATCAAAATTAACCAATTATAACATTACAACAACGATTTCTTTTTTAAAGTTAAATTCCCCTACCGTTTGATGTTATATATTTATGCATAGAATTTTTTGGTTTGTTTATCAATTTTAGAAGTAATTTTCTAGAAGAATCAAATCAAATAGCTAATAAGTCCTATTCACTTTGGAAAATTTTACTTTAATTTACCTAATGAAAGCTATCTTTTTCTCAACAGGAAAGCGTATGTCTATACCTAAAAAATTAATTCGAATTATGACACGTTTAGAAAAAAAAAAGTTGATGCGTGACAGTTGTTAATAAAACTATTACTTACCTTTTTCTGGATCAATTGTTTACGTTAATAAAATTCACAATTTTGACTTAATTATTTTCCAACACAATTTTGACTTAGCACGTTTTTCACCTTTCATAAATATTTAAAAACTTATATTTCCCTTTTTTCCTTTTTTTTTTCTCCCCATCTTCCGGATATTTTCCTTTTGGGATAAACAGAAAATTATATTGCTTCATCTCTCATGCAATGAAGTATATATATTAAACTTCCACATATTTTTCTCCCTTTTTTCTCTTTTCTTTTATTTTGGATTTGCAAAAGATGTCATTTATTTAATAGCTATTTTATTTAAAAATATTTTTTATTAATAAAATTAAATTTAAAAATATTATAGTATCTTATAGTGCTCTAGTTAAGAAAAATTAAGTGGATAACCAAACATATACTAGTTAACTAGCTCGCGACTAACATATTTGTATAATTATAATTTGAGTTTCTACAACCGAATTATATCAAATATATAAACGCTGCAAATTGTGTAGCTAAGTACACAAAATTGTGCGAATTATAAAGTAAAATCTATAAAGAGTGCGAGTTGCACATCGAAATATACAAATGTCATACAAAAATTATAAATTGTATAACGAATTACAAATGTTATACAAAACATGTAACTTATATAGCAAATAATATAAACGATGCGCAAATTGTAAGTAAAATATATGAATACAGCTATAACTATTGATATAAAATGTAATTACTCGAACTATAATTATAAATATAATTAAAATATTTTTAAATGTATGCCACTTAAATTCATGAAATATATGGCCCATAGATTTTGTTTCATCAATCAAGTAGAGAAAGAGTAACTACCCATCGTTTCTCAAAACATTAGTAAACTTTGTTTCACTTTCGATTTATTCTAAACATGGAGGAAAAATATATCAAATGAGTCGTGACTAAGAATCACTTCCCACTAATGCATTTTTTGGGAGCTATTGATAAAGACAAATAAAAGGTTGATTTCTTTATTTATTTAATCTTCACATCCTTCCATATGACATTTGTTCTCTAAAAATGCGAAAGGAAAATAAATAAAATAAATTAGAAGCAATAGCACTCCATTTTTCACACGAGTACAATTAGTAGTATGGAAAAGAAATCTAGTAACTTATTAGTATCCAAGAAAATAGGGTAAGAGAAATCCTTTGATGAGTTTTAATTAAGAAACTCCCAATTTGAACGTCATAAACTCAACTCCATTTCAAGAAAAATAAAAGAAAATTGAAGTGGTATAAAAAGAACTCTGTTCAATTTTTTAGTCTATCTATAAGAGGAGATCATACGAAAAATGACATGCCCTTAAAAATACATAATAGATAGACTCCTGGAACCATGAGGCTCTGACAACGGGCTGGCTATTAGCTCACTGATAGAACGCGCCTCTAATAATTGCATCATTGTGCCTGGGCTGTAAGGGCTTCACCAAATCCAAGATGTGATATGATTCCAAAGGATGAACTGGATATGACTAGTTCCAATAAGATTTCATTTTTGAACAAAAATCTTGCTCAATATCAAGCCTCCTACATACTTCCTCAAGCAACGGAAGACTCAATGTCCAATCAGATGAATGGAATATACTTTTGAAACTAGTTGTTGAACAGAGTCTATCTTAGCTATGATGAGACGCACAAAAAGTAAACCAAGAATTACAAATTAATTAGTGTAAGAATCTAAAGTCCAATTAAATTAAATTTATTATACCCAATCTTAAAATCTTCTGTTTACATAATAACTATGTACCATTGCACCCAACCATTATTTTAGTCATGTTAAAGATAATAAGTATCCATACATACATACTTTGCATCTAGCTCTAGAATTGTGGAAGTATATAAAATTGAGATTTGAGGCCGGTGGTGATGAGTTAATGAAAATGCCAAAAAGGGAACAAAGTCATGTGAAAGTACACATAAGTTAGCTGGTAATTAGGCAACCCTGTAAGCAAGGCAAATAAAAATTCTTCTAAAAGTAAGTTAGGCCACCTATCATGTGATCAATTTATATGTCTACTTTAGTATTATTAATTAGTCTCAAAAATTAAAATTACTCTTCCTTCAACTAAAATCTTCTTCCCCCCCCCCCTCCCCCCCCCCTCCATAAAAAGTAAAAACATTGACCAAACAAAAAAGACACACTAGAATAAACACAATATTACATATTTAACATAACATATGATTATGTCTCAGTTAAATAAGTTAACATCAGCTATATATGTGTTCTAGCTGCACATTATATTTTTGGATTTAAATTTATCTCAAATGTAATAATATTTTATATTGAACATATTACAATACTCAACCGATTTAATAAATAGGATTGAACATATTCACCCCAAAATGAACACTCTGATATGACAACTAAATTAATCGAAAGTGAATAACAAAATTGTGCTCATTTGTTGAGCACTTAATAATATACAATATTTGGCCGCACATTCTAATTTACTTCCTTGACAAAAGACACATACATTTGAAACCACACAAATATATGACTTACAAGTACCGATATAGTGTCAAGTAATGTAAAATTATTAATATTTAATATTTATAAAGAGCTAAAATTATAAATTATTATAATCTTAATATGTTATTGATTTATTCAATGACCCAATATTAAAAAAAACGAAATCAAATTAATAACTCGATAACTTTTTTTATAAAATCACTAAAAATTCATTAATCTAATAATTCAATTACAATAAATCAATAATATTTTTTTATTCAATTGATTGATCAGTGCAATTTTTGCAAACTCCTACAACATACTTCATGAAATATAAGATATATTTAAGTCATTTTACTGACCTTGTTATGGCAAAATTGTAAAGATTATTAACACCATTTGACATTTGATATCCTGCTGAACATTATAGAATGATTACTATGTCCTAATTGGTCACCTTAATTTGTGATAGTAGATTCTTTCATATATAGTAAATTCATGTGATTCAGAAATCTAGGGATAATGGGCGGTGGAAAGAATTAAAAAAAAAAGAAGAAATAGTTTAATAATTTTATAAAGTTTTTTATTATTTTTTAAAGTGTAGTGAGCATAATAATAATTAGGAAAGCATGGAATATGATGGGGACATGGTTTGCCTTACTTGTTTAGCAACTTGCTCACATGGGCCTGGCGGTTGCCTCTTCATATAAATATTATTTTTAAAAATTTCCTGTTCCCTATTAATATATGTATTATTAGAATATTCCTTTAAAAGTACAACTATAAAATTAACCTTGGACTTAATCGAGTTGCAATTGGTCGCTCGAATTTCGTGCCTTTTATCATTATAAAAGAATGGCAGATGATGTATCATTATTCCTTATTGAGACGTTCTAATTATTTTTTTTAATTTTACATTAGAGTTCAACTATATTCGAAAGTATTTTCTATTAAGAATTTTTTCATTCTCAGACTTCAAACTGATTAAGGGAGAAGTTGACCCATCTGCTGCACCAAATCTTTGACATTCTAATTGTTGAGATTAAAAAACTTATTATTAAGAGAAATAAATTTGGGAAAATTACTCTACTTGTATGAACTGTCAATTATGTTCAAATAGTATACATGTGCTACGTTACTATTATTCATTCTTGTCAACAAATTGATTTGGATCTCACCTCGAGTCATGTAACAAACTTTGAGTCGTCCAAAATGCTTGAGTTTCAAGTTACTTCTTATGGACTTTCATAATTTTTAACAATTTAAATCATTGGAATAATAACCTTGATGTAATTTTGTTATTCTTTTCAATCATTGCGTTAATGTTTATTGGTTAGGTTTCACTTAAAAAAATATTTATGGGATAATTTTAAATATATACAACCAAATAAAGAATTTGTAGAAAATATTACCATGTTTTATATATATAGAACAAATAAAAAGTTATAGAAAATATACAATGATTTTACAATATAACTTGCCAAAAATCATATAAAGTATATATTACCTATAGAATATAGATTATTTATATATGAGTTATACATTAAATATACTTATGATACACTCAAAAATCAAATATAATTTGATTATACATAAAATAGACAATCACTATAAATGTTTATACAACGAACGTCATTTTTTTTTAATTATCAAATAACTATCTATTATAATTTTCTCAATATTTTATCGAAGAAAAAGAACTCTTTTATATATATTCTTTTCTTGTATAGTTGAGTTGCAAAAAATACATTGCCAATAATTGCTTTTGTGAGTGCTCAAGATGTGTCAATGTAGCAAATCTCTTCGTCAATAGAATTGCTCAAGAAAGACTGTGGTTATTTTATATTATGTCTAATTATCAAGATTGACACAACCACTTTTTTGCCATTTCATCTCTTTCACGATCAAAGAAGCAAAAATTACTCGCCAAGAATATCAACTAAGAAACAACAATGAATCTCAA
>JAOTQJ010000001.1:24267931-24282683 GCA_025642045.1 Solanum sejunctum | reverse complement strand
GGTTCATACTGTACATCTTTTTTTAGTGTAAAGATAATCCATTAACTTCTGTTTAAATCATCTTGTTTTTTCATAGAAATCTGTCACATAGTACTTCTGAAGCACAAAACGTCTTAGTAATTCTACTACATATATCATCATCCTTCAGGATCTTTTGTCATTTGACATGAGTGAATGAATATATCTATTCATTCTATTATGCCCCTTCTCATCTTCCCTTTTCCTCTCCTAGATAATTAGCAAGTGTTGTCGTTTTTGGGTTGATAACTTTATTCGACTAGATTAATTGGATGCTTGTAGTAACTAATCTGTACCTTTCGCGTGATTGTTGCCAGTACATGAAGTTCTTGGGCTAAAAGGATCAAAGTTTCAGAGTCTCTATCATTTTACAGTTGGAGGTCCAGTTGATGACAAGAGGATAATGAGTCTACCAGCATACCCAGGCCCAAGCATTGATGCATGATTTGAAGAATAGTGAAGGTTGTCTGACTCATTACTATTACATGCTGATTTTCACATAAACTGGGTTGCAACTCGTATTTCTTCAGAGGAAAAAGGTGAAAATAAAATTCCTAATACCTAGACAATAGAAGAAAATGTATGTCTTGACATGTTACATTATATAGTTAGGAACCACAGTTGAATCAATGTCCATAATGTTATCAAGTTATGCTTATGCCAATCCCATCATTTTACAGAACCAACATTTTTCTTCTCCCTCTTTCAAGCATTGCAGCATCTCTTTTGAAGTCTGTATGTAGACCCAATGTGGCCTGCTAAAATTCTGTTACTTTGATCTCTTTGTTCTGGTCTTTTCTGCAACTGTTAAGAGTATCAATGGGTTTAAGAGTTGGCATTGCAAGTGAAACACTTGAAAAGGGTGTACATTTACTGGTTGTTTTCGATTCATAGATAGTGAACACATTGAGGTTACTGATATGAACTGTAGTTTCATATCTTTAAGTCATCAACGATGATATTACATTATTTTCTCGCCACTCCTCCCCCCTCTCCCTCAGAGTCTTGCGTGTTCTGATTTATTGGTATCGGTATTGGTAGCTGTGGTGGTGGTTGGTGGTTGTTTTCTTTTGGGTGGGGGGTGGAAGGGTGGGGATCAGAATGATAACTTCTATTGCTTAAATCAGAATGTTGCCGGGAGCTGTTGGTGTTGCTATCATGAATGGCGTTTTGAACATGTAGTATACGAAAAGGTTGTCTCATAACCCAAGAGTATGGCAGACATCCTAATTAAACAGGGTTTAAATCTTTATTGTCGACAGCCATGCAATGATCTGATAATAATTACTTTACTACAAAGAGAAAAGACAGCAATGCATTGTGAAGGTGACAGATTAGTTACTACAAATTGCATCCATATGTTCAAAAAAATTGTCACCCTGGGAGATTAAAAAAATTGCAGCAGCTTCTTGACACTACATCAAACAGAGAATTTCGAAGTACCTCAGGCAAAATAACTTGTAAATTGCAAGTAGCTTAAAACACCTTACAATAACTTTCAAAGTAGATTCATATCAAAAGAAGATGACTTTTTGGGGGGTTTCTCATTTGGTGTTTGAAGTCCTCATGTACTATATCCACTTTCGAACTCGAGTTTGAACTTTCTAGTTAAAGATAAAATAGTCCCATCACAACAATATTGATGAAGATGACCTTACTTCCTAGCCTTTTGTTATCTTTATAGTCTTACTATTAGTTTATTTCTACTTATTCAATATTTTTTTAAAAAATTATTTTTATTTATCAATTTTAAAATATAAAAAAATACTTTTGTAAATTTTATATTTAATGTTAATTTAAATTATACATTAATCAATATAGTAATAATTATATGAAAAAATTTATATTAATCGATTCAAATAAATATGTACAAGTGAACCAAGAAAATATTTCATAAACATGGAGTATTTTATTAGTACAGTAATAGAAAGTGGGTGTGACAATCAATTACAGAAAGCATCAAACCCATAAGGCGTGGGAGCACCGAAAGATTAAAAAAAGAAAAAGACAAAGCAAATAGACGCTTCCCAATGTTTGAGATACTGTCGGAAAACTCCACCACCATCGCAGCTTCAACTTCTGTTCTTCACTTCCGGCAACGGATCTCCGATCAGGTAACCATTTTTGTCTTTATAGCAAACTCGTTTTCTTTATATAACCTGTTTTCTTGAAGAAAATGACACTACATCGTAGTTGTTTTCTTTAAAAAAAGAAATTTACACGACATCTCCTAGGGTTTTACATCATTTAGGAAAAAAAGGAAGAAAAGTGTAACCTTTTTTGCTTACTGTGTAACTTTTTAAGGGGTTTGCCTTGTTATCTGACTGTTTTAAACAATTGGGGTTTTACTTGATTTAGTGATTCTCTTTGAAGGACATCCTTTATCTCATCCATGTCCCAACTTCAAGAAGAAGGAGGGGCAGTGGCTTAGTCAAGATTTTTACTAAGTGGGTTCAAAATTTAGTAGACACACGAATGAATTGTAAGGCGTTCGATATTTACTTTATATACATAAAAAATTATTTTAATCATATAAATATAGTATAATTTTCTACCAAAGGGGGCTCGAATGAACCCCTCGAACATAGTGCAGCTCCTCCCCTGAGAAGGGGGTTATTATGATTTTTGACCTTGTAGAAACAAATGGGCTAATGAGTGTTTTTGGTTTTTTGAAAGAATTGTGTCAGTTACTTGTTTATATTGCTAATCGTGTAGATTAATCAAGACTGCTTAGTTATGTTTGATATTTTTTCTGTCTTTTTTTTGCAGTGTTAAGGTTATTATGTATGTTGGACACATTCAGTCGTTAATGTGTAGTTTCCTTAGGTAAGTTATTCAGATTGTTCTTTTTTTTTTCCCCTCATTTTGGTATAATACTTGAAGACTGTGTCCTCATTTACTTTATTCTCACGGTAGCATTCTCTTAGAGGTAATTTTACCTGCAATTTTCTTGCTTTCCTTGAATCTATATATGATTTTTGTCGCTTTGAGGCTCTTGATCTACCACAGTCTGTTCATGTAAGTTTTGCATAAGTTTGTGCTGATTTCGAGTTTATCTTGTAACCTTATTGGATCTCTTTATTTTTACTTTTTAGGAATATATTTCAGTGGCAAGGTGATTCCTTTGTTCTGTATGCATTTTGTCTTCAACTTGCATCCTCGTATTATCTATTCTAGGTTATCCATCATCTCTATGGTCTTTGCGGTTCAAATTAAGTGTCAAGGTTTTGATCTGCCAATGTGTTAAGAGTCAACTTTGAGAAACTGCTACCTCTTGAGAGAGATGTGTATGCAAGTGAGAAAATTTACGGAGTCTTTGATACTTCGGTAAAGTATTTGTGCTTTGTGATTGTTGAATGTGAAAATTTACCCTGCCAATTCTGGACATAGAAAATTAATTGAAGACTGGTGTGGAAAGGGTGAAGTGTCTCCTATCAACTTTCAAGAAGCTCATTCAGTAAGAAGGTCTTTCAAAATTATCAAGATCCCATGAGAAGTGAAAACATTTTTTTCAACTTAAGAGTGAAAGAACATGTATGAGATAATTTGGCAGGATCATCTTCACTGTGATATGAAGAGAACCAAATTCTAAGAAGTGGGATTAGATTTATGGAATTACAGTGAGCAACATCAATTTCATATGTGTGCCTGATCAAGAGACATAACTTTTTGTGTGTAAAAATATATATGAAAATGTCCTTTCAAAAATTGGAGTGAAGTCGTGTTGATGGCAGTCGGTTGATGAAATGTCTCCTAACTTGTCATGCAAAGTAATCACCTTTGCTTTTGGGGGGGTGGGGGGTGCTGTGGTGAATCTAAACTTTGGTTTTAACATTTGTAGTCTGGAATGTGGAATCACCTTTATTTTCAAGATCTGGGGAAACTGACCAAAATCGTGCTTTTTTTTCAACGAATCCTTAAATTAATACTCAAGTCAAGTCAAAAAAGCTACATGTTTCTGAAATTCTGAAGACCATCTAGTAACATCAAAGTTAATAGGTGATATATAAAAGTTACTCTCTGTACAGGTTGCAAGAAAAAGAGGCCTTCGCAACAGAATGAAAGTTATTGTGAACTTCCCCCCAACTTTGAAGTCTCAAAAACCTACAATCTTTTGGATTAAATATTGACTTGACTGAGAAAAAAACATAGTAGGAGCAATCCATAAAGGCATAGCAACTGCCGGGGTTAAGGTTTAGTTGTTGATGTTGCAATCATTAGGTTAGGTATTTTCCAAGACTAGAGACGAAAAATTTGATGCTTATGAAGGGTCTTTGGTTAGAGACTGTGTGTCAATGTAGGAATGAGTGTGCGATTGTGAAAATTTCGAGTTTTAGAAATCTCTTTATATAGCCAAAAGGACGAATTATATAGTATTGGATTGAAATTGATCTGATTAAATTGATATATGCAAAGGACTCAGGTAATCGACTCAGACTGATTTGGAGATGAGCTCAGCTTTTACTCAATCTGTCGATCAAGTCAATTCCTAGAAGAATGGTAATATTATAAGTATCAATGTATACAATCACAATGGTGGTCGCTGATGGTAGGTGCAATCCCATCCAGGACAGAGGTAAACCAATCATGGATCAGACTGATGGGCCTCCCATTACACCTGTGGTCACATAATGTCTTCAGAGCAGTAGGTGATCTTTGTGGCGAATGGGTGAAAACAGAGGAAGAAACATAACTTCAAAACATCTAAAGTGGGCTAGAATACTTGTTAAAAACAATGGAAATCCCATTCCAAAGGAGGTGAAGATAGTTGTTGAGGGTTATGGGTACATTGAACAAGTGTCGAACGAGACTCTGATGAGATTCTTCGTCGGAGAAGAAGATACTAAAGTCGCAGGAAAAAAAGGGATTTCTGTTTCATCACAACTGCTCAGAAATAAGGATGATGCAGTAATTTCCAAGTGTCTGCCAGCTGGTGACACTAATTACCATGTGGGACATAAGGATGATGTAGTAATTTCCAAGTGCTTGCCAGCTGGTGACACTAATTACCATGTGGGACATAAGGATGATGTAGTAATTTCCAAGTGCTTGCCAGTTGGTGACACTAATTACCATGTGGGACCTTCAAAAGATTTTGAATTCAAAAATTTCTCACATGCTCAGGAGTGTGAGAAAGGTAAAGAGATCATAATGATAGGCCCAGAGATAGAGAGAGAAAGAATGTTTAAGTCTGGACAAAGATCCTTTGGCCCAAAATGTCGCTCCTTTTAATGATCAGTAGTCCATAAACACTGAAGTCTTTTATGAACTCTTGATTGATGAAATAGGAGCAAATTGCAAATCCTTAAGAGAGAAAACCAGTAAAGGAGCTTTAATTCGGGTAGAACAGAGAGAAGAGGCTACGAGGACAGAATTGGAAGTTGTGGCAAGGGATGACGATGCGATGTCCATTATTCATATAGAGGATGGAGTAGAGTCAGGTCCACAAATTATGGAAAACTTGCAATTGGATCAGGTGGTAAAAGGGGACATTACTGTCGAAAATATCATACCTCTAAACTCTGATGAGAATGGCATAGCTATAATGAATGAAATTCCTTTTTGGGTCCAGCAAAACATTATAAGACTTAGTAAAGAATTTGGAGTGCATTTTGCCGGCTGTGAAGAAGCGGCCTTGAGTCTATTCATGGCGATCGATAGTAGGAGGAAAATTATTGAAGAAGGGGCTGGAACCTTAATCCCAATTACTCCAATAGGAAAGATGTCAAAAGAACTCAAGAAATTGGAACCAACTAGTAATTTTGTGAGCTATGGTACTAGAAGTAGGGGGGGTTGCTTCCTAGACGTTCCAAATGAAAGTTACCATAGTTTCATGGAATGTGAGAGGCCTCAATGAACCAAGGAAAAGGCAACAGACTAAAGCTTTGATGAACAAATGAAAGGCAGATGTGTATTGTTTTCAAGAATCTAAAATTAATGGTGATCTAAGTGGGATTTTTAAAGATTTATGGGCAAATAAGAGGGTTAGGTATGCACAACTTGAAGCAAGTGGGTCTAGAAGAAGTATTATTATCTTGTGGAATAGTAGTATCTGGGAGGGTGAGGTATGCGAAGTGGGGGCTTATAGCATCACATGCAAGTTCATTGGGAAAGGTCAAGATTTTGGTTGGCATTTGATAGGGGTTTATGCCCCAAACAGTAGAGAAGAAAGAGAAGAAGTATGGGGCGAATTGGGGGCTGTAAGGGGACTATTTAGGAGACCTTGGGCGGTGGCTGGGGATTTCAATGTAGTGAGATTTCCTTCCGAGAAGAAGAATTGCAACAGAATAAACAAGGCTATGGAAGAATTTTCTGAATTCTTGGAGGATATGGAACTACAAGATCTACTATTGGTAGGTGGTAATTTCATATGGAGGAGAGGGGACAGCCAAGAGATTGCAGCAAGACTTGATAGATTTTTGATCTCTGAGGAATGGGAAATTGCCTTTAGGAAGATTAAACAATCAATCTTACCTAGAGTAACTTCTAACCACAACCCCTTGATGTTAGAATGCGGCAGTTGGGAAATAACAAGCTCTTACTTTAAGTTTGAGAATTGGTGGCTACAAACTTAAAACTTTAAGGAAAGAGTTAAAGAATGGTGGAATTCAAAACTTTTTGTGGGAAAACCAGATTACATCCTAGCTTGTAAATTGAGATTACTGAAAGATAAATTGAAAGAATGGAGTAAAACAGTACATGGCAACCTAGGTATGCAAAAGCAAAGCATCCTTAACCAGTTAACTGAGTTGGATTTGTTACAAGAACAGAGAGCTTTATCTGATGATGAGTCATACTTGAGAGCTGTATTGATGGTAGAGTTTGAAGAAATTGCCAAAAGAGAGAAAGTGGCTTGGAGTCAATGATCCAGGGCATTGTGGCTTAAGGAAGGGGACAACAACTCAAAATTTTTTCATAGAACAACAAATTACCATAAAAGATACAATCACATTGACAAACTGGTCATTAATGGATAATACGAGGATGCAAGCTGTACACTGAGATGAAATTACTGATTTCTATCAGAAATTGTACACTGAGACGGAAGTTTAGAGGCCACATTTCAATCCTAGGTTTCAGCCTATGGTTGATGAAGAGGAGAATGCAGCACTGCAAGGCCAATTTGAAGAGCAGAAATTAAGAATTGTGTGTTCTCTTGTGCAGGTAACAGGCCCTGATGGCTTTACAATGGCTTTCTTCATACACTGTTGGGAAGAGATAAAGCAGGAGGTGGTAGCTGCGATTAAGAATTTCCATGACCAGGGATTTTTTTAGAACAGTTTTAATGCTACCTTCATAGCACTAATCCCAAAGAAGGTAGGTGCAGTTGAGTTGAAAGATTTCAGGCCGATTAGTCTAATTGGGAACTTCTACAAGATCATATCAAAGTTATTGACAGAGAGACTCAAGAAAGTCATGCCACAGTTAGTGGACGATCAACAAATGGCCTTTATTAAGGGCAGACAAATCATGGATGCGATTTTGGTGGCAAATGAATCTGTGGATATGAGGCAAAGATCCAAAATCCCAGGAATCCTATGCAAGCTAGACATAGAAAAGGCGTATGATCATTTGAATTGGGAATTCATGTGGGGTGCCCTTAGAAGGTTGGGTTTTGGCTGCACCTGGATAAAATGGATCAAGTTCTGCACGTGCACAATGAATATCTTGGCTGCACCTGGTAAGGTTGGGGAACTTGCCACTATCTATCTTGGGATGCCTTTGGGAGCTAAGAGCAAGTCCATAAGCATATGGAATTCTATGGTGGAAAAATGTGAAAAGAAGTTGGTTAACTGGAAAAGTCAATATTTATCCTTGGGTGGCAGAGTTACCTTACTAAACAGTGTTCTTGATGCCATGCCAACTTATATGATGTCGCTTTTCCCAATTCCTGGGAACATCATTAAAAAATTGGATGTGATCAGACGAAATTTCCTATGGCAAGGCAATGGTGAAGGGGTGAAGAAGTATCATTTGGTCAAATGGAATGTAGTCATGAGCAATAAGAGAGGAAGAGGTATGAGAATCAGAAATTTGAAAGCACAAAACAAGAGCCTCCTGTTAAAATGGCTATGGAGATTTGCAACAGATGAACAAAGTTTATGGAAGAAGTCATTACGGAAAGATATGGCAAGGAAGGCCCATGGACTACCAATGAAGTAAAAAATCCATATGGGGTGGGCCTTTGGAGAACTAACAGGAATCAGTGGCCGAGGTTGTGGGGTAACGCAGCTATTATAGTAGGTAATGGTAGTAAAACCTTATTTTGGAACGATAACTGGCTGGGATAAACCCCTTTGAAGCAACAGTTCTCGGAAATTTACACCATCAATAATCAGAAGCAAGCTACAATTTCAGAAGTAAACAATGCACAAGGTTGGGATTTGTCTTTCAGAAGATCCCTTAATGATTGGGAGGTGGAGAAAATGACCCGATTCTATAATTCCTTGGATCAAACACAGGAACTCACCTGTGAGGAAGACAAATTGCTATGGAAGTGTAACAAAGATGGTAAATTCAAGGTAAAAACAACATACCAGCTGCTAGATACATCAATTCAAACCAAGGACTGGCCTTGGAAGATGATCTGGGTAGAAAAGATTCCACACAAGGTAGCTTGTTTCACTTGGTTGGTTGCTAAGCAAGCGGTATTGACTTAGGAAAACCTCATGAAAAGGGGAAAGCAGTTATGCTCTAGATGTTTCTTTTGTGAAGCTGAGACAGAGACTATAGATCATCTTTTCTTGCATTGTAAAGTGACTGAGTAACTTTGGCAATGGTTCTTTAACTTGAAGGGGACAGTTGGACTATGCCTAGGAATGCGGCAGTGGCTTTAGCATACTAGTACAGAGAGGGGAATCAATCAGAACAAAAGGAGAGGTGGAAGATTGTCCCTACTTGCATCTGGTGGACAATTTGGAAAGAAAGAAATCAGAGATGTTTTGAGAACAAATGTGTCCCCTTCCAAAGTCTGAAAATGAATTGCATAGCAACTCTATATTTTTGGTGCAGTAACAGTGTAACTAAGGACCTGGGGAGATTTCTCATTTTGTAGATAATTGGTGAAAATCATAGGTGATAGATCTCTTGATGGTCCTATACTTTTGATGTAATCACTTCTTGTTTTTGTTTAGTGTTGATAATATAAGTTAACTTTATCAAAAAAAATAAATATCAAGTACAATGGGCTTCTTTGAGAAAATTGGCAAATATTATATTGGAACTTTTTTTTTTCAAAGGGTTTAGTGTTGACTCAGAGTTCAACTTCACATATTTGTTGGATTTAGGCTGTTATTTGGGAGGAGATGTGGAAATTTTTGGGAAGTTTCCAGCAAGCAGCTGTGTGCAATTTGGATAGTTTTGCTAGTATTTCTAGACCATTTTTCAAGAGATGCATTTGTTGCCTTCATAAAATGTCGAGTTGCATGTAGAGGGAGTCAAAAAAAATTTCCTCAGTTACTACTAAAGTGCTAGCAACGTATGTTGTGTTTGCATTTTGAAGGGCCTCATGTTCAAACAGTGCAGTCTTTCAAGACTTGATGGAAATGTGTTTTTCTTGTCAAATCGGGTTGGTAGATAAGGTTTATTAGCAAATAACTTGATTTTATAAGATGGAGTGATGTTCCATGCATAAATTTTTTTAATTTGAAGGATCATATTATTTTGGATTATAATATTACTTCATCTGAAATGGTCATATTTTTTTGGAATGAACTTTGATAGTCTTTTGGATATTTAGAAGTGGCTTCTTTGGGTGGTGATTTCTTCTTTCTTGGATTCCTGCTTGTGCTACTTCCTACACGTGGATCAAAATTTGCTTATCTGCAATTTGTGCGGGTGACTATGATATGATAAAGTAGGGTCTTAGGAGGCAAGTATAAAAGCTTTGATCTAGCATTGAGTGCTTTGTAACCCTAGATGTGATGATGTGCTTAATATATTTTGAGAACTACTTATGCAAGGGTGGTTTACACGAGGTTGGTTTTTCTTCTGAATTGACATGGAAATTACCAGATGAGAAGACTTTTCAAGCCATCAGACAGTACGAGTATCAACTGGTTGATCTGTAACTTTGCAGTACCCATTGTGTTGAAGAAAACCAGAAATCTGAGCAATAATTGTTATATTTTTACTGTTGAGTGAAAACCTTCGGGCAATAGCCTGGAGAAGCTGTTGAAAGTTGTTATGTGCTTAGAAAAGAAGCTTCATATCCATGGCTTTCTATCTCAAGATTCAACTAGTACAATTTTTTTTCTTTCGACTTGTGATGTTTAGAATATTATTTTTTTTTCTAAACTGGTACTGTTCTGTTCAGTCCCCACCCTATTTGTGGGACTATTGTGGGTATGTTGTTTTACTGTTGTATTCCTCCATATTATGGATACGGAGAAAAAGTAAAGCAAGAAAAAGGACATACATACAGTGATCCTAGTAAATCTACAAGTTGATCTGTTTCCTCTGTACATTCTTGACGCTAAAAATAAAATGACACAGTACAATTCCATTTAACCTTCTGTATAGAATTGGACCTATCTTGAGAACACCTCCCATTTGTCTCCCTCGAAACGACCTCATTAATGGGTTACATATTCATACTTGAGGCATGAGTTCAAGTTGTCAGGTTATAATGAAAAACTTGTTATGAGATTGCTTTTTTGGGGGTGGGTGGGTGGGGGTGGAAAGGGATAAGAGAAGAGAAACGAAGCAATGTCAGTTGCTGGAACTGAAGAATTCGCTATAAAAGGTGGGCTGGCATGTTTGAAGGATTTTAAACCGGTAAAAAGGGCTTTACTGAAGAAATTGTTTTGGAGTGGAAGAGCAAGCAGTATGGAGGACCATCATTTTATTTAAATATGGAAGCCAAATATGGGAAGGATGACAAGTCAGACCACATTACTTTATGACATAGCCAATGGATGAGAATAATATAAGATTGGAGGATTTCTATGCAGATAGTAGTTTCAGTTCAGTTACAGTTTTTAGGGGCAGAGGTGATGTTCTCTTATGTGAAACTTTTCCTGCTATTCAGCATGATAAACTTATAAATGACGGTGTTTTATCCAGGTATGCAAAAAGTAGGGAGTCAGGAGCCTTTGGATGAGACAGAGTAATCCTCAAGATTATGGGATGGAGGAGTTGAAGAAATTGCTTGGACTATAGTCTTGATAATCGAGAAATTGGCTGTTTTCAGTTTCGTAAATTTAGTGAATGTATAAGTCTGCTGTTCTTCATTCTTCACTCAAAAACTCTAGGGGGACAAATTACTTGGATAATATACCACCAAAATGTATCAATTTTGAAAACATAAGATGGATATTAGAGGGACCGAGAGATAGACTCTTCTACGATGAGTCTTTCTACCACATACTACTTACATGAAATCATAGTAAAAAATTCATGCTCTGCAATGCGGATACCTAGAGTACGGGGAAAAGCTTCTATTCATGTGAATAGCTGCATAAGAAGCCAAGACTAGCGGAAAGTTTAAGGAAAAGGCTACCCTGTCTAACATTTACTTTGTTGCATGCCATCTAGTGCTATCAGCAGGTTCGAAGATATCAATGGGGGATTTCTTGTAGGAGTAAAACGTAAGCAAATGTAAATTTCACTTGGTATACTGTAAACATATGACAGTTCCATCTATTAGGGAAGATTGAGAATACAAAATTATCGACTTTTAATGTGTTGTTGTGTTAGTGATTATGGGGTTTGCATAAGAGGATAATGCTTCATCTAGAGGCTTGTCATTATAAAATATTGGAGTCACCGTACATTTGGTTCTCATTGAACATGTCTGTGAACACTAATTTTTGCACTATTTTAATTTCTCCTGAAGTCAGTTTTGGGCTTAATTGTAGTTTAGTTTAATAGATTTCCATTTTGATGCACTTTTTAATTGCATCTCTTATTCATAAAATACCAAAAAAAAAAGATGAAGAAAAGATTGTTCTTGTTTTATTTGTGCATTTTGGTATTACTTTAAAGAGTTGCCAAAAAAGAAGAGTGATATTTTTTTTTTCTGAAGGACTAAAAAGGGAAGTTAGGCAAATAAATTGAAATAGGAGGAGTAAAAGACAAAATCAGACCTCTTTTGGTTTCAAAACCTCTTGTGAGTCTTCTTTTTTATTATAATCGATGGAATCGACTATTTCGTTACATAAAGAATAATTGATGTGAGCAAGTCGTGAGAACTAAATTGTCACAATATATTTTGTCTCCTCCCGCCTTTTTCATATTAGCTTTGCTATTTCAAGAGTTTGCTGAGCTTCAAATGTTTAGTTACTAAGATCTGATTATGAGTAAAATGTGTAAGATGAATAAAAGTTCTTAATTGGAAGACATGTTCTAAAAGGTGTAAAATATAGCTAAAGCCTTTGTGCAATTGTCACCAAAATATTCACAAACAATTAAAAATGCGTCTTTAATTTGCACCTAATTTTGTTATGCCTATGAATCAATATTTTTATGGCAAAGACAATAATAATTCTATTCTTTAGAGAGCAATAATTTTGTTCGCCTACTCGAATTTTAGTCTTTGCAACAATATTTGATCTATATATACGACATAATGTTTGACTGATCACCCTTTCACCATTGTAGCTACACTACTGGTTATTCGATTCTTGGTCATTAGCTGCTTTTATTTGTTTTGTGCTAAGTGAACCCTGCTAATTTGAACTGGAACATGGATTTAGTCGCAATTGAGAGAAACAGAACGTTCTTAATATGAACTAAAATGCTGGATTCAAGGCTGTCATAGTTAAGGGATAAAAAACATGTTTGTGGAATTTCATGAGTCCTCTTTGGTCTATGAACAAAGGTGTAGGAAGGCTGTTTAGTGGCCACTAACTGATTATGGTTGGAATTAAGTCATTTTTACTTCCAGGTTATCAGTTGACTCTTTAAGAAAATTGGACAACATGAGTCCTGAACCAGTAACTTGGTAAAAACAACCTAAACCATTGAACCGATAGACCATAGCATTCTTTCGATTAGAGTTATTGGTTACAAAATTTTTTTGAACGGCCCTGTTTGGCAGTATGATTTTAGTTAGGGTTCAATATAATTTGTTCTTGTTAGTCTTATGGTAAGTTAAACTTGGATTAAACTACAGCTATGTTCGCACCTGTTTGAGGACAATCTTAGGGCTAAAACAAGCAAGATAATAGGGCAATCTGAGATTCAGCAAATTGAAATCTGATATTCGCTGTCTTAAACTTTTCCTGCTTCTTATTGGCTGATTTTGAGAAGAGGGCCTGGGTTGGAATTCCCTCACCCTCACCCCCCCAAACCCTAATTCTTGAGAACCCTATAAAATATCTGTTTCTCTAGTAAATCTGGGAAGCAACTCTGAGATTTAAAAGTAGCAAAAAAAGTACCAGTGTGATGGTTCTTGTTTTTTGCTCTTCTTTCGTTGTTACTACTGTGGTGGTGCTTGTTTTTGCTGTGTTCGATAGTTGTCGAGGGTAAACAGAGATCTTCATTGCTGTTTGTTTCAATGGTAAATCTGAAAACCTTGTAATTTAAATTTTCCTAGTATCAAAGATGGGTTAAATGTTTAGCTTTGTTGGTGGGTATTGAATGCTATTTCTTTGGTAGAATATTGCATTTCAGTGAGAAGATTTTATTATGTTCCTATTTTGTCTTGTCCAAGTCTTTGCCTACTATGCTAAATTTTTTTGTAATGTCTTTTTTAGTTTCTTTTATCGTGTGTCATTGACAAAATGACAAGATTAGTTAGGTTTTTGTTTGTTTGTGTTTGCATCACGTGCATTTGAGCGTTCATATCCGTATTTTTCATCCCTTTAAAAAAAGGAGTTGAAAAATTTTTCCATTTGAAGTCACATTTTGTGAAGGGATTATTTATGCGGAGTCGTCACTTGGAAATGAGTTCTGGTATTTCAAATCACTTTTTATTTGAATCCCTAATCAAAAAGAAAGTTTTTGACTCTTGAATTATTGGTTTGCAAAAACAAGACCTGGTAAGAAATTCTATTGACCTGGTAGAAGGTGTTAATCTAAGCTATTCACACCAAATCCACAACTCAAACGCGTGTGCACTAATTAGGTGTTCACTATTACATTAAACTTAATGAGTGCTAGATGAACAGAGGGAGTAGCAGAGCCAGAAAAAATGGTGGAGGATAATTCGTTCTTGTATATGGTGGACAGTCTGGAAAGAAAGAATTGGGAGATGTTCTAAAGACAAGATCAAGTCCATACATGATGTAAAATGGAGCTATTTAGTGCTACTATTCTCATGGTTCAAGAAAATTTTTTTAGAGGAAGTAGGTGAGCTGGTAGATTTCTTAGGTGCTCTGTAAAACTTAGAGTCTAACCTTACTACCGTGTAATTTTTTTGGAGGTGGCCAACATTCCTTTATGCTGAAGAATACAATAGTACTAATTATCCAGAAAAGGGGAAAATTACGTTAAACTTAATGAAACTAGAGACTATTGAAGCTAATTAATTAATTAAACTAATTGATTAGGTTATTAATTAATACTAAAATGCGCAAATAGGGGAAGTTTTTCGGGGTGTGTATTTTGTGAATGAGAGATGCAATTAGAAAATGCACCGGCGTCTGGAAATCTGATAAAATAAACTAAAATGAAGCTAAAGTGTCAACTTTAGGAGAAATTAAAATGGGCGAACGTTAACGTAACGTATTATTTGTCAATATAACTTTTAGACAAAATGCATGGTCATGTGGTATTGAGACGCAAAAGGAGT
>JAOTQJ010000001.1:24239240-24267430 GCA_025642045.1 Solanum sejunctum | reverse complement strand
GGGTGGGGGTGGGGGTGGGGAGGATTTTTGGCGGGGTTCAAATCTGTCTCCCTGGAGTCCTTCTATAGAGAATTTGTTGGAACAGGGTAAAGGAAGGAAGTTCGTGCACAGAATAAGGTTAAATCACGATCTTCACTTTGTAGGTGACTGATCCATGCTGCATAGATTAGGGTTAGATTTTTGTGAGGTATAAGCAACACTTGTAATTGTGTCCTCTGCTGCTAAGACTATCTTGTTGTATATTAATGGCTTCTTGATCTATTCCCTCTGCTCGACCTAAAAAAAAGGAAACTTGGTATACTGTATACAATTGGAGATGCAATGCCAACGATAAATTCCTACGGAAAGGAGGGGACAGATCATGGTGAGTTGGTCCAGTTTACATGAGGATCAATGGAAAACACATGCAGTAGTATACCATTCAATTGTAGGTCATCACAATTATGGATATTGTTTATTATTTCATGAGTTGTCCCGAGCGCCAACGGCGTTGGGACAAGTGGTGGAGGAATGGAAGTACCAAAGATCGGTAATGGCAGGAGTACAGCTTGCTGGAACAGTACTGTCACGTCTCCTTTTACCTAATCTGGAAAAGAAGAACAGAAAATGTTTCAAACTGTAAATTCTATGTAAAAGTCTAAGGAAGTTAATTTCATTTCATTTATCTTTTGGGGTAAAGAAAGAATGTTTAGGTAGTCGGGCTAATAGGATATATTTTTTTCTGGGATAGCTGAGAATCTTAACTGACCCAAACCTGGTTCAGTTGGTCCTCCTTTTGTGTGTGTGGGTGGGGGGCCTGGGGGTTGTGGGGGATATGAGTCATCAGTTCATCTTATGCTTGCTTAAACACTAGTTGCTTTTGAAAGTTTTTTGCACTCCAAACAGTTTTGCGTGGAATTGGTGCAGAGAAGATGTCATTTGATTATCTTTATTGTTGTTTTACATGTATTGTTTTTAGTTGGTTTGGAGAATTCAAGTGAAGAATACCTTACCTATTAACCCTACCCCCTTCCACCAATTAAGAAAAGGTGTGTTCAAGTAAAGAAAACTTTTCTTGAGTTTGGTTACAAAATATGTTTTTATGGAGGCTCAGAGGAAGTGGTATGGAACTCTTGTTGGATGGAGGATTCTGGGAGTAGAGAATGATGGAGAATAACTTATGAGTTATGACTTTACAATTGATGGGCTATCTTGCTGAAACTCGGGTGTTGATTTAGAGGTTGGATTCTTCACCACATAGATTTTAAGATTCAGGGTTCAGGGTTATGGATCTGAGTGCATCTTTGGGTGCTCAGACACGGCCAATAAATGTGTATTTCAATTGATTAAAGTTAATAAACTTCAATTCTTCATAAACACGCGATATTTTGTTCTAAAGATATCTCATGTAATAGCAAAGCATCATAATTTGTATAAGTACATCTATGTGTATGATATAAATCCAAAGATCAAACTACCCAATCAATGTATATTTCTCGGTCATAGATGTAGTCAAGGTACCCAAAGTAAGTTGATCAAATTTGGTGTGGATCCTCCACAGCCACCAAATTGTGTCAATCCAACACCAGGCTGTAGGGGATTTTGAAGGGTCGGAGGAAAAAAAAAGAAAATAGGGGATCCCTGTAGTTTTTCTTTGTTTGACGCCGGTGAACTGCTGCTTAGATCTGGACTGTTAGTAACATTTACATCTCTTTACAAGATCTCATAGTATTTGCTCACAATGGATGCTGATGGTACCAGCTTTTTGTTTTTTCCTTTGGTCTTGCCAAGCTTTTGATTTCTTGCTGTTTGGTTGCTGACCCAAGGGTACTCTGCTGCGCTTAAAAATTTTTGGTTCCAACTTTGGTTGATTTTTCTGGACACTGCAACTGTTAGATGTTGGAAATTTATTCTCTTGTTTTGTGATTGGTTCATGATGCCTCTGTGATGGAGTTTGGTTTTATAGGTTAATCACTACAAGCTATTAGGGGTTGGGCTTTGACTCATCTAATCTCATTACAAGTAGCTATGCAACCAAGTGGTGCAAAAGATACACAACTGCGTGAGAGCAACAGCCAGAAGGTCCATCCACAACCTATGGAGGAAGCTGCGAACCAAAACCCTGAAGCAGTTGAAGCTGTGGTATCTAGGATTTTTACAAATATCTCCTCCCTGAAGTCTGCCTACATTCAACTCCAATCTGCTCATACTCCTTATGACCCTGATAAAATCCAAGCTGCTGATAAACTTGTAATTTCGGAGCTGAAGAATCTCTCTGAACTGAAGCACTTCTACAGGGAGCATAATCCGAAACCTGTGTGTGTTTCACCTCAGGACTCGCGCTTGGCTGCAGAGATCCAAGAACAGCAGAGTTTGTTGAAAACATATGAAGTTATGGTGAAGAAGTTTCAATCTGAGATTCAGAACAAAGATGCTGAGATTCTTCAGCTGCAGCAGCAGATACTAGAGGCCAATCAGAAGCGGATAAAATTGGAGAAAAACCTTAAGCTCAGGGGCTTGTCAGCGAAAGAATCAGAGAATGCAGTTAACGAGGATGGGCATTTCTCTTTGGATCTAACTCTTGAGCTTTTCAGGTCAGCTGTGGAAGCTACTTATAGGGCCATTCACGACTTCTCTAAGCCACTGATCAACATGATGAAAGCTGCTGGTTGGGATCTTGATGCGGCAGCAAACTCCATAGAGCTGGATCTAGTTTACGCAAAGAGAGCTCACAAGAAATATGCGTTTGAATCACATATCTGCCGAAGAATGTTTGCTGAATTCCAGAATGAGTTCTTCTCTGTGAAACATGAGAATTCAGCTGTCCCCAAGGATAGTTGTTACCACCAGTATCTTGCATTACGAGAATCGGATCCACTAGATGTTGTAGTACAAAGTCCAAAGTCCCTCTTTGGGAACTTTTGCCGGAAGAAGTATTTGGAGGTGGTTCATCCGAAGATGGAGTCTGCATTTTTTGGAAACTTGGATCAGCGTAACTATGTTATGAGTGGTGGACACCCAAGAACAGCTTTCTACCAGGCTTTTCTGAAACTAGCCAAGTCAATTTGGCTTTTACATAGGTTGGCTTATTCATTTGATCCTCCAGTCAGGGTTTTCCAAGTCAAGAGGGGAACCGACTTCTCAGAGGTTTATATGGAAAGCGTTCTGGAAAATTTCATTGTAGACGAAAACGAGAAGCCGAAGGTTGGTCTGATGGTAATGCCTGGTTTCTATGTCGGGGGCAGCGCGATCAAGTGCCAAGTCTACCTAACAGGCGTGAAGGTTACAGAATGATATTATGTCGTGTTTTCTGGTTTATCAAATGCCTTATGTTTTAGCAGCTGTGTTTCGTGTTACATGCTGGTTAGTTCTGATGTAAAATGTGTCTTCAGCTAAAACTTTCATGTCGGACGTAGGTGACTTGTATTCCAACTATCAGTTTTGTGTTTACTAATGAAATTTGTTTTGGTTCCAAAACTGTATTTTTGCCAGTATAACCATGGTAGCACTTTATTTATGCAAGTTTAATGATAGGAAAATGAATCTTAGTAGCTATAAGTCTATGATTTCGTATATATGTTTTTCTAGAATGATCATTTTCGTGTCCATAATAGATTATTTTCTCGCGATAAAAGCCATCGAGATGTTATCATGGAAGTTGACTATGTTCTAGACGCGTTATGCATGGACCGTTATCTTAGCTGCTTCAAGTTTTTATTTTTAGCACATGCATACTGCCAACATAGTTAAATATTAATTTGATTATCTTCATAATTTTGGACGGTTTAAGAAAACTTTTTCCTTAAACTCTACCTACATTGATGTCGTGCCTCACTTCGATCTTTGTTTTTTGTAAAACAAAATTCTCCAACCTAAATTAACGTATTTTTATGGAAATGACAGTATTAATTTGTGAAAAAAAGCTACCAACTCGGCAATTTCCAACTTTTTACGTCTATTATCTTGAATAGCAAATTTCCTTCAACCTATGTAAAGGAGGTAAAACACATCTTTATTCTTACGTCTATTTGTTAACTTAGTTGACCCCAGTGGATCTAAGAAATATTAAAGGGAGGTGATTTGGTAGGAGATGTCACACTTATAGTTTATCGAGGACATGACTTTAAAAAAGATGATTTGTAGGTTAAGGCTTAGGATGAGCATTGTTGAGTTTCATCTGTGAATCGTCCTTTAGACCAATTACAACCTTCTAAACTCGATGGATAATAAGCCTGTCCATTTACTCTTCTCCTTCTTTTGCCCTTGTCCACTTAATACCAGACTTATGGATAATTCGCCCGTGTTTTTACCTTTCTCCACTTAATACCAGGCTTAGCTTTACACAGTGTGGGACTTGAACCTATGACTTCAATCACAAATCCTCCGGCCTTTGCCACAAATCTTCAATTTTGTTGTCTCTTTGTTTTCGATTATTATATTATCTGTTGTTATTTAGTGTTCTTCTCCTTTATTCCAGTACAGATTCTTCATTAGTGCAGTTGATATGTTTTACTTGAGTCAAGGGTCTATCAAAAATAATTTTTTTTGAGGCAGAGCAAGACTGCATACACACCGCTGGCTCTCCAATGGCTCTCCAAACTTCTTTTGTGAAATTACATTGAATATGTTTATATTTTTTTTTCTTTTTTGGTGTTTATTGACTTAACAAGTTGTTGATAATTTTTTAAATTTTAAGACTAAAATTGGCTGGAAGGATTCTCAAATGGTAAGCTCCAGCTGCCGTGTGATGAGTGCATTTGATCTTCAAAATAAAAGTGACAATCTGAATTATGAGATCTCAGATCTCTACATTATACTTTAAAATATTATTTAAGATAGATAACATGATACAATGGAATAAAATAATTTAGCTTAATCCAAGCATTATACTGGTCATCAGCAATTTACACTATGTTAATTAATTTGTCCGAGACAAGTTGCAAATTCATGGACAAGAAAGCCTGCTCTGCACTAGTTAATCAAACCGTTGGCATCATTTAACTGACTATTGTAGATTAATCACGTTATGTGACACATCTTTCTTTTTTATTCTCTTGTTCATCTTTTCTTGTCTATTATATTATTTTTAGGATATTCAACAATATTTGTATAGTTTATAAAATCAAGAGATAATTTTATACTTAGATCCTAATTTGTCCTTATCATTAATTAAAGTCATTTCTGCATTATATTTTTCAAGATATTATACTCCCTCTAGTCATTTTTATATGTCACCTTTTGTGATTGCATTTGCATTAAGAACAAAAGTGATTTTACTATTTTACCATTTTATTTAATGTACATTAATTGTTTTTTCAATTCTTCTAGTTGGCCAGATGTATCTTTTCAAAGCTCATTAACTATCAAGGATAAAATAGGAAGAACAATGTCATTTATGCATTGATTTTGTGAAATAACATATATTAAATATCATCTATTTATAGTAAAGACGAGATATAAAAGGGATCCGAGGGAGTATTTATTATATTTAAAGGGTGATTTGATAAATTACTCCTATTATTTACTATTTCTTGATCTCTATATCAAGTTAATAGGGGACAAAAAAAGAACATAGAGAGAAAAATATTGTTAATATTGACAAAATAAGTAAGCAACTATTCAGTAAATCTTTAGAAAATAAACCTATTGTTTTACAGAGACGATAGAGTTAATAACAAACTTTGCAGCTAGTTCTTTGAAGGTTCTTGCACGTGTAAGATCATTAAATTAAAGGAAAGAAAGTCAACTCTTATGTGATTAACACTTCTTATATAAACCACAATTCTCTCTTCAGATTTCCACAATACAAATCAACACAATTTACAAGCATTTTCTTTTCACAAACTAAACTACTTACTGGTTTTGCTTCATTCTATTTCCACAATATAATGGAAAAAATCACCCTTTCCCTAATTCTGATTCTCTTCCATATCTCTATGATCTTCACATTTGTTGGAGCAGTTGAGGGTGCTAGCGTACAACCTCGTGCTAACAAATTTGTGGAGTCGCAATGTAGGCGCACGCGTTATCCAAAGTTGTGTGTAACTTCTTTGTCAAACTATGTCACTACCGCGTCAGAACCCCAAGAGCTAGCTCATGCAGCATTGAAAGTGAGCTTAGTTAAAGCTATCTACACGAGAGCCTACGTGCAGAACGTTTGCAAACAACTCGAAAAGACTAAGGCTAAAGATTATCAAGCCGTGAAAGATTGTTTAGGTCAAATCTCAGATGGTGTTTCGTTGCTTTCAAACTCAGTGCAAGAGCTACACAATTTGAATCTAGACAATGAAAGTGAATTTGTATGGCATAGAAGTAATGTTCAAACTTGGCTTAGCACAGTGTTAACTGATGCTTTCACTTGCATGGATGGAATGTCTAGTTACAAATTTGGTGGTTATAAAGTAAAGGCTACAATTAAGGTTAAAGTTCTAAATGTTGCACAAGTCACTAGCAATGCTTTAGCTTTGTTCAATGGATATGCTGTTAGGCATAAGGCTTCTCAGCATTCAAACTCTGGCAAAATTAACAAGCCTAGAATTTGATTGGGACTTTCAGGGAAGTCATTTGAATTCAAACTCACTGTATTTTATTTTTTTGTTATGTATGTCAAAACGTATGTAACTTCATTAATTCTATCTGTAAAAATAGATTTTGATATTTTTTGTTAATTCTTGCTTTCTTTTCCTTTTATTACTAGATTATTTGAAACACGTCATAACTCATAATACAAGTCGTTCTGTAATGCGATATGAGAATTGAAATCTGGACAAAAGGATAAGTGATCTAAAGCGAACAAAGCTGTATATAATTGGTTAATTTAGTAGGACTAGTTTCAAATATAAACAATAAAGTAATTATTAGTTTACAATGAAAAATAGCCAAAAATTTTATTAAAAAAAAGAAGTATATATCGATCATATAACATAGCTTGCCTAAAGTCACAAATACGATATATTGAATGCAAAAAGTGATATGTAATTTTCCATAATTAATATTAAGCAATAAAGTGTTTTGAGTCCAAAAGTATATTATAACCTTATAAATCCAAAAGAATAATTACATTTGTGGTATTTAGGCAATCTAAATGAAACACAAAGCTTTTAGGAATTATGCCCAAAATAACCTGAATATATATATTCTAAACTCTAATTTATGCATATATAAAGGGTATTATATATCTAGTTTAAAAAAAAAGAAATTTGCACGAAATCCTTTCATGGAGATTAAGTCTATATTAACAGAAGAATCAAGGAGGAATAGATTTGTACCCCCATTGTTTATCAATAAAAGATTTTTTCTTCATATTTTATTTGTGATTGTAATTTATATTCTATCACATTAAAATTTGTTGTAAATAAACTAACACGCCCTGGGACCAAATTTGCTATTCATCTCTTCTCAAGCCTTGAAACAGGGGTCATTTATAGACATCAAAATTTTCTAAGACTCTACAAAATGTGTCATACCCTATCCTAAACCCTAGCTTATGCATCTATATAAAGGGTATCATATTCTATTAAAGAGGTATCTCAAAAATCCCATAAATGGATATTCATAAAAAGATCAAAATAATGATTAAATACTTCAAGAAGATTTGTACAAATTCTTTCATGAAGATAAAATTCAAATCATTTTAATTAGAGTAATACATCACTAACGATTCTCTGAATTATGAGAAACTTAACATATTCACATGATATTGAAATAGACAGAGATTCTATATACCTAGGTTCAAGTTTCACTGCCACATTCTTAGTCTATGATAAAGTATCTGGCCTGGGCATACGTTCGATGCATATTAGACACATACTATATAATTTAATTAATTAAAAAGTTAAAAACAATACGGCGTCCCTACACTTTTAGTTTTAGATGTATTTTATTAACTTTAACATTTGTAGTTTGTCAATATAGTTTTCAAATCAAAAAGGTGAAAAACTGCTGGTAAGTTTCTCCAATAGTAAGCATCCACTAACGTATATATTTCATTGGCAAAATGAAGACGACAATCTGAAGTAAGAACTAAGATGTAAGACGACCTTACATCATACGTGTATACTTTATTAGTACTTCTATTATTTTAAGATTTATATTATGGAATAGTAAATAATATTCTTCATTATTTATTGTGTTTATTTTGCTTTGTTCAATTTTAGTCCAACTCATCTATTTGATACTTCTAATTAAACGTTTTGGGCAGAGCCAATTATGAGTTCTAGGGATGGCAATGGGGCGGGACAGGGTGGATTGAACTTAACCTATAAATTTTTTAAATCGTCCCGTCCAACCCGCTCCGCATAAATTTGTCCTACTTAAATTTTTAAGTTCTTTTATTTTTTTAATTGAATTTAATATGAAAAATGAAAATTCGTACTTTTTAAAAAAAAATCGCTAATTAACATCTCAACAACTAATTAACTATTTTTAGTTGACATTTCAACAATTTATTTCATAATCATTACTTAAAAGTTTCTAATTTAACATTTCAACAACTAACAAATTACCGAAACTTTCTAGTTTAAATTTAAAAAGAATAAAATTAAAGTCAATGTTTAATATAAAAAATTTATATATTTAATTTTTACTAATTACAAAGATTTAAGTTTCTTTGAAATCCTATTTGGTTCCTTAAACTCGCAACACAACTTGCCTGCATTAGTTTTTAAAATAATTACTTTAACCCACACTCTCTACCCGCCCATCTCGCATAATTTTAAACTTACCCCGCGCCATTCCATTACCATCGGATTATTCCATTTCGGGTGGTTTGTGGGTGGCAATACTAGTGGGCTACTTGGTTATATGAATTTTTAAGAAATATATGTAAAGAAGCTAAATTAAATAATAAAAAGAGAATTGGGTTATTTTATGTCACATATTCAGTCGAATGGCCATGTGGTTCTATTTTTTTTAGCACGAGTAGAGAATTTTCTAGAAAGTCACTCAAATTGCAATTCGACTTATTTTTTGCCCAATCTAAGGTTGTAGTATAAAATTTGCCATCATCTTAGCACAACGTTGGTCAAACAATCTCCAGCATGATTTTATCTGTTTAATATTTGTCCATACAAGTGGGCACATGCATCATCAAACTGTTGGCACCACTCACCAAACAACCTGACACTAGCTAGTAGCTTTTCTTGGACTTTCTAGGTGAAAAGAAATTTTATAAAACAAAATAAAAGAAGAAGATATTCATCCACATAAATTAATTGGGAACAATTCTTAGGTATGTATAATCATTTGGCTATACTGTTGAGTGGTTAGTATTTTGTTATTATTAATCAGAAGTTTTTAGTTTGAGTCCTTTTAGGTACAAAATCATTCTTGTTACAAAGTGTTATACCTTCAATGTGAAACTACTCAGCGTGAATCTAAATTTAATTAGGCTGTAATATAATACAAATATTCGACACTAAATGAAAAAAAAAAAAGAACAAACAAACATTTAGGTCTTAGTTAACATTCACAACTTGACCTTAGCTTCTTGTGTTATCGAGTCTACTCTTTCTATTATACAAATATCTTCTTTGTTGAGTAATAGATCTTCACTTCTTTATATCCAGCTGTCTTTACCTTCAATGCACTTTAATTTTGATTCCAAAAAGTCTTTCAAATTGGGATACAATCACCCAATATAATCCTCCCTAATTGCCCTAGCTTTTGAATCCCCTTTTACGGAAGACTTAGAAGCTAGAGAAGGAATACAATATCAAAACACAAACGTCTATCGACTTTTGTTTTCGAATAAAACTAAGGCAGGGTCTAGTTAAGCTATTTTGACTTTCTCTTTGGTTAAGTACGCGCAAAAAGACAAAGGATTTTTTTCTTTTTAGTTTTTTTTTTAAAAAAAAAAGGAAACAGAAGTATAATTTTATACTCCATATATGTACTATAAGAGAGCTAGAGAATATATTTGTCCCGTGACAGCTGTTACATTAGGATCGATAAAAAGATTTATGAAGATTTCTGTTACTTTTATTAATTGTTTTAAAGTTATTAGCTGGACATAATGTTGTAAATAAACAGGTATATCGATTCTTATATAATTGGAGTTTTGAAAACATAATAGAATAAATAGAAATGTCATTTGCAATAATTCAATTGGATGCATGCATAGTATCGACATGATATTAGAGTAGAAATAGATAACATCATGCAATTGGTCTATCAAAAATTAGTTGAGTTTCCTTAGTCTACGGGAAAAAATCAAGCTTGCACATTAGACTAATTATAAGTATAATTGAACAAATAAAAATTAAAGGTTAAAGCACTATATGGTAGATGTAGTTTTAATTTTCGCAGTTGTAATTTTTTAACTTATTTTTTAAACTATAACTCGGCCGGAAGTTATGCATGACAATCTGAAGTAATTAAGATCGAAAACCTCTGCTTTATACTTTATTGTTTAAGATATATATGATAGAAATAAATAATAATGTAGCTTGATATAGTAGCATAACATGGTCAAATGCTTAGTCCATGTTTGATTTATTTTGTTTTGTGTGAGACAAGTTGCGGTATGCACGGATAATGCACAAGCTAATAGAACGTTGAATAATGAGCCTGTTCAGCTATATATGTTAGATTTCGTTCGGCGTAAGGTATAATGTATAATAATTTTTATATAAAATATGAGATTATTTTATTTTATTTGGTTAAAGTTATTAAGTATTTATTATTATTAAATTATTTATCTCATTATTTATATCATAATAATAGATGATAAAATAATTTATATTAATCTTAAAATAAATTATTCCTAACCAAACGATCATCGTAAATTTGTAATTAAAACCTACTCCAACACGAAGTAATTGCACGTGCAGGACCAGTTAAATTAGAATTGTGAATACTATGGTCTTATGGATCTGTGTGCATATGGGACAACGCTAGATAAATAAAAGTCAACTTCTTATTCACGTGGACATAACTTAAGGCCCTAGCTATTTAGAATGGTAGATCACACGCATTTTTATTTGGGGCATTAATGTTGCATGTAGTTTTATTAATCTCTTTTTCAATTATTTCTCTGGAAAAAATTCCTTGAGACAATAATATAGTAGTTTCAGTTTCGTTACTGTAATTGTTTTTTTTTTTTTCAAGGATAGGCATTGAAATTTAAGTTCTGTTTCTAGTACGCTCTAATAATTGGTACATTGGGATTTAATATATAGTGGACATTGACTGTCACATAACGACGATAATTAACTGATATGTATACTAAACGACAAATTATAATTCTATTAGAATTGATTGAATTTTAAGAAAAGATCCCTTCGTCCTAGGCCCAAGTTGTGTGTTTTCTCAATTGAAAATAAAATCAAGATGAGTCGATAAGTAATTTGAAGTTGCTTTAAAATCAACTAAAGGAATATATAGGCTTCAAATGCAAATTGCTTCCTCCGTTTTAATTTAGACTTTGAGATATCTTATAATCTTAAGTTAAAGGTATATAAAATACATAAAAATATTTTTAATTTTGTGATTTTATATGTATCACTCGAAAAATTAAAACTAAATAGTCGCAAAAATGGAAGAGACATTCTCTTTAAAATAGAATAAAATGAAAAATAAGACAAATAAATTAAAACATCGAAAGTATTATATGACTTTGTCCAAAACTGATATTAAGAAAAATAATGTTATATATATAATAAATTATGAAATATATAGAAAAAAGTTAAACTACTTGTAAAATGTATATATTAAATCTTGATCATCCTTAATGAATTTTTTGATTTTGGGTTGAATATACTTGGAAATCTACTTTTATAATTGTATATTATAGAATGGAATGCCCAAAATCCCAGTATTATGTTGGTCAATCAATCTCCAAAACTTTTTTTCACCACCTGATAGTAGTAGTAATTCTTCTTAATTTTACCGTCAGTTCATTGGTTTATCAAACATGCATATATATAAACCAGGTGATTAAGAGATGATCTTTTCCTACTTTTTGGATGTCAAAGCAACAACTCTCTAATAAGTTACGTACATAGGAAATTGCCTCGACAAGAATTAAGGTTTGTGTTTGCTAGAACCCCAGCATCGACTCCCTTCCCAAAAATTTGACCAAAATAAAATAATACTTTTTCCCGTTTCATTTCACTTGACTCCTACACTAAAAATAGATGTTTTATTTTGCTAGTATATTTTTAATAAATAAATGAAAAAATTTCAATTACTTTTATCTTTCCATACTATTCGTAATATTAAATAGCAAAACAACATTAACAAATAATACATTTCTTAAAAAATATAATGTCAGGTAATATGAAATGGAGTATTAAACAAGAATGAGTCATGTGTAGTAAACTTCTGATCATGCATGTGATAGCCCCTCTATATAAACCTTAGCACTTTCTTGCCAATTTTCCCATCAAACAAACACAACACAATCCATCCTCTCTTCATATACTCTCAGCTTTCTAAAAAGACAAATGGAAAAACTTGGCCTTTCCCTAATTTTACTTGTGATTTTCTCCGTCTTTGTTGTCGAATCCGATGCAATCGTGCCTAAATTCGTAGAGTTACAATGCAAGCACACGCTCTATCCAGGCCTATGCGTGAGTTCTTTAGCAACACATTTAAATCCAAAGTCACAAGATCCTCGAGAAATAGCTCAAGCTGCTTTAAAAGTGAGTATAGTTAAGGCAGTATACACAAAAAATTACTTGAAAATAGTGTCCAAACAACTCCAACAAAAAAAGGCTAAGGAATATCAAGCTGTGAAAGATTGTTTAGATCAAATGTCAGATAGTGTTTCTCAGCTTACAAATTCATTCAAAGAGTTTGAACGTATGAAGAGTGCAGAATATAGTGAAGGGGATTTTGCTTGGTGTCAGAGTAATGTTCAAACATGGCTAAGTACTGTGTTGACTGATACATATATATGTATGGATGGGTTTGATGGGTACCCAATGGGTGGTAAAATGATGGCTATGATTAAAGCTAGGGTACTTAATGTTGCACAAGTTACTAGCAATACTTTGGCTTTGTTTAATGGATTTGCAGCTTGGCATAGGGCTAATTCTAATGGTGGATATGGGAAAATTAAACCTTAAAGAAGGTTAACATGCAACAAATATTTATGATGATGGGGAAGTCTTGGTGGTGTATAGATTAGCATATGTTTGTAAACTTGAATAATATCATGGTGATCAATCAATGTGAATATGATATTTTGAATATGATCTTGTAAGAAAGGAAAAGACTTTTGTAAATGATGTCAACTAATCCAAAATAATTGAATAAACTATAAAGTCACCTTTTTTTTAAAATTATTTTTCTGAAAACATTACCTTTTTTCCTATTAGAAAAGTCACTTATTTTGTGTTATTTCATTCAAAAGATTACTCAAGTTGAAAAATTACTTAATATTATTTTAAGTAAAAAAAAATATAAATATTTAATTAGATTTATTTTAATCAACAATAACAATATATCTAATATAATTACGCAAGTAAAATATGGAAAAGGTGATTGATGTATACGCAATTTAATCAAATCACTGTATTTAGAGGAAGGAAAGTTTCTGGGGCTTCTTTAGATTTGGGTTGTATTTTTGTATTTTGAATTAGAAATTTTCCGGCAAATCACGGATTTTGATTTGCCTTGATTGTACCATATGCACCTTTTGTTGTTTGTATTATTGTATACAGCCATGTATTTCTATATTTCACGTTGATTTTGCACCATGTTGACTTTTTGAGGTGTGAGATATAATTTTGTTGTTTGTATAAGGGAATAATTTTAAATATATATAATAAATTAATTAATTTACAATAAATATGATTAGGTTTTATTTATATAAAAAATAATTAAAAATCATATGAAATATATAGTAACTACACAATATAACTTGTCAAAAGTCATAAAAAATATACATTAATTATACAATATAGATTACTTATGTATGAGTTATACACTGATTCTACATTATTATACACTCAAAAACTGAGTATAAATTGATTATACATGAATATACATTGACTATACATGTATAACTTATGCAATATAGCTTGTCAAATGTCATAGAAAGCATACACCGATTATACAATATAAATTACTTATATATGAGTTATACACTGATTATACATTATGATACACAGAAAAACTAAGTATAACTTCACTATACATGAAATATAAATTGACTATACATGTCTACATAAAACCCTTTTTATAATTTCTTTGGCCTAGTAGCCATCTATTGTAATTATCCTTTCTTATTAAAAATAAAAAGAGAATTTTTCATATATAGCCACTCAAAAATACCTTAATTATACTCCATATCTATAGTTTGCGTAATGACATTTCGTTATTATAATTATAGCATTTTTGTAAAATCTTTGTATATGTTTGTATAATTTGCTATATAATTCTTAGTATTTGTATAAGGTTTGTATATTTCTCTATACAATTCACGCACAATATTTGTATAATTCACTATACAATTTGCAGTGTTTGTAAATTTCGCTATTCAATTTGATTCGCGCATAATTTTTGTATAATCACGCGAATTATACAAAACTCAAACTTTAATTATATATATTTGACATGAGTAATAACTAATTCAAACTATAACTTGTTAGCTATATTAACTAGTATTTGTTTACTCATCCCCGTAATTTTTCCAAAAAATATTCTGTAGATTTGACTTCATGAGACGGCTCAATACATAAGCCCATAAACTAATGGGTTGGGCATAGCAAAATCAATTGTGGGCTGTACAGAAATTCAATTTGGGCTCATCAGTTAACCCCAACGTTGATACTTGCTTTGAGCAGATGAATCACCGTCCGGCAATTGCAGCGGCAAAATCAAATCAAATAAAAAAAAAATTGAGGCAAATCGTTGGAGTGTTTTTCGGTGTCTCTGTAAGCGTCTAGTGGAGTAGAAGAAAGCTCAAAGATGGAGGAGCAATCGAAAATGGTTGTAAGAGATGTTGAAGAAGACGATGAACACGATTCTAAAGAGAGTGTTCTGCAGAGATATTTCCTACAGGAATGGAAGCTTGTTAAATCACTCCTCGACGATATCATTTCCAACGGCCGTGTCTCTGACATCTCTTCTGTGCATAAGATCCGATCTATCGTACTCTCTCTTTCTCTGCATAGTTATTAGTTCAATGCCATGTTTGTAGTTGAAATACCTGTAAAATTTAACTTTGGCTTTTTAATTTTTTCTTTTTTGGTTGTTTTCTAACAGTATAAGTGCAAAATAATTCAGATATTTTGTTTCATCGTGTTAAAAGAATGACATGATAGATGAAGATAACATATAGAGCTAGAGTAGGATGGTTGAAATGGAGAAGTGTTAGGTGATAATAGCATAGCTACTGAAAGGAAATGCCATTTATATAGATTGGTTGGGGGTCAAATAATCCTATGTAAACTGAAACTTTGACCTCTAAGGTCTTAGTACCTAATGTATCCAAGATCAATAATGAAATATGTGAGTGTTAAGATGACGTCTGATCATAAAGTGCAGCCTGGTGTACTAAAGCTCCCGCCATGTGCAGAGTCCGGGGAAGGGCTCGACCACAAGCATTCCCTTCTGGCGTTTGATCATACAAGATTAGAAAAGATTAAAATGATGTAAAATAGCACATATAGAGCAAAAAGTGGGCGATACTGTGAGATGCTTTAAGTGTGTCTTACATAGACCTCTAAGGACATTGACTCGTAGGTGTGATACTGTGATGATTAAAGGTGTTAAAAAGGAACATGTGTACATGACAGATCACATGATGAAAGTAAGTTGTCTTGTAGCACATTTGCATTAGTCTGGTGTTTGATGGAGTGTTTTAAGTTTGGTTAAAGATTGTATTACTGTCTAAGAGAAGGCATCATATTTAAAGATTCCTTTGGTCTTAAGTACTTCCAATTTGTGCCATATGACAAACAATTAAGTAGTTGAACGGAAAAACTTAATTGGAGCATATTAGATATACAGGATTTATATAACCAACTGCAACTAGTTTCAGATTGAGGCGTAATTCTGGATGTATTTCAACTAAGATTTGAACTTTGGGGTGATTTGGATAGAAATTAAGCTTCTAAAGGAACTGTAAACTACATCTGTGACTGAAGAATGTTATTGAACTTCAAGCTTGATAATTATGCTCCCTTTTCTATTCTATATGACAGTCATGCATCCTCAATCTTTCCTGAAAAGATCTACTCGTATCTATATTTGGAAGTTCATTGTATCAACATTTCTACTTTGCCCTTAATGACATGCTCTCAAACAAATTGATATGGCATGTTGAGGACAACTACTTTATTTCTTAAATTCCAAGTTCAGAAAAACACCACCTTCTATATTGAATATCAGAAAGTAATTTTATTTTGTGTTTTAAGGACAACTTGTCGTGTACGATAGTATGTTTAGCTGATATGATGGTTCATTAGTGAGTAAAGATCTGAATTTTGCTGGTTTTGATAAGTAAAAAAGTGAGCTTGTTGAGGAACTGTGAAGAGATTTAGTTTTTTGAGATGGGACTGTGGAGAGATGTATGTGTGGAGAAGAAATTCGAAGAATGTACCGTTCCAAATTTCTGTTCACCTTTTACACATGTTGATGTAGGACACTATACTGTTGAGATGCCAAGTCCAAACTCTTAAAATTATGATGCCAAGTCCAAACTCTTAGAAGTACTTAAACATTGAGTACTTTGCTTTCAGAATTCCTAAAACATCAGTTGCTTAGAGCTAATGCAAATTTTATAAAAGTTATTTTTTTTCCTTTGGCAGTACATTAATTATTTGTTTAAATATGATTTGCAGATGGACAAATATCAGGAGCAAGGTCAATTACTGGAGCCTTACCTTGAGAGTATGGTGTCGCCCCTCATGACCATTGTCCGTTCAAAAGCTGTCGAACTTGCTGCTTCCTCGGAAGAGATTCTTGAAGTAATTAAGCCTGTGTCTATCATAATATATTCTCTGGTGACAGTTTGTGGCTACAAGGCTGTTGTCAAGTTCTTCCCTCACCAGGTTTCTGACCTGGAGCTTGCAGTATCTCTCCTGGAGAAATGCCATAATACGCAAGCTGGAACATCATTACGGCAAGAAAGTACTGGAGAGATGGAGGCAAAGTGTGTGATACTGTTGTGGCTCTACATTCTTGTATTGATCCCTTTTGATATAGCTTCTATGGATACTAGTGCTGGGGATAATAACTATGCTAGAGGTGATGAACCACCTCCACTTGTTCTAAAAATTCTGGAGATCTCTAAAGACTACCTTTCAAATGCGGGTCCTATGCGAACCATCTCTAGTTTGCTTCTCTCAAGGCTTCTAACACGCCCAGATATGACAAAGGCTTTTACCAGGTCCAACTGCCAAAACTCTTGCCACTTCTAAAAGTTCATGATTTGAAATCTCGCAATCAAGCAGATGAAAATTATCAAAAAGAAAAAAAGAACGGAAAAATGTAAAAGTAGGTGAAAATGTCTGTTCATTTTCATGCATGCATATAATGTTTGTGAATGCAAATGACATGATACTCAATGGAGTACAACTTACTGCATTTTCAGTTTCCTTGTTATGTAACATGTGCAATTCACTTTTATGCGCAATCAGCAGACAAAATCCTCGTTCTTTTTTGCAAATTGTGATAACGCCTGATGAGCATTCTGTTTTACTTTTCTCTATGTTTAAAATTATTTGTTGGGCAGCAAAAAGAGTAAAAAAATTTCTACAATGAAATATGCTAAGTATATGTAAATATTATATGCCTCCTTTGGAAATTATTTAACACTTGCATATTCTTTTTTTTTTTTTGTAAATGGTAATTGTTTTTATTCTCCATAAAACAGTACATAGGTTGTACTGGTAACCATATTTACATGAGAAACTCTAAAGAACACTGACCTATGCCTATAGTGAGTCTAAGACATCAATGATGGAGACAGTATCATTAGAGTACATCTGATTACACCAAAAACATAGAGTCAAAATGCAATTCAGTTTGACTTGTTGCATACCAAAAACATATTCTTTCACACTGTATGTTTGAATTACATATTTGCATCCCGCATAACTTTGTTTTTCAGCTTTGTGGACTGGACCCATGAAGTTATGTCATGTCTTTCAAATGATGTTGTCAATCACTTCCAGCTATTGGGTGCAGTTGAAGCACTAGGTGCTATTTTCAAGGTTCACTCTGTTCCTGTGCACTATACTTTTGTTATTTCCTAGATTTCTTTATGCACAATGTGATTCTACTTTAGAGCTTAGACATTCCCCTCAAACTCACATTTGAATCAACTGAACTCATCTTTCATCCCTCTTCCTTCAGACCATGAAGTATTTGTAACTGCTCTTCATTTCTTTTGGTAACTATCTGAGAGTGTGGTGAAAATCCATTTTGAAAGAAATGGACTTTGTTGGAAAATCAATTTGGACTTTACCAAGTAAATGCCAAGTTTAAGTTTCAGTTATCATTGAAAGCATCTCCTGATGTCATAATATCAGAGATAAGGTGCTGATCAAAAGAGACACATTGACCTTATTACAAAGTCTAATATCTTAATAACATAGACATCTTTTTCACTCACTATGGAGAGGCACATGTGTGCCAGAGGTTATTAACCTGTTCATTATTTGGTGGTCTTGCATCCTGCTTTAGTATGTGTAATTTTTTGAACACTAATGATTTCCTCTAAATGCAGAATGGAAGCCCGAAATTGTTGCTTAATGTGATTCCTGGTATTTGGAATGACATATCAGCTCTGATGAAGTCCAACACTGCAGCTCGGAGTCCTTTACTTCGCAAGTATCTTGTGAAGCTAACTCAAAGGATTGGGATGATATGTCTCCCTCCACGTCATCAGTCATGGCGATATGTGGTAAGACAGCTAATTATGCAAAAGACAGGGCTTAAATGTTTCTCACTAGTTACAAAGTGATGGTTGCTCTTCTTCAAAACTTATGTGGACTGACCTTGTTAACTAGGTTTCGTATCATTTACTAGGAGCCAGTGCCCTACCATCTTTCTAAGTAAAAAAGTCTTGGTGATGCAGGGAATAGTTAATGAGGGTCTTAGTAATTTTTTGTCAGGTGGCATCATTTTCCTTTATGTTGGCTCACTGATTTTAATGTGATTTTTGAATGTTGTCATCCTTTCTTGCACTTCTTGATCCTTGTCATTAGTTATGGTTACTTTTGTTTCTCATTCCTGCATTTTATGGTATTCTGCTGAAATACTTTGTGCTGATCAACTCACTGTAGTGTGGAAAATTTAGTTAGTAACAATGCTTGTTTTGCCATGTAGGGTAGAACCACCATGCTTGGAGGGCATATTACTGTCAATAGAATCGAGAAGAACCAATACAATAATCCTACAAACAATGATCTATCGAATTTCTACCAAGAGCCGGACTGTCATGAAGAAGACGACATGGATGTCCCTGATATAGTAGAAGAGATAATTGAATTACTGCTGTCAGGACTGCGTGATACGGTATGTCTAAAGGGTGAGCTTCCATCTTGTACTTATCTGATTGTTTTTGTTATTCTTAAGTATTTAGTGCGAGACCTGTAGACAAATTCAAGTTGATATCTGTTTTCCTTGGGTTTTTTTTTTTTTTTTTGGTTTATTTGGTAAAGCTCCTTCACCTCCTCCTCATTTGCCATGGAAGAATTATGATAAATTTAAGTTGAATATCCACGTGTATTTCTCTTTCATATTGAGCTAGTGTATTTGAAATCTTGATATGTTAATGCAAGGTTGTGTCTCTCTCTCTCTCTCTGAGTATGTGCACATGTGCCAAAAGAGACCAGTTAGCTTGAACAGAAGTAAATAATTGTCTTCTGTTCCACGATTTGACTGACACTAAGAATCTCCTGAAGTAGTTAATAAATGACACTTCATCAAGCTGAACAGTCATTAAGTATCATTCCCTTACTGTTTCTGGGGATTCTTAGTAACACTCACATTATGGAACAGAAACAGACATTTATTTACTTCCATTCAGGCTATCTAATCTCTTTTTTTCGTTCATCTGCAGTTGCTATTTTAAAAACAGATTTGTGTCTTCTCATACATTAACATCATTTGATTCGATTTCAGTAGTTTACTGCCAAAACAGCTTCTTTTTATTCATTCACATTTTCACAATCTATGTTTTTATTTCAACTTTTCATCTTATAGAATTTATCATGGCACTACAGGATACTGTTGTGCGTTGGTCTGCTGCAAAAGGTATTGGCCGTGTTACTTCACGGTTAACTTACTTGCTTTCTGATGAAGTCCTTTCATCTGTTCTGGAGCTCTTTTCACCTAGCGAGGTGTGTTACTTCAGTTGTTTCTTACCAATTGTTTTTGCTGTTCCCTTTCTTTTACCTTGTCATATCTAGTTTATTCTGCTTATGAGTTTTTGAGACGAGGGTTCCTAGGAAACAACCTCTCTACTTCAATGAGGTAGTGGTAAGGTCTATGTACATTCTACCCTCCCCAAACCTCACTTGTGGGATTCTACTGGGTATGTTGTTGTTGTTGTTGTTTATGATACAGCCACTATATCTGCATACAGAACATTAACTAAGGAGACTCAGATTTTGTAAACCTAACAGTTTCTCTTGCACTTCATATTTCTTGGTTTTTTGTTTGGTTTGGATTATGCTTGTGTATTCTAGTGTTACAGGGTGATGGTTCATGGCATGGTGGCTGTTTGGCGCTGGCTGAATTGGCACGGCGAGGATTGCTATTACCTATTAGTTTTCACAAAGTTATTCCTGTTGTTATAAAGGTTGTTCTTGCTGCCTAATTTTTCTGTACTTATGATCTCTCTTTAATTTTATATGTTGGACCTTGCAATTGAGCAATTAATTTTCTCTAAAGTGTATAAACTTACTAATGATACACAACTTGTTTCATCAATGTTCATCTTTCTTCTTATATCTTATCTTCCGAGAAATGTATAGGCTAAGATAAGCAGGCAACCCTTAGTTGACTGTGCTCTACTCCATGTCGGTGGGTTGCTACACCAGCTTCAAGCTATCTCTAGAAATTCTAATAGGTTAATTGGAATTCTGTATGCAATACACTTTAGTCAAGTGAAACATCTTAACAGGAATCTCCTTTTTTAGAAAATATGTCGCTCTTAGGCAGATAACATTCATTCTGGAGTTGGCAATACCGTTAAAAGTACCTGGAGAATGACCCCAATAGTAGTTTTTTGGAATATTTGGAAAGAGAGAAACTGCAGATGCTTTGATGGATTATCAACTCCCATAAACACCATTAAGACAGGTGTTTAGTCAGTCTTTATAATTGGCACCTGCTCTCCCCTGTAAACAGTGTGGATAATTTTTTGGATTTTGTTAGCTCCCTGACTCTAGCACATTAGAGTTTAAGGGGATTTATCTTTTTGGCTGCTTTACTGGTTTTGGCACAGTTAGCTTCATGTTGATTTCATGTTTGAAGCAACTTTATCTTTAGTTGTAATCATTGCATCTCCTTGATGCCTTTTTCTAATACAATTTAATTACTTCACCAAAAAAAAAAAGCATTCATTCTTACTGCAGATATAGGATAGATAAGGCCTGCTGCCTACTTACAGATGAGAGATAGGAGATAGGAGATAGACATAGAGAGGGGAAAGTAGGGAGGCAGGAGGGGAAGCAAAGGATCTCTGTTTACCCATGATGAGCATGCTGGTTAGGCAATCAGAAGCACAGATGCCCATAGGGCTTATATTTGCAAGTGTTGTGTGCTCATGTTTCTATTGTGTACTTATGAACATATAATCTTCACCTTTGAAACACCCGTCTTTTAGATTTTCTATATTATCATTCAATTCTTAGCATCTGGAACACATATAATCCTCTTTTGATGTTTACTAATGGGTATGCATGACAAATGAATATATGGGTGGACCCATTTTTGGGTATGAAGTACAGAAACATATTTGATCTAGACTGCCGAATCAAGAAAATGGATCTCATGTACGTGATGCTGGATTTTTTCACCTAATAATGAGGGAAAAGTTTGGTGTGGCAGGCATTACATTATGACATTCGAAGGGGCCCACATAGCATTGGATCTCATGTACGTGATGCTGCTGCTTATGTTTGTTGGGCATTTGGCCGTGCATATTGCCATGTAGATATGAAAAACATACTCCAACAGCTTGCTCCACACCTTCTTACTGTGGCCTGCTACGACCGCGAGGTACCAAAAACACAGGGATCATTCCTTACCCAATCAAGGTGCTTCTTCCTCCAATATAATGATGCAACATTGTTACAACTTCCCAGGTTAATTGTAGAAGAGCAGCTGCTGCTGCTTTTCAAGAGAATATTGGACGACAAGGAAATTATCCTCATGGTATCGATATAGTGAATACAGCTGATTACTTTGCACTTTCTTCACGTACAAACTCCTATCTTCACGTTGCTGTCTGCATTGCTCAATATGATGGCTATCTTTATGCTTTTGTTGATGAGCTTCTGAACAACAAAATCTGTCACTGGGTATGTTTATACTTGCTTAGTTGCTAACTTTAACTCAGGTAAAACACTTATTTTGTAAAAGTGATGTTAATGGTTTGCTTGAGTGTTCCTTTTATTTGTGGTCCGCAGATGTGCATTATATAACTTTGTTACCAAAGATAAGATGCATATAGCTGATTCCTCACCAAAGTTTTCAGGTCTTGGCAACAGGAGTATTGTGACAACTGGCAACTTTTGTCTCATCATGGAACTGAAAAACATAGTAGGAATTGGATTAGAAAATGTGATTGGAATTTGTTTACAAATATCAACAACATACCCAGTGTTGTCCCACAAAGTGAGATCTGGGGAACATAGAATGTATGCATACCTTACCTTTACCTTAGAGGTAGAGACGTCGTTTCTAATAGCCCCTCGGCTCAAGAAAAATAGTCCAAAGCAGTCCCAACAAAGAAGTAAAGGAAGTGCATGAAATAACAAACAAAACAAAAAGTAACAGATAATAACAAAATGGAAACAAAACAAAACAATACAATTATGCATTTGGTGGTCTATTTCGAAAGAAATAAAAAGTAGATTATTTGTAAACAAGGCTAATTCAATTGAGAAAGTCATATGGAACTGCTTGACTACTTTTTATTTTTGGTGTAAAGAAGCAGCGATAGAAGAAGCTACACAGATTTTAGATGTTTTAGGCACTTCGTAATCAATTAGTCTTTTTGTTTTTTCTCTTGTTGGAATCAATTTTTGGAGGTCTCCTGCATATCTTTAATGCTGAGGAATACAACTTTACCTTTGTCAAAAAAATAAAATAAAATAGTAATCGAGGTACAAGAAACAATAGATAGTAACAAAAATTGAAAGACAAGAAATTACAGTTTCAATACTATAACTACTCATATGAATGTACAGCAAGACAACTACAAAAATTGCACTGCTACATACTAACCTTCTATCCTAATTTTTTCTTCCACGCCCTCGTATCTAAGCACTGTGTCATGTTCTGTCTAATCACCTCTGCGCCAGTGATATTGTTTACAAATATTATTCTCTCTCTTTTTCTTTTAAGAACTTCGTAGTTTGCTTCTCATGTAATTCTTGAGAGAATTAAAATTTAAAGGTAAACAATTTTGGCAACATGTCTGCTCAGAAAAAATTGCAGACGAGGTTATGCAGATCCCTCTAAAGATCTTTCTGTTGGGAACTGTAACCCTAATTATGGCAAACTATAGGGACGTTTAGTAATGTTTCGCCACCTCCTTGTGATTTTTTTGTGTTGCTTTTCTTATTGAGTTATGCATGCATAACAGTCTTAATCTGAGAATTAAGACCCTGCTAATATCATACCAGCTGGCCAGGGTACTACTTTATTTGTGCACTAATTTTGGCATGTGCTTTCACTTGCTAGTTCTATATCGTTGAATCTTTTTTATTGGCTAACTTACTGTTGTGATATAGGATAAGAGTTTGAGAGAACTTGCTGCAAATGCCCTTTCTTCTCTTGCTAAGTATGATCTTGGACATTTTGCTAGTACTGTTGTGGGAAAATTATTGCCTTGCACATTGTCCTCTGATTTGTGCATGCGTCATGGTGCAACTTTAGCTGTTGGGGAGGTTATATTGGCTCTACATGAACATGATTATGTTCTTCTCCCAGGTTGGTGTCTCCCTTTTAGCTTCAAGCTTTTAGTATTCGTGTGAGATCAAAGTTCAAGCTGGTTGGCACTGGTTTATGGTTTAAAGGTCTTCAATATATTTTAGTGTTTTACCTTTTATATATATAGGTTTCTTTTACGACTCACTTGAGTTAAATAGTTCTTCAGTATATTGGAAAACAAGATTTGCTCATAAATTGGAAGTCTATAATTGTACTACTCCAAAAAACAACTTAATTATTAAAATTATGAGATTTTACTGATTATTTGTACAAATATATGAGATTGTAATGATGATTTGTACTCAATCTTTGCAAGTAAACTGTATATGTTGTTATTTATATATTCATACATGCATGAACATGAATTTTTTCTTGTTGTTACGAATTCAAATCATGAATTCTAAGTGAAATTATTTGTCTAACTTCTTTGTCATAGCTATTTAGTCCCTATCAGTGCTTATTGTTGTAGTGATTTCTTTGCGCCACCAAATAGAGAAGCCTTGGAGAAACAGTAAAGTTGTATTTGTGTGACCTGTAGGTCACAGGTTTTTTTGGTCTTGGAATCAATCTTGAAGTTTGTGCCCATAGACTGCCTACATCACCCTCATGGGGTGTGGTCCTTTGCCGATCCCTGCATGAACATGGAACACTTCATGCACCAGGCTTCTCTATTCTTCTTCTTCGCATAGTTAAAAACAGTCCCTCAATCCCAATCAATCATACTGAGGGCAAGAGTATAAGAACATTATGGTAGTGATAGCTGCTTTATACAGTGTAAATAGAAGTGAGCTACTGATTGCAGTATGTAATACCCAGAAATGATTATGAGAAGAGCAATGAAGTGTTCTTTCAGTTCCAGAAATTTGCTTTAGCAGGAAAGCCAAGATGTACTGAACATTGAATTTAGGAAAGAGGATTACCTTCTAAGACAAATAGTACGCGTTTTTCATAGTTTGTGTGCCATGTATTTAATTGTCTTTCCATCACATACAACCGAGTACCCAATTTTTATGACGTTGCTATTACCATGTGAATGCCATTTCAAATTTTAATTACCACATTCTTGTTTAAATTAATAAAAAGTGAATCATCTGGTTAAGCATTATGGCAAAGTCCATTTCTATGTTTATTATGCAGTGCTAATTGTGATCCCTCTATTTTTCCGCTGCAGATCTGCAGAATCAAGTTGCTGGTGTGGTTCCTGCAATTGAGAAAGCACGACTGTATCGTGGAAAGGGGGGAGAAATAATGCGTTCTGCTGTTTCCCGTTTCATTGAATGCAGTTCATCAGCTCATGTTCAATTGACAGACAAAATAAAACGGAGTCTGCTTGATACGCTCCATGAGAATTTGAGACATCCTAATCCTCAGATACAGGTTTATTTTATGACTATATCAATTACCTGCTTATTAGCTTCCTGTGAGTGAATTGCCTGATGTACTATTATGTTTACAGGGTGCTGCTGTTGCAGCCTTAAAGAGCTTCATTCCTACTTACATTGTGCCTTTGGAAAATAAAGGATTCAATGCCATTACATTAAGATACCTTGAGCAGTTGACTGATCCTAATGTGGCTGTTAGACGAGGATCTGCACTTGCACTTGGTGTTTTGCCATTTAAGTTTCTCTGTGTAGGATGGAAGGATATACTTCGTAAGCTTTGTGCTGCTTGTGAAATTGAGGTAAGGAAGCGCTTCTGTTTTAACTCTTGCTGATGGAGGAAGTAAGCCACACATTATCTTGAATGATGGAACAACTTTATGCTCTACAGGATAACCCTGAAGAAAGAGATGTTGAAGCACGGGTAAATGCTGTCAAAGGACTTGTATCAGTGTGTGAAATTTTAACCAAGACACAAGACCATTCTCATCTATTATCTGCAGAAGAATGCATATCTCTATATGTTTTTATTAAGAATGAGGTCATGCAGACTTTGTTTAAAGCTTTGGATGATTACTCTAAAGATAACAGAGGTGATGTTGGTTCTTGGGTTCGTGAGGCTGCCATGAATGGCCTTGAGAGATGCACATATATTCTATGCAGAAGAGAACCCAAGGGCTTCTCAAGCAAGTCAGAACAAATGGAACTTGGATCTGTTCCTCACGAGATAGATGTTACAAAACAGATGAATTTTCTTTTTGATGAAAATGTAGCAACCCATTTAGTTGGAAGCATTGTTAAACAAGCAGTGGAGAAGATGGATAAGTTAAGAGAGTTAGCTGCAAAGGTTCTTCAAAGAATTTTGCATGACAAATCAATCTATGTACCTTTCATTCCCCATCGAAAGAGACTAGAACAAATAGTGCCTGACGACGCAGATCTGAAATGGGGGGTAGGTTAAAATCGCTTGTCTTGTTGGTTGCTAATTTTTCTGGTATCTGACAAACAAGCCTTTCTATGCCAACCTGCAGGTACCTACTTTTTCATATCCTAGGTTTCTTCAGCTACTTGGTATCAGCTGCTATAGCAAATATGTGATATCGGGGTTGGTGATTTCCATTGGTGGCTTGCAAGATTCATTGAGGAAGCCGTCACTCAGTGCTTTGCTTGAATTTCTTCATTCAACTGATGAAAATGTAAATGATCCTAAAGAGTACAATCTTTCCAATGACATTCTTTGGGTTCTTCAGAAATACAGAAAGTGTGACAGAGTTGTGGAACCCACTTTGAAGGTAAATTTGATTGGAAATTCCTTTTCTGCAAATTATTCTTGTTGGCCCTTCCCTTAATTAAAGACCACTGTTTATCTTTCTAGAATCATCATGTTAGGATTTATGAAGCAGTTATTTTTGTTGCAGTTATGAAGATGCTTGTTAATGATAATTTTTTTGTGACGAGTCTCGTGAATTTTACATTTTTGACTGTCTATGCAGCATCCTGAGCTTTATCTATTTTCCTTTTTATTGGTTAAAAACCATTTCTTGTAAAAAATTATGATTTGTAGCTGCTTGAAAAGAAAAGGGGTACGGTACTTCACCTTCAAGTGACTTTATTACATCCAATGACGAGGATCTTTAGTGGTGAACATTATGCTGAAGCATCTCAGAACTATATCTGATATATGATTTGCTAAAGTTTGCAATCCAGCGGAATCTCATGCTCTCTATAACTCGTTGGCATTCTACTATATTTCTGATCAAATTCAACTCTATGTATATTTCTCAAATCTTTGCTTTATCTCAGGCTCATTGCATTTTGTTCTTTCGATATTTGTAAAAGAATATTAAGTCATTTGGAAACTCCTACTATGCCAATATCCAAGAGGTTCTTGAACACCCTTCTGCATGTGTAACCTAGTTCTATAGGGTTTGCGCATGGGCAGACAACTTTATCCCCATCCTCTCCCCTCCTTTTTTTTGGGGGGGTTGAGGGGCGACATGGCTTAAAAGGCTGAAGAGTTGGTTTGAAGTAGAGAGCCCAACAGGCTTGCTTAGAGCGAGTTAATGGCTCAATTTTCACAAGTGAAAGAGATCCAAATGATATAATATTAATATGTTGAGAGAAGACCAGAGTGGAAATAAACTTACCAAAGTTTGGCTGTGATACCATGTTAAGAGTCCTTAGGTCTAACCCAATCTCAAGAACTAGTGCAATGCTGAGGATTTACCAAGTCCATACAAGAAGACCATAAGCACATACACTTAAACTACTGTGTTATTTTGACATGCCCTCACGTTCAAAATCGGCTATCGAACATGGGATAACATACACTATTTGAGTGGTCTAACATCGGGCAACTGATTTTAGGAATGTGTTTGGTGTTGGTACCATTTGAAGGAACTACAGTATCCAACCCATAACCTTGAAGCCATGGATGGAGTAACCTAATACGCACACCCAAGGGTGAGGCCTAGTGGTCAGTGAAGTAGGTCAAAAACTACGAGGTCTCAAGTACAAACCCCAGCAGAGACAAAACACTAGGTGATTCTTCCCTTATAAAATTGACCCAGACACCACATTTATTTTTATTTTTTAAAAAAAGGCATCCTAAGACACTGTTAATTGTGTTAAAACCTTGAACATCCAATATGGGATAGGTTTTCTAACACTGATGTGTTATTATTTTGTTGCAGACTATTGAGAACCTATTCA
>JAOTQJ010000001.1:24221115-24232231 GCA_025642045.1 Solanum sejunctum | reverse complement strand
GGAAAGTTCAACACTGTACTTCAGGAATTTATCTCTCTGTGTTTTATCAACATTTATCAAATTCAGTATTTCATAAGAAGACAAAGTACATTGAGATTGATTAGCATTATGCATCAAATTCCGTATTTCATGAGAAGACTAAATACATTGAGATAGACTGTCAATTTTGTGAAGTCGGATGATCAACTTGCAGATATCTTACCAAGCTCTTCATCAGTCAACAAGCTAGGTGCTTATGATTTATGTGCACCAGCTTAGGGGGAGTGTTAGAATAGGAATATGATTCCTATTTAGAATTGGAATAGGAATAGGTAAATACTATCCTACTTAAAATAGGAATAGGAATAATAATAGTATATAGAATCCTCCTTGGAAAAGGATTGTATTATAGTATCCTAGTTGAAAAAGGAGTCTAATATAGTATCTATAAATAGGGTCTCAATGTAATAATGTAGAACACAATTCAATAATATTTTTCCCTATATTTCTCACAAGTTGAAAGCACTATTTTCAAAGGCGCGCTTAAACCCCGAAGCAAGACTCAAAATATTGAGCGTTTCGCGCCGCTTAATGTACTTTTTGGTCTCCTCATCAGGGTCCCAAAGCATACTTTTCCTTGCCAATGAGCCTCTCCTGAAGAAGCGACATTAAATAATTGATATTTCACTTTATCAAATTCTTTTTCCCAATTTCTTTGTTCATATAGCTTGCCAATCCTGTTTATATTTATTATTAGTCTTGGACTACAACAACATACCCAGAATAAACACATATTTATTAGTCTTCGACTAAACAAATGTTAGAGCTTTATTGTGCTTTTTGCTTTTGATAACTCTGGTTGAAAGGATCTAAGGGGTTGTGCTTTAACATAACTTGATTAAAGCACGCATTCTAATGTTTTGAATATATTGACATAAACTCAAAAATGCTAAATTTAACATGTTGGTAAGTGAAATGACCCTGACAACTAAAATACACAAGCAAGCGAAGCGATTAAAATAATAAGAGTTTTATCAACCTACCAGCAGCAATGGTAGCCTCATGGACCACTGCATCAATTTCATCAGTAATCACGCCAGGTCTAATAATACGAGCAGCTGCATCCAAAACTTCCCTTCCTATCTGAAGATATATGCATATGAATAAACAATAACGTCAAACATTAAAAACAATAAAGCTGAAGGAGCACACCATTGCTAGATATTTGTCACCTTACCGTTTCTCAACCGGGTACTTTAGAATCATTGTATTGACAGTATGATACACAAATATTGTAGGAATCTCCATTTCTGATATAGAAACTGATGCTTAAAGATAAATTAGAAGGGATCTCACAGAATCTAAAATACTGATGAAGAACCAATTGATCATGCTTATACCACAGTCCTTCACCAAATGCAGGGCATGGAAACTTTATAACCATAGGAACACCTGCCACTGTTCATCTTTTTTGATTAATTGATGAAATCCTCAGCCCTGTTGAGGCAATTGGAGGACAATTACATTCAATAGAACACGTGAACTTGGCAAATGAGGCTGGTGTACGGGGTGTTCCCTTAGGTTGGACAACTATCAGTTCAAGTCTACAGCAGTGTATAGCTACCATAGCGGTCATTGCAAACTAATGAAGAGAAGGTAACAGCTCCTTTGTCGTTACGGATGTCATTGAATTGAGTGCTGTTGATTAGACTGTAAGTGTCGGGTTATTCAGTGTTGTTGACTTGACAATAGGTGATGGAAAAGATATCTTTTTCAGAAACTTAGGTGCTAATAAACCAAGTAAAATCTACTACCTAAAAGCATTGCTGCGGGAAGGAAACGACACCGTGCATACTGATATACACGCAAGACCTTGATTCTAGTTATTGATCTATCTTCAAAATTCATACATCAGACTGAAACCAACTCCTAACTTGGTTCCTGCTTGATCTCTAAAAATAAAATGTGAACTCATATGTTTCTAGACTTCAATCTCACTCAGATCTCCCACAGAAGTCTTTCCAGGAAGCAATTGTACATATTACCAAAATATTACAACACACAATATAGGTGTATTATATTCTTGATGATCTGCTTTCACTCAATTCTCCATTGCATACTTCCTTTCTGTCTTATTTTCATCCCCTTTTGGTTGGTGGAGTCATAAATGTCAACACATGTTCCAAAAGTCCCTCAAGTTTCTTAGACCACATCAGTACTCTTAAAGAGCAGCATTAACTCACCAAGAATTGATTCATATCAACTTCACAACCCGTTAATTGTCCTGCAATAGTGGTGTCGAAGAAGTACATGGTATCTATTCCATGGACAAGAGAAAATGTGCATGATGCTTCATAACTGACAACAACGATTCTTTGAGAAGATAGGATAATTTGTTTGTAGAACATAATCAAGAGACATAAAGTGGCAATACTTACTCGGCAAGTTTCTCTCATTCTCTCAATCAGCTCAGGAGTCTTGATCTTCAGAACATTCAAAGAGAAAAGAGCAAGTGGTAAGCAAATTCTATTACTACAAAGGGATCTTTTTTCTTTTGGTGGCCCATCCGGTATCCGGTACCCGCATTGGAGCCCAACTAATCCAGAGTCATGCCACGTAAGGCCCAACATAATTGCAAATCACTAGTGTAAAAATCGTTACTAACTCAACATAATTATTACCTCAACAACATGTTGCAAATCACTATTGGGTTCAATTTTTGGGATACCCTACAAAAATAACAGAAACAAACTAAAATAAACAACATATTTTCTATCATTGATATTCAGAATGAGAAAAACATGCAGTATTAGGCACCTATGCTCCTAATGATAAGAAAATTAATTGAAGGAATTGTCAACACTCTTGGTATCCAGTTCCATAAGAGACGGGGCAGAAATAAAACATGTGTGCGCATGTGTATGTATATATGTTTTTGTGTGTGTGTGAATGAAACAGTGATTAACACTTGAAACATGCAGAAATCAATTAAGATGGCTCACATCATTTGCCCAATCGGGTAGATCAATGTGAGCAGGTACAACACGCTTTTCTGATATTGGATAGGGCCTTAGCGTCCTGAAAAAGGTAAGTAGCTTAGGTTTTGGACAACAAACAAAAGCAAAAAGCAACTTCCAGAAAATAAGAGGGAAAAGATGAAGAAAAAATTAGGGAGAGTGATTTTTTCTTCCTTGCAGCAAGCGCCAAGCGAAAAGCTATGTTCAAAGGAGCAAAACACAAGAAGGAAACTAACTTTTTACTTTTCTATAACAGGAGAGCACAGTAGTCTAGTAAGCTAGGTAAAGCTTAAGAATTTCTGGACTAAGCCAACAAAAGTCCTCGGTAACTTCAGCAATCAGAGACTTAAACCTCAAAACAACACAAATAAAAAAACCTAGAGAAATCCTCTTTTCTTTTATCAGTGTGCTGGTGGGCTAGCTTGCCCGCACCTTGACTAACTCCACCGAATACCTATCACCTCCCATCAGCAACAAGTACCAATTAACTTTGCGCACCAAGGCTGGGACAGATGGGAAGAAAACTTCTCATCTTTGATATCAGACTCTTAGAAGATGAAGATGGATAATTGTGTTGAAAAAGAGCTCCTTTGGATGACACAAGCTGTTGAATACTTTGGCATCAACAGACAGCTAAGAACAAAAAATATTCGTGCTCACCCCAATATAAACTATGAATACTTAGTTCTGGTTTCCTTTTTGATTCTGAAGGAAACCATTCAGAAAATACTGACCACTCATAAGAATATTTACTCTTCACAACTAATGCATATAGCTGTTTGGACAACCACTTCAGGTTCGTAAAACCAAGTTTTGGTAACAAAAAAACAGTTTGCATAATTTGAGCATGAAATAGGGGAAAAATATTCCACTAAGATAGTGAAGTGTAGGAATCAGAAAACAAGCATCCAAACAAGTAAAGGAGGAAGAGGAACAAACTAACTCAAAATAGATTTTGCTACCTGTTTTAGTTTCATCTAAGGATGTCAAATCGAAAGTTGAGTTGAATTTGCAGTCGAAATGGTGACAGCTCGTTATCCCACCCAAAGGTTTTTGGGGCCAAGATGAGCTAAATAATGGCTCATAGACCAATGGCAACTCTAAACAAGTTTTCAGTTATTTGTTTGTTTTCTAATAATTTGTTTAACCACCAACATAACTTTACCAATTTTGTTTCTTTATTATGGCTATATTTTAACATATCAAACCAACATTAAAATATTTCGACAAATTTTCTTATGGGTCAATTTGGGCTACATATTTAGTCCAAATCATCCCAACTTTTAGATGGAGACTTGGTTTGTGCTCAGATTGGCCCTCCATGAAAATAAGCCCAACACGGCACATATAGGGCTGGCCTAATTTTGCCACCCTAGTAACATTAAGAACTTGCCAAGCCGCTTTAGTAATTCTCTGTCCCATAGTACGACAATTCTAACAAACTGCAACTGGACATAAATATTGACGAGAAATTCAATCCATAATCCGGCGAGGATAAGGACAACAAAGAACCAGCATCGAAACAACTAAAGGAGAAGAATGAACACACTGCCTCCAAAATAGACTCTGCTAGCTGGTTTTGTTTACACCAGGAACTTGTCAGGCTCTTCTCTAATTCTAATTGAGAGCAGGACATTTCAAAGAAACTGTAGCTGGAAATAAATATCAGCTAGAAATGCAATCGAGGACCAATCACTGATAGCAAAACAGCGTCTTACTGTCTTTCACAGAGTTAGATGTTGTGGGACAAATAAAATATGACAAGGGGAGTTCCATTTTTTAAGTAAGACACGATATCATCAATAACTGCATAATTCTAACTTCCCTAATTGGAGAGGAACCGTGGAAATCCAAAACAAGGTTGTGAAGTATGTACATATTACATCAGCAAAGGTTGAAGATTAAGAACCATATACAACATACCCAGTCCAGTCAAAATGAGGAATTTTAGGTGTTCGAGCCTGTCCTTTCCTCAAGCAATATAGCCAACCATCCCTAGGTGAAGCTGCATTTTGTCCTGCTGGAGTTTCAGTTGCCAGAGATGATAATTTTGCCTTCAAGTGGACAGACTTATGAGAACTCCAAGATGCCTTGAAACAATCCTGTGTGCTGACAAGAAGTAACTTGCATCAAAATCGAGGTACTAGGCTAAGCCAGAGAAAATAAAGATCTAACTATTGTCATAGAAAGAGATTCTAGTCCCATAAGCCATTCTCTCTTTTTTTTTCGGGGGAGGGGGGGGCCAGCTTTCTAACATGATAAATAGTCCTATTACAAAGAGTTTGCAAACATAGGATGCAGGAGCGACACCCTTATATTCACACATCAAATCTTTAACAAGCAGTGACACCCTTATCCCCCTCTTACATTACAATAGCTATACCAAACTAATACTATCCATGTACAAACTGCTAAAAAGAAGAAGCTTATTTACCACAGATGCATGGTTTCAGCTATGATATAAACTACACATGAGTAGTCCCAAATTTACAGTTCAGCTAGATGATGAAAAATTGAGAAGATAGTTCAGAAACATAATGGTCAAAGCTACAAACCAGAAAGCAGCTCCTTCACGAGGAAGCTTTAACTCCACGCATTTAGGACACCTTCAAATAAAAGAAAAAATATTTAACCGAGATATCAGAGGCAGAAACTCTTCTCTGAAAGTAACAGCACCAAAAAAGCAAGTATTGGCAGTGCAACTACAACAGCTCAAAGATCACCCATCGCAATTGCAAACACGTATTGGATACATTGAATCTCAAAGTCCAAGGATAATTAACGAAGGTCCTGAGAAGTAAGCTGATCATATCCTAACAGAAAATACTCCATTACGTCCAAACATCATCAGCATAGTCGATCATTCAACTTTAACCACAATAGAACCTATACTTGTTTCTTTAAATAACTGAGAAATCTGCTGGTTTCAGCTTCAGGAAACCAGAGGATAATGGGCCTGCCCCCTAATCTTTACCACTTAGATACTTGGCTTTCTTTTATCAGCAACACTAGATACTAAACTTGCTTCACCAGCTAGGATTCGAACTCAGGAGTTGATCTTGCATCGTACTGCCTTTGCCAACAATACAACCTATACTCAAACTGAAAAAATGAATTTAAACTATCACCACTATATAAAGGGCACAAAAATCCCCAATTACACGATAGATCAATTGTATTTGTATTCATGTGTATTAGCTAATGGCAATCCCTCTATTCCATCTCAACTCTGAATAGCAACCCCTCCATTCCATCCCAAGTCATAAAACTAAAAGTACTATTTTCTACCTACGAGAATTAGAACATCCTCTTTCATCTTGAAATTCTCTCGTTTAAGTCTTAAATCTTAACACAAAGTAAGCAATTCGCATAAGCTAAAACATAGTTGAATATGTGAAAACTTTTATTTGTATCCAAGCATTCAAATTCAACAAAAGAAATCACAAAACTATCAAATTTTTTTTAATAAGTGCAGCAACGCTTAAAATTCATATAGGTCAGAAAAAAATACAAAAATCACAAAGAGTGGACACATACTGAAGATGAGCAGGCTTTCCACATTTAGCACAAGATAAAGCAGCTTCAGCCACTTCTGATCCTCCTGCCATGGATTCTTTCTATATCTCTACACAGTACAAATCTTTATTAATCAATCCCAAATTCCCAATATACATAAAACTAAAAAAAAATAAACAAATGAAAAATAAATAAATCTATGGGTTAAAAGGATGAATCTTTGAAGCTGGATAAAGCTGACCTTTGAATGTGGTTATGGGTGTTTCTTGCAAGGAGAGGAAAATAGCAGTGGATTTTTTCCCAGTTTAGGGTTTTCAGAGGAAAAAGGATTAATAAATAAACACGAAAAATATTTTGAGGTGTTTTAGTGTTGTAGTGTGAACAAAATATGGTCAAATATATGGACCGCTACCAAGCAAATATTGTTGTGAAATATAAATTTAGAATTAATTAGAATAAATTTAAAGAGGAATAAAAAGTAAAATCTAACATAGAAGATAAAAGAGGAAAAATGTATCTATATATTTTTTTACTCTTAAGTTGTTTTATGTTCAAATGAATACATATGACCTATTTATAACAAAGTATAAAGAGTCAAAGCATGCTAAGATAAGGCCTAAGAAACAAAGCATGCTAAGGTGAGGTCAATAGTTGAAACTTTTGACAAAATTATTTCCTTTTTACAATATATAATTCACGTTTAACACTCCTCCTAAATTGTTTATATAAAAGGAATGTTCTAGGTGACCTTGTATGCATCATTAGTTATCTCGTTAGAAATCTTGTCAAGAAAATTTAGTAGGATAAAACCTTGGCTAAGGAAAAAAGAGTACAATCAGTATTTTTTCCCCCTGATGAAAACTTTATTTGATGTTTTGGAGATGGTGTATTCCAATCTTGTAACTTAGTTTCTCAAATATTGACGTTGGTAATGCCTTAGTGAATAAATTTGCAAGATTATCACTTGAACGAATTTGTTGTACAACAATTTCATCTTTCTTCTAAAGATCATATGTGAAAAATAATCTTGGTGAAATGTGTTTCATTCTGTCTCCTTTTATGAAGTCACCTTTCAACTGAGCTATACACGCGGCATTGTCTTCAAATATGATTATCGGTATTTTGACATCACTTTTCAGTCCATACTTCTCCTGAATGGAATGTATCACTCGATCTCAACCACACACATTTTTTACTCACTTCATAAATTGTTATTATTTCGACATAATTTGAAGAAGTAGCAATGAGGACTGCTTTGTAGATCGCAATGATATAGCGGTTCCTCCGTACGTAGACAGATAACTTGTTTGAGATCGAGCTTTGTGTGGATCTGATAAATAGTCTGCATCTGCATAACCAATAAGGTTTGCACAACCTTTATTAGTATAAAACAAACCTTTACTAATTGTACCTTTCAGGTATAGCAAAATATGGTTGATACGTTCCAATGTGTTCGTGTTGAGGAAGAACTGTATCTTGATAGCAAATTAACAAGAAATGTTATATCATGTCTAGTTGAGTTAGCAAGATATATAAGTGCTCCAATGGCACTGAGATATGGTACTTTAGGGCCAAAAAGCTCTTCATACGCTTCAGGAGGACGAAATGGATCTTTATTCACTTCAAGCGATCTAACAATCATTGGAGTACTTAACGGATGTATTTTGTCCATATATGATCGTTTTAAGACTTTCTCAGTATAGGCAGATTGATGAACAAAAATTTCGTCTGCTAAATGTTCAATTTCTCGTCATGGGTCATCCGAAAACAGTCGAGCTATGTTTTTAAACATAGGGATTAGGCTGCGTACATCTGACTCCCCTTACCCCGCAATGGGCGAGAGCCTTCGAGGCATTGGGGTAATGTTGTTGTTGTTGTTTAAATGTTCAATTTGCAAACTCAGACATAGTTTTGTCTTTCCGAGATCCTTCATTTCAAATTCTCTCTTTAAATATTCAATTGCCTTTTTGACCTCTTCAGGGGTTCCAATGAGACTCATATCAACAATATAAATAGCGAGTATTACAAAATCTAATCCTGATTTCTTAATGAAAACACATGGACAAATGACATCATTTATATATTCTTCATTTATCAAGCACTCACTAAGGCGATTATACCACATATGCCCTGATAGTTTTAGACTGTATAATGATCTTTGCAATTTGGCTAATGATATTTCTTGAGACCTTTTACATGCTTCAGGCAATTTAAATTCTTGTAGGATTTTTATGTAAATTTACTATCAAGTGAACCATATAAAAAATACATGGACAAATGACATCATTTATATATTCTTCATTTATCAAGTACTCACTAAGGCGATTATACCACATATGCCCTGATTGTTTTAGATCGTATAATGATCTTTGCAATTTGGCTAATGATATTGCTCGAGAACTGTTACATGTTTCAGGCAATTTAAATTTTTGTAGGATTTTTATGTAAATTTCACTATCAAGTGAACCGTATAGGTAAGTTGTAACTACGTCCATTAAATGTATTTCAAGATTTTCATGTACAGCTAAACTAATGAGATCGAAAAGTTATTCCATCCATATCAGGTGAATATGTTTCTTCATAGTTGACACCGGATCTTTGAGAAAAGCCTTGTGCGACAAAGAGTGCTTTATATCTTACAATTTCATTTCTCTCATTTTGCTTTCATACAAAAATCCATTTATAGCCAACTATTTTTATACCATTAGGTGTTTGGACTACAAGCCCAAATACCTCGCGCTTAGAGAGAGAACTCAATTCAGATTGAATTGTTTCTTCCATTTGGTCCAATCATCTCTACGTCGATATTTTTCAATAGATTTAGGCTTAATATCTTCATTCTCTTGCATAAGGTTAAGTGCAACATTATATGCAAAAATATTATCTACTGTAACTTTCGATCGATCTAAATTTATCTTATTATCAACAAAACTCATTAGAAATTCTTCATTCACTTGAGTCTCGAGTTCACTGATTTCTTCAGGAATATCAGGATTTCTCAAATCTTGACCTTCTTCAGGAGGTTCATTTGTAGTATCATCTTTATTATTCTTTACGATTCTTTTTATAGGATTTTTATCCTTTAAACCCAATGATCTACCACACTTCAAGTGTGCTTTGGATTCAGAAATTGTGATACTAGCAAATGGTCCCTTCGGGATATCAATTTGGATAGACACATTTACTGCAGAGATATGTGACTTATTTATCCGCTTCAAATTAGTAAATGCATCTGCCATTTGATTTGCTATTGTCTGCAAGTGGATGATCTTCTAGACCTCCTGTTCACATAAGCATGTATATGGATCAAAATGAGCTAAAAATGGGACTCTCCACGCAATTTCTCCAAATTCTTTTTGAGGTTCTTTTTTCTCTCCTCCTAATTATGAGAAAATTATTTCATCAAACCAATAATCTGTAAATCTGACAGTAAATAAATCTCCTATTAATGGTTTAAGGTATCGAATTATAAAGGGTGAGCCAAACCCAACATATATACCTAACCTCCATTGAGGGCCCATCTTAGTATGTTGTGGTAGTACTACAGGCACATATACTGCACAACTAAAAATTCGTAGGTGGACTATTCGGTTCATAACCAAATACTAATTGTGATAGAGACTATTTATTAGAACTAGTCGGTCTGAGACGTACAAGTGCTATTGCGTGTAAGATAGCATAACCCCACACGATAGCAGGTATTTTTTATTTCATAAGCAGTGATCTCGCTATCAATTATAGGTGCTTAATAAATGACTTTACAAGGCCATTTTGAGTATGAACATGAGCTATGAATATTCAACTGTTATCTCAATTGATATATAGTAATCATCAAAAGATTGGGATGTAAGTTCTCCAGGATTATTTAGATGAATAGATTTAATTGGATAATATGGGAATTGCACCCTTAATCTTATTATATGTGCTAGTAGCCACGCAAATGCCAAGTTGTGAAATGAGAAAAGGCACACATGAGACCATTTTCGATGATGCATCTATTAGGACCATAAGATATTTAAACACTTGACTAGGTGGGTGAATAGGTCCGCATATGTCCCCATATATACGTTCCAAAAATTTCGGGGATTCGATGTCGACCTTCAGGGTCGATGGTATGACAATTAATTTGCCTTGTTAGCAAGAAGCACATAAAAATTTATCATTAGTAAGAATCTTTAGGTTCTTTAATGGATGCCCAGTTGAATTTTCAAGAATTCGTCTCATCATTATTGATCCAGGATGACCTACTCGGTCATGTCATAGTGCAAAAGTTTTTGGATCGGCAAACTTCTGGTTTACGATCGAATGTGTTTCACTAACATAAATTTCTATATAATATAGGCTAGATGATAAGGTCAGCAATTTTTTCAAAATATATTTTCGTCCCAAGACACTTTTGGTTAAACCAAGGTATTCAACATTCATTTCATTTAGTGTCTCAATATGATATCCATTTTTGAAGATATCTTTAAAACTTAGTAGATTTCTAGGGGATTTAGAAGAGAATAATGCATTTTTTATAACAATTTTTGTCCCATTAGGTAGAAATATTGTAGCTCTTCCGGAGCTTTCAATTATTTTTGCATTGCCAGATATGTAGTAAC
>JAOTQJ010000001.1:24193551-24206401 GCA_025642045.1 Solanum sejunctum | reverse complement strand
TAGCTCCTAATCAATGATGTATATCCAGTTGAATATGATACAATAACCTTTAGTTATATGCATTGAAACCTTTAATTGTGGGTTAATCAGATTCCTCTATTATGCCACTTATTATTGTGCCATTATTATCCGTGTTTGTTGCAAAGTGAATTATGGCAATTCATGCTACAATAACATAATAGAGAGTTGAAAAAGAATTATAATAAGTTGTTCGTCAAAAGTTAATCAAATGAAAATACTATGCCGCTCTCTTGCTTCAATGACTTAATTAAATATCAAATAATTGTCAATATTTATAAAACGAGCTGTACTATATTGAAAAATAATACATTATGATCATTAAATTAATTTGGAGATTAGAGGGAAAAAAGAAGCAGGATTTTAGCTCCGGCCTACCAAAGTAATAATTTAGTGGATAACATATATATTTCCTCCATTCTTTTTATTATTTAATATTTCTTTTTTTAAATTTTTATTTATCATTTTTAACATTTTAAAAATTAAAATTCATATACTTTTAAATTTTATTGTCAATATTAACTACTCATTCTTCGAATTACTTTTTAAGAACAAAAACTATATACCAATTAAATATCAATATGAATATTATAATAAACTAATCTTAATTTTTTATTAAGGAACATTCAAAATTCAAAATGGATAAATAATATCTCATACATTCCATTTGGATTGGATCAAGCCTGAATTAACTAGTCAACCATGACAATAATTACACTAATAATTATAAACAACTTATTTGATATTTCTGTTCATTTGCAACTGGCTATGTTGGATCATTTTAGAGCATTTATATATATAACAAAGAAATCTTTGTTAATGATCTAATTATATATATACAATCAGGGTGTCAAATTTATTCCCTTTTATTTGGTTATAAAGTATTAGAAGAAAGACGAGGGAAAATCGCCATTGAAAACAAGCTTATATATATAAAAACTTGTTTATTAGTTAAAAACATTTTTTTCTCTTTCCTTGTTGCCATGATCCTGAATATTTTTTTTATTACAACATATTCTTTAATTTCTTTCCTTATTGGCATGATTCTGATATTCTTCTTACAACATATCTTTAATTAATTTCTTGATAACAGGGTACCAAAACACCTTATAGAATATATTTACGACCTTCATTTTTAGTTGTCATATTTTTCTATTCCACATCTTCTAAAAGAATCATCAAGAATGTATCTTTTTTTAAAAAAAAATTACCTTTATTTCTATTTTGTTCAAAACTTGACTAAGACTGTGTTGGAAACGGAAGAACGCATTTTACAAAGAATATTTTTTATTTTCTTTTTATGTTTGATTGATCAAAATTCTTGAAAATTTTTCCACTCTCTAATACACTTCATCTTCATCCTATCCCTGTACCCTTATCCCCTATACCACATATCCCCATCCCACCACCCTAATATATGTCCAAATTTTATAAAAATGCTTTTGCGATAATTTTTTTTTTACTCATATACCAAACATAAGAACATAAATTAAAAAAAATTCTATTTATCTAGTATATTTTTCGCTAAAAATACTTTTCTTCATATCGAACACATCCTAATAAGAATCCTTTGCTATAAGGGAAAATAAATAATAATCTCAAGATATAACACAAGATTTATTTACCTCCACCATTTATATTATAATAATGAAACAAATCATCTAATATATATATAATTAGATAGCTAAGTTCATGAAACAACTATATGTTTATCTTATCTCCTACCAAAGGACCCCCAGATGTTTTAAAAGAACAAAATTGAGTTGGTGGTATCCGAACCAGGAGCAAATCCAACCTTCTGATATCAAGTTCATCCAAAATATAAATTTATCAGAATTCATAAAATCATAATAAATAGCATATATGAATTCATAAGAATAAAATTATAACAAATAAAATACACCTGAAAAACTTAAATGATGGACCAATATAACTCAAATTCTGAATCCTTTAATTTGAACAATCACAACATCAACGAATAGTAATTAGTATAAAGTCTTTAAATTTATATCATAATAAATTGTAGATCTGAATTTATAAGAATAAAATTATAACAAATAAAATGTGCTTAAGAAACTTAAATGACGGACCAATAAAGCTCAAATTTTGTATCCTTTGATTTGAACAATCATAACATCAACCAATAATTATTTGTATAAAGTCTTTAAATTTATAATTTCTATCTAATTAACATATGATTTATATATTTGTAATTTTTATATAAAGCCTATAGGACTTATATGAATAGGATATAACGATAGGTGTACCACCCAGGCAACCGAAAGATTAGAGGAAATTGATGTGCGATTTTATGTGATGATAAAGAAAGGAAAACAAAACAAGTCTATCCATTCAATAATTCAGTTATAATGATTTGACTTAATTTTTCTATAATTCATAATGGAAGCACCCAATAATTTCAATTCCCAGCAACTGAAGCAGGCCCCCCTTACAACTTACAAATCACAAAACCGTTAAATTGTTGCAGCCCATTATTATTTAAATTGTCATTTTCAAGTTAGGTAACGTCAAAACTTAAATTACTACGTGGGTTCAACGATTGTATGTGTGTACTCGAAAAAGTACTAAAAGTCATATATTATGACATAACAAATTAAACAAGTTTTCATATGACATTGAAAATTATTCGTTCCGTTTTATTTTAATTTAATTTGTGAAGCAATATATATAATATTTTTAAAAAATATTTAAAGATAGAATATTGAACTATACTTTTTACTATTGGTTGTTATGAAATTATAAATATGTAGTGTAATTTATTTCATTGAAAATATAAATTTCAATGAGATAAATATATTTGTAATATCAGTATATATTCATGATCTAACATGTATATAATGAAAACTCTATTCTTGATTGTATGAATTTTCTTTTTACAAATCGTTCACTAATAAATTTAATAATGAGCATAACGATCCTTACAAATGATATTGAGTTGGAATTTGTTGTAACCCGATATGACACGCTTCCTATATGAGGAAGTCAATTTACTATAAATTGTGGGGGTAGGTGGCTGCAGGTTTGTTGTGTGTGGTCAATATAGAATACCATTTTCCTCAAAAGTACATACGTATAGTACGTTACTACGTTATTCCTGGTTTCCTTTATGAAAGACGTACGTACATGTATTTTTCTAAGAGTTCCTCAACTCAAAGGAACTTCCTCTTCTTCGTTCGATATTCAATATTCATATTAGAGTTTGACCAATTCAAATTTATGTTCATAAAATTTATTAAAGAAAATATTTTCTACCAAAATTTTTTTTATACTCATAAGCTGAAATCGAGATATCTAAAACTAGCTCATCTAATTCAATGCCTCATATTCTTTTATGATAAATAGAACTTCCTCAATCGTCTAAAAGTGCTTCAATAAACATGAAATAAAAGATATATACCTAACGTTCGTTGTCATGTATTGTTAGTAAATTCGTACAAGAACCTTTTCGCATATAATTACTAGAAACGTAAACGTGCTGTGCTAGACAATGTTACTTACGGTGTAAGATAAAGGCACTAGGACCTTCTATATATGACAAGCTGAACTTTTTTGTAATTTTGTACTCCATTTCTACTAATACAATTTGGACTTTACAAGTTCTTGTAAGAACTAAGAATATTGATTGAAATGAATATTTTATCATAATATTAATTGATATGTAATTTTATGTCTTAAAAATAATTGGATAATAAGTAATAAACTAATGATAAAGATAAAATATAAAAAATAAGTTTTTATCTTGATATGTTAAAATTAACAAGTAAAAGTGAAATTGAAAATATTTTTTAATATACCGGATAAGTAAAAGTGAATGGAGATTGAAGTAAAAAAAAAGAAAGAAAACCCCCCACCCCCAACACAACAAAGAAATTTATCACTCTTTCGTCCCATTTTATATGACTTACTTTCCTTTTTAGTTAGTCCTAAAATGAATAACACATTTCTATATTTAGTAATAATTTAATTTTAAAATATCAATTTTATCTTTCATGAAATGATTTACTACCATACAAAATCTACCATTTATTTTATAACATATATTTCAAAATTATTTCTTTCTTTCTTAAATTTCGTACCAAGTCAAATTAACTCATGTAAAATACGACCAAACGGGTATTTTCTTTAGATGTTATCCATGTAAATGTCTTTAAATAACTATATAAATAGTAGTAGAAATCAAATTTAGATTTTGAAAATATGATTAACTAGGATAATTTAGTAATCGCTAATAAATGTAACTAGTTTTTTTTTCAAAGAAAATTATCAAGTCAATACGAGCCAAGTTAAGTGGTACAGTTGAAATAAGCTTTTTTGTTTTTTTCTTAAAAATACAAATAGTAATTTATCTAGTGGAATCCAAATAAATAAAATAAATAAAATGTACATAAATGTTTTACAAAAATAGAGAGATCGTTTCTGAAAAACTTTCTTTGATAGGAAAATTGGATTAGGACTGAAATGCAGTAACCATCACACAACGCTCCCATAGAAAAACCTGCCATATAGGGGAGCTAGCTTCAGATTTGCCACATTTCCAACTGTCAGTCCAGAAACTATAATTTTAGCACTTCATCACTAAATTTCAATAAGGAATATGGATTACTACTTGAAAGAATTATCAAAATGACTTATTCAAACAATTTTTGCAAATTTTATCGGAATTAAAACACAAAAAAAGGAAAATAAATTATTACATTTTTATATCCACCTCTTAGAAATGAAGGAAATTTGGAGTGGAAAATCTTTAGAAAACTTATTAATTCGGCTATGCCCTCCGTTTCAATCCTTTTAATCAGTTTAAAAGTATATCTTTTTGAGTATTCTTTCGTTCGAACTTTCTGCGTACATATTTAAAACTATATATCATTTGATATATTTTTAGCTTAAATCTGTCACATTTAAAAGTTCTTTTAAAAAAATTATTAAAAATAAATTAAAACAAAGTAAATACATATAACGATATAAATCTTGAAATGTTCAAGTTGGTTACTAGAAGCTGACATCTTGAAATGACTTGCTACAAAATTGATCGTGCGTTGGACCCTAATTAGACAGCAAAGCATTAAAAGATTTTTCTAAAATCTTTTGTAGCTAGCAGAAATTTGTTTTTCGTTTTTCGATATGATTAAAAGCTTTAAAAAATAAATATACCATCCAATCATATCTAATCATAAATGCGAAGGAACAGCAAGTTCGTGGAGCACCTTATCTAGTATAGGAAGAAACTAAGAGAAGACTTTAACAAATATTATATATATAAACTGAATTCTATCGAGTATTTTAATTTATTATGAGAAGTTGTCTGTATTTTTGTTATATAAACATAGTAAACTTACTAAATATCCGCGGTTACGTGTTCTTCTAAGTAGTTGATTTAATTTTAAGGTAAAATATATGAATAGTTTGTTAAATTGATCGATAAATTTCATTTTAGATAGTCAAACTAACATATAATTGAATACTCAAACATATGATAAGAAATTTCTAATAGACACTTTTAATTTAAAATTTTGAAAATTTTTATATGCATGTTCTCAAATATTCATTAAATAGATAAATGAATCACTTAATTAAAATATTAAAATTTTTTTTACTATATCTATTATAGTAAAATTTTACGTTCTTTCGAGTAAACGTCGATGTATATAATTAAAAGAGATGACATACTTTATGTATTAATTAACTCAACTATCTAATAAACGTTTGAAAACGAACACCAAAATTTTTGTCAGAATATAAATTGAAAATATTTAATAAAAATACTTTATTTTGCGTTTTAATTCCAATTAGAATATATTATAATTTGCATATCTAAATAAAATTTACTAGCAAACTATTATGGATGCATGTATTTAACCTTTGATTTAATATAAGTTCAAATCTAATTAACTTGAAGTAGTTTACGAATACACAAGGGATGACGCTTGCTGTTTTTCATGTTAAGTTGGTACCTTGTTTCATCATTTTAATTTCTGTCAAGTCAATAAACATACATTCCCCGCAGAATATTTTTATTTTATCTTAAAGATTAGATTATTATTATTATTATTATTTTTGGATAATAGCACCTAACAGATGGCCACACTAATTGTTCTCACGATTCTTGCCTTAATCCAAATTTAACAAGGGAAAAAAAAGAAGAAGATGTGCGTCCCCATCACTTAGTTTTTGACCTTTCTTTGTACCCTTTCTATTCAAATATCTATATAAAGAAGCCAAAAGGCACCAAATATAATCACACTTGCCTCTCAAAAAAAACATATTAGAAATTTATAAACTTCTTATTATACGATGGCCAATATTCATTTGATTTTCCCACTTTTATTTGTATCTTGTTTCTTTTTTCCATCCACTACTAATGGCTACTCTAAGGAAGCCATAAAAGCTTGGTGCTTCCAAACACCTCATCCACAACCTAGTGAATATTTCTTGTCATCAAATCCCAAATTTACATCTCCCATTACCAAAATATCTGATTTTCTAAAAGTGTCACTTGAATTAGCCCTAGACCGTGCGTTACGTGCCCAAATGAACACATATTCACTAGGTTCAAAATGTCGAAACGAGCGTGAAAAAAACGCATGGGCTGATTGTGTTGAACTCTATGAACACACAATCAACAAAATTAAAAGCACAATTGATCCAAACACTAAATGCACAGCTAATGATGCTCAAACATGGCTAAGTACAGCCTTAACAAATCTCGAAACATGTAGAGCTGGTTTCCAAGAATTGGGTGTTACGGATTATGTTATGCCACTAATGTCAAATAATGTGTCATCTTTAATTAGTAACGCGTTAGCTTTGAACCATGGTTATTATAACGAGCCAACTGCAACTACTGCTAGTCAGGTTGATGGATTTCCAACTTGGATATCTCCAGGTGATAGAAAATTGTTGCAATCATCGTCGTCGCCAGCTTCTCAGGCTAATATAGTGGTGGCTAAAGATGGTTCTGGGAATTTCAAGACAGTGAAAGAAGCTGTGGATGCTGCTGGAAAGAGGAAAGGTAGTGGTAGATTTGTGATATATGTGAAGGCTGGGATTTATAGTGAAAAGGTGGAGATTGGAGCAAAGGTGAAAAATGTTATGTTGATTGGAGATGGCATAGGAAAAACAATTATTACAGGAAGCAAAAGCGTTGGAGGAGGATCCACCACCTTTAAATCAGCCACAGTTGGTAAGTATTTGTCTATAGTGAATTCGAGCATGAAGCCTTTCATTTAGGTATTTAAAACTACGATAAAAATAGTTTTATAAGTTACAATAATTGATAATATCAAGATATATGAAAAAATTATGATAAATTTTTTTTTATTACTAGTCAAATGATCCTGTGGTACCTAAATTTGACAAAAACTGAAAAAGTAGATTGAATTTTGAGTTTAGGTTTACTTTTTTACGCGCAAGAAACTTTTACACACTTCATTATATGATTAACTTAAATAATTGAATAATTATTGACTTCATAATAAGGAGGCAAAGAGCCATAACTCAGGAGTACTTCTACTCATTTTTCAATGCATCTAGCGTTATTTGATTGAGACTAAGTTTAAAAATGAAAAAAAATACTTTTTAAAAAATTATGGTCTAAAATAAGTATTTGAATCTTTGTAGCTATAAATGATCTCATTACGTATGAAATGATTAAATTCTTGCTAAATATTATACCAAGGAAGGAATAATTTTTATCTCTCTCAAAAGTTAAAACACATATATGGTAGTATTTGACATGTGAAGAGTATTGTTTTTCCTCTATTTTAATCTATTTATCTTAATTACTATTTGAACAGTCATACAATATTCTTTGATTATAATTTTTTCAAGTATTTTTTTATTATTTTAAATTATTAATTGTTATTATTTACCATTTTTTTTTCACATCAATCATTAGTTAATTTAACTTTTAGTACTCCTAATCAAACGAAACAAATAATGGTCAATGCTACTCGTGCCTTAGATAGGTTTCTTCTATAGTTCAACTGCCCTAAGTATTAGACCTTATAAAAGTATGATTTTGACAGTCAACTATATACTATTATTAGTTCATACTTTCAAAAAGAAAAATATTAATTAGTGCTAATTAATTAATAATATTATCCTTTCCTTTTTTATTTTTGTCAATGTCAGCTGCTGTCGGTGATGGATTTATTGCTCGAGGCATAACCATTAGGAACACTGCTGGCCCCCAAAATCACCAAGCTGTAGCCCTTCGATCTGGCTCTGATCTTTCAGTGTTCTACCAATGTAGCTTTGAGGGTTACCAAGACACTCTTTATGTTCATTCCGAGAGGCAATTTTATAGAGAATGTGATATTTACGGAACCGTAGATTTCATTTTTGGTAACGCAGCAGTTGTGTTTCAGAATTGTAATATTTTCGCTCGGGACCCTCCGAATAAGATCAACACTGTCACAGCTCAAGGCCGAACCGACCCGAACCAAAACACGGGAATTTCGATTCACAACTGTAGAATCACTGCAGCTCCTGATTTGAAATCTTCTAAGAATTCAGTGAAGACATATTTAGGAAGGCCATGGAAACAGTACTCGCGGACAGTTGTGATGAAGACATTTCTTGACGGATTGATTGATCCTGAAGGATGGATGCCGTGGAGTGGTAATTTCGCGCTTAAAACGTTATATTATGGAGAGTATTTGAACACAGGACCAGGTTCATCCACTGCAAATCGCGTTAAATGGAAGGGTTATCACGTTATTACCAGTGCTGCAGAGGCATCTAAATTCACCCCTGCTAATTTCATTGCCGGAAATTCTTGGATTCCAGCTACAAATGTGCCATTCACTTCTGGTCTTTAATTTGAATTCATTTTTATCTTATAATTTATTTAATTTGTTGTTGTTGTCTACCATATGTATTGAATTGAATTGTTAATTTGTAAGTAGTATGAGATATAATTAATGTTGCTCAAATAGAAATGTGTAATTGAGAAACTGGTTTGTATTTGTTGTATCCTCCTTTTGATTTGTTGTATTCCCAAGCTAATTCTTGTTTAGCAAGAAAATTGTTGCTAAAATGACAAATATTCATTTTATACTAAAGTTCAAAGTTCATGACAATTTTGATTATAATGCCATTCTCCTAGACCATATGATGCTACAAGTGTTTTTTTTTTCCCAACAAAATATCTTAAAACAAATATTTACTATTTGTGACCGAGTTGAAGTTATATATAATAACTGGTTATTATTAAAAAAATGTATACCAGCCTATTAACTTTATTTGTTGTAACAGGCTCTTAATGTTTGCATAATTTTACATAATAATAGATTATATTGTTTGCACTTATTAAAAAAGAGTTAATTCGAACTAAATAGTGATATGGACGGGTATAAGAGATCAACTCTGCAAAAAGCATACTTAAGGAGAGTCATTTTTAGTATATAATGCTCCTCAATTATTTCATAAGATGTGGGGTGCATGAGTATGAAGATGAACATTTGTCAAGAAAATAATTTTGTTTTTCAAGTATTTGTTTTCTTCGGTTCGATATGCAAATAAAAAAATATTATCTTTAAATTACTTATTTATATATAATCAAGAAAAATATAATAGGTGGTGGGGATCGGGCAAAGGGTAGGGGTGATTTAGGTGAGGGTACGATGATGAGCTGAAAATGAGGTGTGTTTGAAGGTAAAAATTAAGTAAACGGCCAATTTGACTTGTTTAAACTTTATTTTCTTACTTCCGTTCTCATTTATTTAATGAATTTATTTTTCTAAACAAAATAAAATTTTTAATTAATCAAATATAAGTAAATTAAAAAATATTTTCTCCCGTACAGAACAACCCCGTAAAGTAAAATTACTTCAAACTTACAAATCATAACCACTTGGATTTTGATGCGAAATGATCTTAATTCATTGGGTCCATCACCATCCATGATGCCTCAACAGCTTTCTGGTACAATAATGTGATTAGAATCATTTTTATCCGCAAACATTTTAGAAAGAAACATTTAATATATAATATAGCATATATATTGATCAGCTTAGGTACATGTAGCTTTAAACACTACAATAATTGAACAAAAAAAAGTGTGATAAGCCTTTTCAAATCTTTCAATTGTAATTTTCGAAAAAGAATTAATTAAATAGTGGTAATTAATTTAAGTTTGTTAATTAAGTCACGAACATCACGTTTAACTGCGCATTATCATGTTATCGTACCACACAACATACATTACATAGGCGACCAACCAAAATAGTTACTTGATGGGAATTGGGATTAATGAAAATCTCTCTTAAAGATTTCAAATATTTTATTATTGGCTAATTAGGCCAATTAGTTGTTTGCAATATTCATAATCATGATATTATTTAAATTTAATTTAATTTAATTTTCCTTTGTTCTATCATCCTGCACATGTTATGAACCAAGTTCACCTTAATATGAAATATTTAGATACACAAATACTTATTGAGATGACACGAGTTATTGGGCCGAGATCAAGGAGTAAGACTGGGTTAATTTGGAATCGGAGTTGAGTTGTGGGCATGGGAATGGATTTATCAAAGGGGATAGTGATATGTGATTTAGAGATTATGCAAATTGTTGATTAAAGCGTCTGATTTCTCTTATCTTCATTCTTAGTCTGAACTTCTCATCTCTTTCTATCTATCTCTGTATTTTTTGATCTCCTTTTCCTTCTAATAATATTCTCAGTTTTGTTATATCAAAATACTAAATTTTCGTACTTGTTTGGAGGAAAATGTTAAAAAAAAATCGAAGGAAAAATGATGAAGAGAATTACAAAGTGAGATATCAGATCTTCATCAACAAAATAAAAATTTAAATAATTAATTAACTCTTATTCAAGAAATATAAATTGAAAGGCATAAAGGTTATTTATTTTTATAATTGACTTATCCAAATCATCTTGTATATCTTGAGAGACTGCATTTAAAAGAAAAAACTAGTAAATCAAATAAACACGCCCAAAATTATGGCTTTTGTGTTTGCAGCCTTAAAAAATTATGTTTTGTTAGACTTGAGTTCATTTTTTAAGAGCAAAAATTAAAAAATCAATTTATATAAAGGTAAAAATTAAAGATAAAATCATTAGAAGAGCAAATTGTACAATTAAATGCACAGCACACTATTAAATCTGATTCACAACCAAAATGGATTAGATCATAAATTGAATTTTTCTAACATTCGATAAAACCCAATATTAACATGGTGTAAGAAGGGAAAATTATGCAATTGAATAAACTTACACTAATAAATAACATAATATAGTTATAGTTTAATAATATTATGTTTTAAAACTAAAATTTAGTTTGGAGGAAAATATAAAAAAAAAATCGAAGGAAAAATGATAAAGGGGTTACAAGGTGAGATATCAGATCTTCATCAACAAAATAAAAATTTAAATAGTTAATTAACTCTTCTTCAAGAAATGTAAATTGAAAGGCATAAAGGTTATTTATTTTTACAATTGACTTATCCAAACCATCTTGTATATACTGAATTTTTCTAGCACTCGATAAAGCCAAATATTAACATGGTGTAAGAAGGAAAAATTATGCAACTGAGCAAACTCACACTAGTAAATAACATAATATAACTATAGTTTAATAATATTACGTTTTAAAACTAAAGTTTATTGAATTTGATTATCAAATTTTGTGGGCTCCACTCATAATATATATATATGACCATTCAGCTTCCTCCTCTTACTTTCTCTCTCTATATATAATTTTTAAAATTTTATTTTCATTAAAACTCCCTTAGATTATCTCCTAAAATCACTAGATCAAATCATCCACATCTGAAATTTTTATTTTTCAATTTTTTTCCCAACTCCTTCCAAAATCTTGTTTCCTTAATTTCAGGTTTAATTCTTTGATAATTTTTTGAAGATGAGGTATTTTGTATAACTCAATTTTTATACATTCCACATATTTTAGAATTGTATTTTGTATAATTCAATTTTGTATATTCCAAATTTGTTTTAGAATTATTTTTTAATCAGTAATTTTATTTGTATAATAATTACTTATAGTATTGATTATAGATGCACAACAAACCTTTTTTGTATTAATAATTATATAATATATGATTACTTTTTGTATAAATTAAGTAGCTCCATACGTGTAATTATTTGTATAATTTCATTGGACGTATACATTTGAAATGAATTATAAACACAATTTGTTCATATTAAAATGAATTCTGCATATTTCAACAAAGTACAGTGAATATAAACTCTATAAAGAAATCAATCTATATAAAAAAACAAACGTAATTATACAAAAGATATCTATAAATTAACTCCTTTATTTTTCAGCAATTTTTAATGAATACAAATTCAATAAATAAATACAACTATACATATAAATTTTATCATATTAAAATAAATTATATTATTTACAACAAATTAAGTGAATACAAACTCAATAAAGAAAACGATTTATACAAAACAAACATAAATATACAACTCATAGCAATATCAACTCACAACTGTTGAGCAATCAATGTACAAAACTCATTATACGTGGAGCTCTCCTTAAAAACAACCCCCTTCAAAACATAGTCAGCATAATTGTTATCATCGTTGCATCGTCCGAAATGCATATAACCATTATTGCGAGCGACGCCATCACTACACACAACAAAGTTTTATGCAAAATGATGTATCATTTAATCAAAGAAATCCAGTGATTATACAAAACATAATAATTATCACTAGACCCATTTATACATTTTATACTTATATTGAAATTCAACATTCAAACAAATTATACATTCGTAATAGCAGTATTAACCAAGTTATACGACACTTATT
>JAOTQJ010000001.1:24141568-24167710 GCA_025642045.1 Solanum sejunctum | reverse complement strand
TTTATATTCATGTATAGAAAGTATATAAAAAGTACAAAATCAGATGATACAATTACTTAAATTATACAAAAATAATTAAATATATATGACTAATGAAATTATAAAAAAAAAAACATAAGTTGTATACATTTTTTAATTTAAGAATAACTGTATATGTATGGTCTAATTATAGGTTGCATAATTTTGTTTGTATAAATTAGAGAATCCATTTACTTAAATTATACAAGAATAATTAAATGCATACAACTAATGAAATTATAAAAAATATATATGTTGTATATATTTTTTAATTTATGAATAATTATATATGTATTGGTCTAATTATACGTTGCATAATTTTGATTGTATTTATACTTATGAATATTTTTATCTTTTTCAACAGTTAATTTTTGTATATAGCATGTATTATATTAACGTCTGTATATCACTGCATATGGGGGACATTTTTTAGGATAAATTCAACTTCATATATATACAAAGTTGAATAAAATAACTTAACAAGCTTGTATAACCAGAGGATATATAAAATTTGAGAAATCGTTAACATGTGTAAAAACAATTATATAATCAACGATTATAGATAATTTTGTATTCATCTATACAAAGTCTAAAAAAATATAAAATTATAGTATACAATACATAATTAAATGTATATAGCTAATGAAATTATACAAAACATAAATATAAATTGTATTTTTTTTAGTATAAACGAAGTCTCATGTATATCTATATTGATAAAACTAATGCATATACAAGCAAATCTACTAATATGATATATAATTTCAAAAAAATGGAGAATCTACAATAAAAATTGAATTATATAAAGTACCTCTTCTTTTTTTTTTGGCTTCTTATAAATTTGATTTTTGCGTGATTTGTTGCAATCTAATGGGGTTAGTGTAGAACTTAGATTGAATTTCTTCATTTAACTAATTTTTCACAATGACTTGAAATTCCACAAAGAAACTTGTGTTTTCTCCGAAATCTTGAATTAAACCCAAGGAAAAAGATAAGTTATTATTGTACGCAAATGTATACCTCTAGTAACTCTCTTTGATGGAGATGATTCATCTATGGTTGTGATTACACTGAAACAATCTTGGACACTGAAACAATCAAAGATTGTGACTGAAAATATGAAATAATGAGAACAAATTGAAAAAAATATAAATTATAAAGAAACTTAAGAAAAATATAAAAAAATAAACTAATATAGGTTGCATTGATGGGTCTAAAGGTTTAGGAGAGAGAATAATAAAATTTTAAAATTTTGAATGTTGATTTTGTTGAGAGATTTAAAAGAATTTGAAAGATTTTTAGGGATTAGATTACAAATAAGATGAAAGAGAATGATTTTGATTTGTATAAAAAGGAAAGAAAAGATTTTCAGGTGTATACATCAATAAAAAATGTGGGGCCCAATTAGTAGCTATTTTATTTTAAACTATAACCATTATTTGTAATTAAATCAAATAGTAGTTGTATATCATAATTAATTATTGAATGTTAGCTTAGTTATGTAATTTTTTGTTTAATTTAACTAGTTTTTCCCCACCCTATTTCTATTAGATAATTTTTTCATAAATAACCTAGGTATGAAACTTAATATGGTCAAATAGCTATATTTTACATAATTATGCGGTATAATTTCGGTTATGTGACCTGGAGGGAAGGAGAGAGGTGAGCGAAAAAGAGTGAGGAAGGAGGAAAGAGGCGAGCGAGAGAGGGTAAAGAGTGGAAAGTTGTGAATTATATATGTCTATCTGTCAAAATAATTATATATATACAACTGGTATACATATGTAATTGTATATCTGACAATAAATTACAGAGAGAGGAGGGAGGCGAGAGAGATAAAAAGAGGAGAGAAAAAATAACAACAAAACTCTAAATATAGCTACAAATTTATAATTTTTTCAAATCATAATTGTATAAAGTAAAACATATCATATATTTGTCTAGTTATATTATTTTTTCTTATATTTGCCTAGTACATTATTTTTTCTTCCTATTTTACTCAATATAAGCTTGACAGTAGACATTTTTATAAACAAATAATTTAATTTTAAAATATGCTATGCTTATTATTTTTAATACAATAAATTAAATATTATAAAATAAATAATATATCAAAATAACTAATTTCATGTAACTTAAACCAATAATCTCATGGGGAGTAATTATTTTTTAAGAATCTTTCACAAGGAATCAGATGAAAAACCAGAGAGTGTAAGCTATAGGAGAAAGGTGAATGGTGGCCTGTGTTGTGTCTGAAAGCGGAAAAAACATAAACCCCTCAACTGTAATAACTGTCAGATCACAAACTCAATTTCCCCAATTTTGGTAGAAAACAAGGAATTTCATTACAAGATTGATCGGGTCGGATCCGAATCAGATCCGTATGTCTAAGGATCTGAGCATGGAGATATTGCAAGAATCTGGGTGGGAAGAACTACGCAAAGAGGCTCGCAAGATCGAAGGTGATCTAGATGTTAAGCTCTCTTCTTATGCTAAGCTTGGTGCTAGGGTAACCCAAGGAGGTAAACTCCAATTTTCGATGAATCTTTTATCCCCAATTGCATTTCAACTTCAATTTCTAATTTGATAGGAAAATATTGAAGTGTAAGGGTTAAATCGTTGTGTCAGGGGTTTTGCTTTAGAAAGTGTGAAGATCCTATCTTGATTCATTATATCAAAGTTTTCATGGTTTTGGTCTAGAAGGCGCTACATTGTTATTTCGATTGCTAATTTTGCAAATTTTGGGATGAATTGTTAGTGGGCTTTGGTTAAAAGTGGCGAAGTTCCTATCTTTATTCATTCTGTGAAAATGTTAATGGGTTTTGGTTGAGAGAGCATATAGTTTCTACCTTGATTCATTGTATCAACTTGTTAGTGGGTTTTGGTCCAGACAGTATAAAGTTTCTGTCTTGATTCAATGTATTCAATGCCTTGCACCTCCTTTTTGCTTGTGTGTACTTATTTGAGGAAGAGTATGGTACTTTGTTTCTGCATTGATTCGTTGTATTCAACTTTGTTTCTTTTGTTATGTTGTTGTCTCTGAGTTGAGTTTCTGGTCTGGATCATTTTTAGAGATTTTCCTTTTTGTCGGTGCAATTTTGTTATTTGAAGTTTAATTTATGGCAAAATGATTGATTTTTTTTGAGACAAGAAGTTGCTGCTGCAGCTTTGACTAAGTGAGGGAAGTGGATAGCCACCTTAAATATATTTTTGAAATGCAAAGTAACACTTACTATTGAATGTTATGCAAAATATGTACTGTCATATTGCAATGAAGGTGGTTGTGGAGTTATGTTTTTCATACATGCAAGGAATCCGTAAATGTCCAATATCACATATAGTCTATCTACAGTTTTTCTATTACACGGTTACACCTAAACTGTATAAGTTCTATAAATAATTAATGTTATGTGAGGCTTGCCACTCAACCTATCCCCAAGAGGGAAAACTTTAAGTATCTGGGGTTCATCATCTAGAATAGTGGCACTATCGATAATGATGTCGCACATCGTATTGGGGCAGCATGGACTAAATGGAGGCATGCATCTGGAGTATTGTATGATAAGAAGATACCACCTATACTCAAAGGTAAGTTTTACAAATTGGTGGTTAGACCATCTTTGCCGTATGGGGTGGAGTGTTGGCCAATCAAAAATGAACATGTCCAGAAGATGCATGTCGTAGAGATGAGGATGTTGAGATGGATGTGTGGTCACACCAGGAGTGACAAGATTGGGAATGAGACCATTTGGGAGAAGCTAGAGGTGGCTCCGTTGGCTGATAAGATGAGGAAAGCGAGACTGCGATGGTTTGGACATGTGCAGAGAAGGAGTACTGATGCTCCTATTAGGAGGTGCGAGAGGATGGTTTTAGGAGCTACACGGAGGGGTAGAGGTAGACCGAAGAAGTACTGGGGGGAGGTGATCAGGCATGATATGGCGGAACTTGATCTCACTGAGGACATGGCCCTAGATAGAAAGAAGTGAAGGTCGTGAATTAGAGTAGTAGGCTAATTGGTTTGTAGGGTTAGGTGGTTATCTAGTCATGGGGTATAGTAGGGTAGAGGAGTAGTAGTGTTTTATAACATGTGTTGTCATTATTTGTTGTTTATGTGTTAATTGTATTATATTTATGTATTGTCATGTGCTTTTGGTTATTACTCGTTTTTTGATGTTCCCTTTCTTTTACTTTTTGCCATATCTAGTTTATTCTGCTTATGGATTTTTGAGACGAGGGTTCCCAGTAAACAACCTCTCTACTTCTATGAGGTAGTGGTAAGGTCTGCGTACATTCTACCCTCCCCAGACCCCACTTGTGGAATTCCACTGGGTATGTTGTTTCTATAAATAATTAAACTTTAAAAGCAATGAAGATAAAAAATCTTTCCTCAAGATATCCATGGTTCCTTTCTGTTCATCTGTCCAAAGTTAAAAGTGGAATGCTTATCCATTACTGTCATTTCTCTGTATTCTGTCTGTTCCAACTAGTAATTGCACCTAACAAGTTCCCTTGCATCACCCACTCTCTCCAAATAGGCTGCGAACATGTACCAGATATCCCATTTCCCATATGAACCTGAAGATGTCTGTCCGATTTGCAAAAGTAACATATGCTGCATAATTCGGTACTCTGGAGATCATCAAGTGTGAGATGGGCCTCATAGAGTGCTATCCATCCAAATCCAGCCACTCTATATTTGGAGCAGAAGTTTTCCATATCAGCTTACAAGGCCACATTGGCTCCTCCTTGTGCTGCTTTGCTTGATTCAACTAAGAAAATTCATCTTTCTTTGTCATTCATTTCAGAGAATCTGACTTCCTTACCAATACCAGGCCATTCAGTCAGTAATAGGTATGCTAAAGTAAAGGTTCCAGTTGCTGCCTTTGAAGCAGTCAGCTATGCTTGGCTCTGTATGAATTAGCAGTTTTTGATCCTTCTGATCCTGTTGTTACATTCTTGATGCATCCTTGACTGTCCATTTTACATTGCCAATTACCTTTTTGACATTTTCCATAGTTCCTTCATTTCAACATAGAATTACCTCAAACTGTTTGAACCCAGGGCTTTTATTGTGAAACCCTTAAGTTCTCTACCAAATACCCGTTCATTTTAGTTTAATAACAGCGAACCGTTTAGTTAGATCTTTTTTCTATTGGCATTACTTTTCTGACAAAAAATTGCTAAAAGATTGTTCAGCTGCTTCACAACCTTTACTAAGAAGCAATAAGAGGGACATCATGCATGTGAAGTATCCATCACTGTTTGAGTGTAAACATTCCACCCGAAAAGATATTGTGATATTGTTTCATACATTGGACTTTCTCACATTTGTCCAGGAAACTCCACTTATTTGTAAGTCTGAAGAATAAATTGTGAGAGCGATCTGTATACTTTGTTAGTATTAGAATGAGAATCCAAGTATGTTCACATTAGAATAAAACCTGCTTTCGATGAAAGAAGCTTAAATTAAAATTTCAGACATAACCAGTTTGTTACTAGTGTCATCAATTTTATCTCAATCTATCAAAATGAATTTGTTTAGAGAGATAAAAATGTTGCAAACTCCTAAATTTTCCATTATTTCTTTGTTAAAGGAGATATAGTACAAGGTATTTTTAAACAGCTAACCTGAAGAACTTTATAGGTTGATTCTAAAGTATTTTCACTAGTCACTGCATATTCTTTCCTTATATTGTTCTCGTTGTTAACCCTTCTATTTTGAATGCTCTTTCTTGATTGCCTCATTAATCCTTTTGTAGAGGGGTACGAGTCCTCTATACTTTTCTTCCACACTTTATCTTCAAACATTTTAGTCTGAATAAATCATGTCATTTCTATTTACTATTACACATTGTTTAAAAAAAACCCAACTGTGCATGTAAAATTGCGTCTAGTTTATTAGAACAGAGGTAGTATCTGATCTATAACCTAGAAAATGATGTTTACCACCTTGTTATAATTCAAAGAACTTTTACAGTTTAATGGATACTTTGCTGTGGAGATGTTTCGGTCTTCTTCGCATATAAGTTTTGGTTGTCCCTTTTTTGATCTGGTCATATTCCACATTTTTATTCATCATCTTGTTTTTATGTAATACATATTCAATAGATGATCACAATTACTTATCCATGAAACTGCTAATAAAAAAGAAGAGTTTTATCCTACTCATTAATTGCTGGAAATTGTTACCTAGAAATAATTTAAACTTACAACGTTTAGAAATCCTGCAATTTTCTACCACATAGCTGAGTTAACAGTATGATATAACCAAATCTAATGCAAAAAGACAACTACTATAAATTTTAATTGGAGAAATTGTTACTCTAAGTACTGATCAGGACTCATCAATAGTCTAATTATGATACAGACCAGGAGTAAACTTCTGTAGATATTTGTAAGTTGCTTGTTGTTGTTCATGAAGACCTAAAGTGTCAACTCTACTGATTACCCACCTAAGCTTAGATGGGCTATCATGATTCATGGGTTTGTTTTGGATTTGAGCTTCGCCTAATAAACATGAGTAGATATTTTTATCAAGAACCGAACAAGAACAAATTTACTTATCATGGCAAAAGCATAAAAGTCAACAACTAAACCTCCCTCCGAACTAGCTGGGGTCGGCACTTGTATACTCACTATCTTTTTCGCTCTTTTTGGAACCGTTTAATTCCAACTTTTTATAATTTGCAGTCTCTAAAAGCTAGAAATTTTTTACATTCCTGCTGACATGAAAATCTCTAAGCAATTCTAATGGACTCCTGGCAACACATGACCTAATGTAAGCATAGAATCGTGACTAAGACTTAACACTTATTTCTATTACACAATCGACGAAAAAACCTATTTAGAAAGTTAATTCTCTGTTTTTTTCATGGTATGCAGTTAAACTTGTACTTTTGACAAGATCCTTGAAGAATGAAGCAAATATGGCCTGTTTCTGATTTTTTGGAACTTGTTGAACAACTTGGCTTGTGGTGTGGTTTCTGATTCTTGTTTTTATTGAATTCAGGTTATGTCGAAGCTGGTTCGCCAACTTTAGGATCCAGCAGGTCGTGGAAATCCACTGAAATGGAGATTCAGTCATTACTTGAGAAGCTACTGGATGTAAATGATTCTATGAGTAGATGTGCAGCATCTGCAGCATCTACCACTTCTGTTACCCAGAAACTGGCAAGGCACAGGGACATACTTCATGAATTTACCCAGGTTACTAACCATGTGATAGTATGTTAAATATAGTCACTGATACTCGATAAAATAATTTGACATGGTAACATGTGTAACTTTCTGAAGTGGGAAAAAGAACGTATATAATCAACAGCTATGGTGACAATGGCGATATGTTCTCCTGCCTTGTTGATATCCAGCTAATATGAATTCTGTTTGTCTGACTACTCATGTACAGTTTCTAAAAGTAACTGCACTGCTCTGATTGCATATGCTAATCCCGTTGACTGCAGTCCCTTTTTGGAACTAATAACTAGCAACATGTATTTGGAGTGTAACATTTTAAGTAACGCACGAACTAGAATGAATATTTTATCCATTTCCCTGGCCTGGCTGCAGACTTAACTGGTGGCCATGTTAACTGACTTAATTCATCTGAACTCTTGGAAATTCTGATGTGTTTAGAAAGCAAAGTCTTCTGATGATTATCAGATTAGGTATCTTGTTCCCTACTAGTTAAAAGGGTAAATGGGTGTGGGTTTGTTAATTGATCAAGTATCAGTTTATTTGTGGGAATAATTGGAACTAACTATCAGTTTCTTTGTGGGAATAATTCGAACTCACTCTGGCTGAACTCTTTAATCGGTAACCTCTATTATTGTGATTTAACATATAAAGAAAAAGAATACTTAAGTAGAGCGCAAGGGAAGTCTGATATCCTCAAAATTGAACTGTCAAAGTTTTGGTTATGCGAGAATATTGAACTGCTATCATTCAGAGTGCATGCCATCTTGGAGTAGTTTGACTTGCTTGTTGGCTATGCCAGTCACTGTTTTTACGACTGACACATCATTTTTCTTCAGGAATTTAGGCGTATTAAGGGAAATATAAACTCAATGAGGGAACATGCTGAACTTCTTAGTTCTGTGAGAGATGATATCAGTGAGTATAAGGTAAGAGAACTTGATTGTTGAAATTCTATTTTAGATGCTATAGCTTCAATTGCCTCTTAAGCTATTATTTGTATTGATTTCAGGCATCAGGGAGCATGTCACCCAAAATGCATATACTGAGGGAGAGGGCTGCTATACATGGAAGCATATCTCATGTAAGACTAAATGCTCTTTTTAGTTTTTAGGGACATCAATATCTTTGTACAGAGTTCGCTCTCTTTCATCCTCAATGATGGTCTTGGTGTGGAGTATTCTAGTCACAACTAAACCTCAAAAGACATCCTTCTGAACAGTGTTATCAAAGGTGAATGAGAAAGCATCCCCTGAAGTTTATTAGACTTTAAGCGCAAAAAAAGTGCGTACTTTAATGAAGAAATTCGCCATTGACAACAAAAACAAGAAGCCCGGTGTAATCCCATTCCACGAGTGTGCTTTGGGGTGGGTTGAGCAAACACAGACCTTACCCCCTACTTTTGAGAAGGTTGAGACGCTGTTTCTATATTAACTATAGACCATAACAATCATTATGGTCAACAGGTTGGAATAATTATAATCAGGTGAAATATTTATTGCCCAGTGTTACTCTCTTTGAGCCACTGCACAGGAACAATTAGAGACACACATTATATCGAAGCGCCGGTTAAGTGAGGTGAAGCGTACAACCTATTTTTAAGCTAACTTCAGGGTGCATCTCAAGCTAGATTTTGACAGTAATAATTCTGAAATTCATGGCCCTTAACATAATACTACCTTGTGAAATGTATAGGAGCTCCATCAAATGATAAATTTCCAAGTAGCAAAAAAGTTGGTGGGCATGTCGACCGCTTGTCCTTCAGCTAATAGTTGAGTTATTCTGAAGAAATTTTATTTGAAAACCGTTGGTTGGTCAACATATCTGAATGTGAAAATTAAGATTTAACTTAGTCTCGTTTCCCCTCTCAACCAGTTTTAGTTCAACTTTCATTCTGTGTTTCTGTCTTGAGTTAATTTTCCTTCTTGGTGAACTTGATGCATGATACCTTTGCACTTACTTCATCATTTTACCATGGAAATACTACACTAAAAGTCAAAGAAGAGAGTTCAGCTTAGTTCTGTTGCTGGCCTTGATATGGGCAGAATAGCCACTTTGGCTCTGTTGCTGGTGTAGATTGAGCAGGACATTTTTATTTAGAAGTTCTAATTCAAGCCTTTTCAAGTAATATTTTATTATGACTTTGTCTTTTTTTTTTTTTTTAAATTGGTGATGTTGTATTCCTCAGCATTAAGGACATGTTGAAGACCTCCAAGAATTTTCAGTTCCAAAGAAAAGGATAACAGAGAGTATTTATAACAAATCAACTTACTGTTCTACATCTCTGGACTATTTTCTTGACACCAAAAGTAATAGGATACTATTATGACTATGCTTTTAACGGATGAATCTGAAGATGTTGCCTTTTATAATGAAAAAACACTTATTAAGCTGGATTGCTAGTGCACAGCCAAAACTTTTTGAGGAACATGCAGCAAAATGAAAGGTTCTGTAAATGTGTTTTTCTATGAGTTCTTTTACAACCTGAAACCATCAAGCTAGTAACATATTAGTTTAATGAAGTACTTATTCGTTATTATTTACTTTGTAGTTTTAAAATAATAATAATAATTAAATTTGTAGTTCTGGAAAAAATGAGTGATAAATTAAAGATAAAGCTACAAGTCATGATATTCGAGAGAGAATTAGGGACTCACTCATCTTTCTTGTTTAAATTCTAAGTTACGGTAGTGAAGTGGAGGTCCAAGCACTGCTGGCTTTGTCTACTGGTTAAAATATATTACTGATATTTGCTTTTGGCGTATCTTGTATTATAATCTGGTCAAAGATAGTGTTGATATCACTAATCATGGGTCCCCAAGGAGATGGCTGAGTTGTTGAGACATAGGACGAATAATTTGGAAACTCCTGGTTCGAACTGCAGCTAAACCACTCAGTTTTAGCTCATCTGTTCTAACCTTGTTGAGTAGGTTTATGTAACAACACCAGTGCTTATGGACTTCAGTAGGCTTCCTGGTGCATTAGTTGAAGTACGAATAAGTCGCAGATGACCTGATCACCACCATCGTAAAAGAAAACTTTATTAATCATGGAATGAGCTTTTCGGCGTTACTTGGTAGGTGTTGTCGCTTGAGAGTTAGGAGATAGTCTTGTGGTCTTGGAGTTAAATTTTCAGGATTGGAATTAGATCCTATCAATCTAATGACATGATGAGAAAGGGTGGTTGTTGGGTTCAAGGTGAGATTCTGAGGGTCACCTATACGCTCTTTCAGCATAATTACTGATTCTTGAATTACGGATGGGCTAGTAACTAAAATGTGGATACATCATAAGACTATCTGGATACAGATGAGAGTGTAACAACCATTCTACAACATACATTAACTAGATACCTTGTTTAGGAATTTCAAGTCATTTCCCCTTGCAATTGCTCCTTGTCATTTACATCTGCTTTTCCATGAAACTTTGAAGAGTTTTCCTTGAATATGCCAATACTCATAAAACTGTTTGATCATATTGGTTGACAACAATCATGATTCATGACTCTATATAAAACAAGAGCTAGGGCATTGTCTTTGAAGCTAGGACTTCATGTACCCAAGGGAGACTCAAACATGTTGATCCTTCTGTGCAGATTGATGAGGTGATTAGCCAAGCTCAAACAACTAGGGCTGCCTTGGGTTCTCAAAGAGCTTTGTTTGGTGATGTTCAAGGAAAAGTGAAACAATTGGGTGACAAGTTTCCTGTCATCCGTGGGCTAATTGGTACTACTACTTTTGGGACCATCTCTGCAACCAAAATATCTTGGTTAGATGTAGTCTTGCTGACATCATTGCTGATTGATGCAGGTTCAATCAGACGGAAGAAATCAAGGGATACACTCATTCTATCAGCAGTCATTGCAGCTTGCACTTTGTTTCTTATTATCTATTGGCTCTCCAAGTAATAGGTATAACTGTCGATACAAGAAAATTCAGAAGATAATAATTTCTAAGGAATTTTGCGCTTGTAGTCACTGTCATAAGAGAAAATCTTGAGTTCATTACTATACTTCCTTTTAAGCAATATTACTCGTGTTCTGTAGACAATGCCACTTTCAGCATCTCAGAGGAAACAAAATATAAGTTACAGCTTAACCTAGTTTCCTGCTGCTTGTTGGCCACGAATCCTACTTATCTTTGTAGCAAGTCATTATAGCTGAATCAAGAATGAGATCAAGTCACTTATGGCTGTTGTATAGAACCATTGATCTTAGGTTTGTTGGTTGAGGGGAAATAGAATTTTAGTACAGTGGTTGAATTTTTGGTGTCCAAAGTGATCCATTAGTTTTCTGAATGTATCCGTTACATATACCAATTTAGCTAGATTAACCTTGAGATGCACAGATTAAATTGAAAATGTATATCATGAAAGCTTGGTTAAACTAAAAAGGCTATATGCAAGATAGATCATATGTCTGGTGTAAACTGTGGCGCGTGGCACTAAAGATGATGAATGTACTACTAATCAACAAGAGGCATGGTGCGATGGTGGGATTTTTTTCAAGAGTTCTCGTGTTAGACCCTTGAAAACAAGAATCTTTTAAGAATATGGTATTTCAATCCCTCTCATTACTATAGGCTTATTCCTAGTTAGTTAACCAAGTGGACTTCTGGTTGATTAATCTTGTAAACCATAAATATGTACCACTACTTTATACTCACAAGTAACACCACTACTATTTTACTGTGTTTCATGTGCATTTGTCAGTTAAAAGATATATGGCGGATTTCTAAACAAATTCCAAGAGTCGTGAAAACTATTCCCAATTCATGAATAAATCATAGTTTATTAACGTAACATCTAAATACCCTAAGGCGCAACTTGATAAATCGCATATCTTCATGTTCCTTTTATAAATAGATGTTAATGATTACAAATTTTCAAATACATATAATTTTATAAAGATTAACTAGTTTACAGTGGTACTCATTCGGTCCCATTTTAGATAGACACTTTTTATTTTGCTCGGTGATTAAGAAATTAGAAGTAGCTTGCCCCTTGATCATATTAATTAGCTTGTTGAAAAATAAAATTTTGAATCTTTAAAATTAGTTTAAACTTCCAAAGACCATATTAATAATATTTAATTAATTCTATTCTAATTTAGTAAGTGATCAAGTAATATAGGATAAATATTTTTAGTAAAATGACATCTAAAATGAGATGGAGGAAGTAATGACTAGTTATTCTTCAATGTAATTCTTTCATATGGTACGGACAATCTTTTTGCACGTAGCATGAGTTTTAATTGTAAAATTTAAAAGGATGAGCCCTTTTTCTTTTTCTAACAAAATATAAACTTATGGGCCAAGTTTTACATTTTAAAAAAAAATTGAAATTCGTGATTTGGAATCCCAAATCATCTTTTTCTTTGGGGGGGTGGGGTGGGGGGAGAGAGAGCTTGGGATTTCATGATCCCAAATGACATTCCCCAACGCTGATTTGAAATCTCACATCGCATGTCCAAAAGCAACAAAATTAATTTCTCCTATGATTACTCAATCAATATCACATTTCTTTTTAATAGAAATCAATTCTCAAACGTCACGATGAATTAATTCTAAACTACTTGCGAATTCATTCATAATTGAAGAAAAGAAAACATTTTTCCAAGGTAACTAAGAATTGAATTAGTGGGGTAGTAGTTGAGGATGTTGCCTAGTCACATGCAATGAAAATAGGAAGCAGACAATAATAGCACACAGAAAGGCAATGTGCTGCACACACTGCACAGTCTTTATCTCACCAAAGTACATACATTTTTCTTGCTACAATTTTAGCAAAACATAAAAGTATGGCCAATTAGTCATTGCTAAAACATTAACATGTAAAAAGGTATGGCTTGGCCCCCTTCCCCTCCTTTATTATATTATTAGTACAATAAGCCATATACAATATAATGTTGTCTTGCCCTACAATTTATTGTTCACACTACTCTATGCATGCATGCTTTTTCTTTTCTGTCATAAATTAAAGAGAGTGGCATCTATATATATACACATAGCCTTATACCTACTCAAAATTTGTTTTTCTGTTCGTACGTACTTTTTTTTTTTTTTTTAAAGATGCTAAAGAATGGGTGTTGTTTTATTAGATTCCAAAACATTTAGGCAGTCTTTGACAGGTTATTAAATAAACTTAGTTAACTTTATTGGTTTCCATTCCCACCATGTAATTTAATTCGTTTTCACACGTTTGAAGACTTCTTTAATTTCTGCTACTATATTGTATATTTTCAGAACAAATTTTTCGAAATTGGTACACTTCTTTTTTCATATAGAGTGTAGACTGCTCTATGAATGTACTAAGATTTGTTTTGAGCGTAGGATGCCACGGAGAAATTAGAAAATTAAATAACAAAGTATAAGTCAAAATTAAAGTGGGACATGCGGATTTAATTCAATAGGGGTAACAGAACTATGACTTTTTTTTAGAGTACAAGGGCAAATGTAATTCTAACGTTAAATGAAAAATAACAAATATGTTAAAAAAAGTATAACGAATATGACCACCACCAACAACAACATTACCTCAATGCCTCAAAGGCTCCCGTCCATTGCGGGGTAAGGGAGAGTTGGATATACGTAGTCTGATCCCTATGTTTAAAAACATAGCGCGACTGTTTTCGGATGACCCATGATGAGCATCGAAAGTTGCATTGACTAACAGCTACTTCACAATTGAAAAAACACAGATAGTTTAAAGAGTCATTTTGCTTTATTCCATCATACCCCGAAGTCAAAAAAATAGTAAATCTTTGACTCTATCCGAGATTGATGGAAATAACGAATATGACCCTTTTCCGTTAAAACAAGCCACAGAAGTAATACAACTTTAATCAACTTTCTATGGGGCATGAACTGAAATTGAAAAATTTACTGGATGAACTTTTTAAGTTGCGTATTTGTAAGAAAAAGTCAACAATTCAAATTGTTTCAATTAAAGTATATAGTAGCATCTTTTTTCCTCAAACCTATCCCACTCTTAGAGTTGCTCTTTGCTGTCAACTCCAACTTGGCCTAATTTTATCGTGCAGAGAATAATAATTAAATAAGTTTGTGTAAAATAATCTAAAATGCAAAAGTATTAAGTTGTTTCAATTTAAATTGCTGGGAAGAGAAGAGTTTGTCATTTTAGAAGTAGGTAAAAAGAGAATTGGGATGCAAACAACATTATAATGTTAGTAAATGAATTCACTGAAATTATACTATATAATTATATTATTTGTCACGTACTGATATTTAGAAAAACTTCCCATTAATTCAGCGATGGGATATTATAAAATCAGAATTCCCGTGCAGTAGTCTATATTATATCATTCTTCCTTCCTAATTGTGTCGTCATGAGATATTGATGTCAGATTATATCATGGAGTTTTAGACTTTTTCTGCTTCGATAGAGGTCGAATATCAATCTTGAAACTATTCAACTTTAATTATAGATCAATCTTACCTTAGAATTTATTCTCCCATGTATGCCTCCATATATATTAAGGGTTTATCTAAATTAACCTTATCATTATGATTTGAAAATCTAACTTTGATTTATTACTACTTTATGCTGTTATTTGATAATAAAGATATTAGTGGAAGAAAATGATAAATTTATTTTATTTTTTTACAGTGGAAAAATAAAATTTTATTTTTAATTTAAGGATCAAATATATAAAATAAAACAAAGGGAGTAGATTATAGGTGTTGACACTAAAACATAAAATCTCTTAGTACAGCTTAATTAATCCTATCTAAGATGTCTTGGCATGCATATCTTGCTTTCCTACTTAATTGTCAATCATTAGATGAGTACTTTGCTAGATAAAGATCAATTACTTGTTGCAAAATTGAAAGTTAATTAAATAATTAATGTGCCGAACAAAGCGTTGAATAAAAACTATTGAAAATAGATGAACACATTCATATATATATTTTATATATCATAAAAGTCACTCAAACCTGAAGATGATATCTCATGTTACCTGATGTTTTACGCCACATTAAACACAATTCATTTAAATCAAATTCCTATCCAATTAGTTAAGTAAACTAAATGTCAAAAAAGGTCTAAAATTACAGCATTGGTACAAGAAATTCAGTTTTTGACCACTTAAATTCATATAGCTACAGGTAGCCTATTTCTAGTACTCCCTCTGTCTCATTTTGTGTTATCTTTTCCTTTTTGGTCCGTAAAAAAAAGTTACTTTACTTTAATTAAAAATAATTTAATTTTAAATTATTTTTATCCTTAATGAAATGATTCTCAACCATACAAATATATAAAAATAATTTTAGACCATAAATTTTAAAAATTTTCTTTTTTTTTCTTAAATACCGTGTCAAGTAAAAAGAATGATATACTTCAAAAATTTGGAGTGACTATAGAATTAAGGCATACTCTGGTCCAATCAAATTATTGAGTCCAGTGATCCACGGAAGCTGTCATTGTGATGAATATAATGAAAACCACATAAGTGTAACATGGATAAGGAACATAAGAATATGGAAGAATTGGTGATAGAGATTATGACGGAGCTAAAATTTTTATTAAAATATATATAAACATATAATGAAAATTCGGCATGTATAATATATAATTAAGACGTATTTTTTTTATCTTTGATATGTTATTATATTTTGATAAAGAAAGTTCGGATGAATTCTCTCGCAGAAGCATGGCTTGACTCCTGATTGGGGAATGGACCACAAATATTTGTTACCTAAAGTCTGAACAACTTTACCTTAAAGGGCAATCTTTGGAATGACAAGACTTTGTTTAATTTCTGTTTACAATGTCATGATGAAAATATGATGGAGAGATGTGATAGTTCTCATCTATACTTTGACAGCCATCTTTTTCAGCAACCATACTTTTTCTTCAAAGTGTTTGTTTTGTGCTTTGAGAACATCATATCATGAGTCATGATTAATAATGCAAGAAATTAAATTAAAAGGGCCTTGTTTTTTTTTCAGCTAGTAAAGATTAAAAGGTTTAAGTGGAAAATGCTAAAGAAAGATTAGGGTGAGGACAAAAGAGGTGCATGCATAAATAGGGATCAAAGATTTCTGTCTTTCTGCTTCACTGACAGCTACGTATCTCTGTATTTCTGCGTGTGTGAGTGTGAGAGAAACAGCCTGAATTGTCAAATCATTCTCTCACCTAAAATTTTCGTTTTTTAAACATTTTGAATTGTTAATTATTCTCGCGTATACTTCTAGTTAAAGTGTATGATCATCTCATCTAAAAATTAATTTTTTTTTTATCGTAACTTTCACTGTTATGATAATTCAAGATATAAATTCACACTAAATACTAGTTAATTTGACCATGATATTTCTAATCAATCTTATGATTTGGGTATAGAACTAATGAGTAAGGGCTACGATTTCGAATAATAACCTTTTTGTTATTTTTATCTTGAATGGTTTTTGCTATTGATGAAAAATGAATTTCGACATATTGAGTGTATTTATATTTATAGAAGCTTTTATTTTGTGCTCAGAGTATATCTTAATTATTAGTTTAGTTTAAGCATGGCAAAAGGAGGAATGGTCTTAATTCTTGAATACTCGGACAATAAAAAAAGTTTTAAAAAAGTATGATTGAGACAATTATGAATTCCATTAGGTCGTGAGCCTAACTCATACCCTAAAAATTAACTCAAAAGGAGAAGGATTGTCTTTTTTCAACATCCCACCTCACGCCCAGTGATACCATGTAAACTTAGGTCTTGAGCCTAACTTATATCCCAAAAGTTAACTCAAAGAGAAGAGGACTGCTTAAACTTTATAAGGAGTCCACTCATCTCATTAACAATCCGTGTGAGACTTTTATCTTTCTTCAACAATATTGTTCACTGACCTATTCCTACCCATCTACAATTAATCTCTTCCCTTATAAAAGAAAAAGAACCCCAAGTCAATCCTCAAAGGATAAAATTTCCAGCGAAGTAAATTCTCTGCCCTGTCAAACAAGTTTTTTATTAGTGAGTATACAGTTAATTCGACTGTCGATACAATATTTCCCATTCTACATCTCTTTCCGTCTAATCCAATTTTCATTTTATTGCTCAAACAAATGACAATCATGGTGAGGACATCTTTGGTATTACAATTAATAGTTGCTGGCCTATTTATGGCTCCTGCTTTGTATAGCTTGTGCTAGCTGCATGACTTATACATGCCTAGCTAGCTGGAAGCTCCTTCTTGACCTAATGAGATATATTCCATATCTATTGACCTTCAGCATATGTTGTGGGCTACTATTACATATAGTATTTATTTTATTAGACTCTATCGATTATCAGTATCTAAAGAATAGCCTGCTTATTGAGATAAATATTAATTGTAACAACCCATATTAAGATAAGAAGTGTAGGCTTAAAGTGGACAATATCACTAGCGGGTTGAGCGGTTATAGATGGTATCAAAGCCACTGATGTGTCAACCTTGTCGATGTGGGCCATAGTTCAACAGAGTTTAGACAAATCTTGGTGAGACGGGAAAACATTAGTGCTGAGTCTAGGCACGCGGGGCAAATCTCAGCGAGGACGCTGAATCCATAGAGGAGGTGAGATATGTTAGATATATAAGTAGACATGTCTTACCTAGTAGTGACATATTTTAAAGTCATGCGGGCTTAGGTCCAAAGTGAACAATATCACTAGCGGGTTGGGTTGTTAGTAAGTTCCTATTTATTGAATTTAACAAAGAGAGATTTGAGCAAGAATGAGAAAAACTCATGAAGCTATCAAATTCTTATTCAGGTTTTGCTAAACAAGATAATATATAGCAAATATATTACATGAAATAAGTTGGGGAATCATAGTGTATCCAAAGGGTATTTTGTCGGATCCCTTACAAGTCTTCCACTTGGATTACACAACTGGTTTTTTGGAAGTGGTCCAACACTAACTAGGAAACAAAGATAAAAACGTTAGCAGTATAATATTTGACTTTTGTTGAAAGTTTAAATCAGACGTACGAATTGTCATCTATATGTATATAATAATAATGTAGAAAAATCAGTGCGGGGCCGCGCAAAATTTTCACCCATTGATATTTTTCCATGTACGTAGAACGAAATATACATTTGGGTAGTATATAAAAATTAGTAAGAAGCCCGTGCCAGGCACGAGTCTAATACGTATTTTAATTTTTTTAAAAAAATAATATTGATTAAATAGGTTTAAAGTTGTGATGTAAAATAATTTGATAAAAACACAAAATTTCCTACATAGTATCCAAACGGTTGGTTTAAAAAAAATGATAATCTAAAATAATTTTAGTAAAGGATAGAAATTACATCCACAATAAATAAACATGTTCACGAAGAATTGCCTGCTTCAACAGTTCGCTGACAATTCTTATATGGGAGAACGAATTGAGTCACATGTGAATCCTTGTATTTTATATGACACATGTGTTTTGGGGGCTTTTATGAAACATGTGTTTTGGGGGCTTTAATAAAATCGTACCTACCAAATCTCCTCAATTGAGCCAAAGTCGCTCATAGAATTAAATTATAACCTTTAGTTTCAAATATTGGTCGTTTTGACAAATTGAATTACTTCCAAAATATTTGACCTTACAAGAAAAACAAAGAGAAACATTTTTTAAATGTCATAAATTAGTTATCCTTAGTTTATGAAGTAACAATTTATATGCATTTTTAGTTTGATCAAATTATTTATTCTTTTTCCCTTCACATCTTTTGATCCCCAAATTATCCTTTGTCACGCGTCCTTTTTTTTCATATGTTTTGGATCAAATTTTCTGAAGTATGAAAAATATATTGCACTCAAAAATAAACAGAAAAATTGATTTTATTTATCAAGATTACAAATACAAATTTACATATTTTTTTCTGAATTTTCTTTGTGATTTGAGGATTGTCATTATTAACATATTTTCAAATATAGTATTTTCTTTGATTATTAGAAACATGTGTGGCGGCTTTGAACTTTGACAAAAATAAGTATTTGATGCCTCATCTCTTTATGAAATCTTTGGAAGTGTGTGATCCTAAACTATTGACCCTCGTTAATTCAGAAGTTTTAACATTAAAGGTTTATCCATGAGATCCATAAAAGATTAAAAATTTTTAAATCAAATATTTAATTTTTAAGGTAATTTTCAATCATAAGCTTCTGATAAAAAATAAGCAGTTCTAATAAAATTTATAATATGAATATCTCTTGATCAATTTAAAATGGTGAAAATGGTAATCTAGTGTAGAGGAAAAGATACGTACCCGTCATTTAAGGCTTTATTAATCCAAAACAAGTGAGTGTAGTACTAGTAATATTTAAAAAATAAATAAATGAAGAATTGGTAAATGAAAATGCAAATAAATGAAGATATGGGAAGCAAGAAAAAACCAAAAGAAAAAAGGTAGCACCTTCCTATCCTCTCATAACTATGAAAACTACAAGTGAATGAGGGAAAGCTAATGAGCCCATGCAAACGTCCCTTTCTCACTCCTTTCTCCCACCTCTGCCGCCTCTGATTCTATTGGGAATGCCAAGCACACAATTTTTTTTTTCACACGATTGAAAATATAATTAAATAATAAAAGTGTATTCTTTTTATTATAAAATGTAAATCTTTAGATAAAACGATCATACACTTCAATATAATATTATAGTCAGTTCAGCTTCTATCATCAAAGAATTAAGCTCATATGTGAGGAGGCATGCTGAGAATATATAATTAAATAATAAAACTTTTTTGATGAGATAGACATATACTTCAACAGACATCAATATAAGCAAGATATCAAGAGGGAGTCAATAACAGTTTATTCTGCAACGCTTATTTCAACAACAAACTCAATAGTCGCTGTTATGGATATTATTGCTAAAAGGAGATAATTAAAGTTGAGTTTGTAAAGAGTCTCATATTATTCCTTTAAGGGATTGATCGATGATCGTTTTAATATGACTTGAATAATTCTTAGATAGGGTTGAATATAAACACAATTAGATTTATTTTCTATAACATGGCCCATTATAATTCTTGTTTCCAATAGTCAGCCATTATATATTAAATTGTTCATGCATTAAATGCAGGACTGTCTCAACAAATTTGAAAGCTTAAAATCGAACTTTATAGAGGTCACATTTTTTGTTAATTGACGTATATAAATGTAATAATTATAACATAATCAAATAATTTTACAAATAAGGTATGGAAAGGTATGATATACGTGGACGTAAAATAAGAATATAAACAATATAATTTTTTAATAAAAATATATAACAGAGAGTTAGAATAATAAAATCTAACTCAACAATTTGAAAAGTTTTTATAATGATATCAACATAGTGTTATGCTAAATATAATGATATTAAATATAGTTTTAATTAGTTTTGATGCTTGAAATTTGAAGAAGACACCAAAATATAAATTTAATCTTTTTATAAACACTTAACAATAGATTCTTAATAATGTAAAAGGTTTGACCGTTTGAGAGACTTTATAATATTCAATGATGAGATAATAAAATAGTGAAAGAATAATTAAAAAAAATAAATATAAGAATAATAATGTTGGTTCATGATAATCATCATAATATAAACGCGGCAACAAAATAGATAGTCACATAAGAAAGAATGCTACATGAATTAACTAAACATTATTTTATCTCTTAGTTATTATAATGGTCTTCATATTAGTTGAGATAAAAAATAATTATATTTTCCATCCAAAAAATACTTTTTAAACTAATCAAAATATGAACTTTTTTAAGCAATACGAGACACACACACATATATACATACACACATCTTTGAGAGCAAGTGGGCTGGGGTTCCAAAAAAATTAGGGGCCAAACGATTTCTTTCGTGGCCTTATGGTCGAGACACTCTGATCAGATGTCTAGTCTTGAGCGTGAGGAGAGATATGAAGAGTCCCTCTTCATCATTTTAAAGGATGTATCTCTTTAACGACTTCGGCAATTCTCATACCTTAAATTAAAATTTGGAATTAAGTTAGTTTCAATTTTCATTTCTTTACAAAGATGACTATACGATAGTGAAATTCCTCCTTGGAAACACTCCTACAAACGATATGATTGGGCAAAACATTTCACATCATCACTGTATAGTAGTTAGACAATGAAATCACCTAAATAGGAAACAACAAGTACAGTATCAATTACAATAATAATATACTTAATATAATTTAATAAGTGAAAATTAAGAAAAACAGAGTATATATAAGCTTTATCTATCTTATAGAGATAAAAAAAATTCTGATAGACTCCCTTCTTAGATAAAGCATTTCAAAAAAAAAAATAAAAAAATACAAAGATGAAAGCAGAAAAAAAATGAAATAATGTAAAAAAGGCGGACAATACACAACATATAGTAGAAAGAAAAGTAATGATAACGAAATAATGCAATAATTAAAGAACAAAATATGCTTGGGTCATGGTCAAAATCAAAGAATAAGAAATACAAGAACAATACTAATCCTACTAGCGTGAAAGTAGGTACACATGCCAACATCAAGCCTATTTTGCAGGAAAGTAAGAGAACACTCAACTACTAAATGAAAATTTTCAAATCCTTATATTTAAGGTCATGTTCTGATAAATTTGAAATATGTCATGTAATGTCTAAACATTTTCCCTCAATACTTTTTCAGCCTTCTTTGCCTCTCTTAATGCCTACCATTGCTAACTGCTAATATTGGAACATCAACACTTCTTTTTTTCACATATCTAAATCATCTTATTTTCACTTTTTTTATTTTATCTATCATGGAGAGTCACTCACTCTTTGTTTGAAACATATTTATTCCTAGTCTCATCTCTCTTATATGCCTATAGACCCGCCTTAACACCCTCAGTCAAGATTGCAACTTTCATTTTCTAAAAATAAGAATTTTTGATTGATTAACATTTCACCACCATACAACATAATTGATTTAATTGTCACTCTATAGAACTTATGTTTAGTGTTATATTCTTAGGCCAAGCGAAGCTCTTCTCATTGTAACTTTTCGCAGCAATATAACACACACTACTTCCTGGCAGTTTAACCAAAACAAAGTACATATGATTAAATACAACAAAAGTGTATTTTTTTTAATTATTTAAACTTTTAAATGAGATAATCATATATTTTAACATGGTGTTAGAAAAAAAAATGTGAATAAAGAAATGAAACGAAAAAAGAAGAATTTGTTGATCCATCAAGTGCCCCTATACTCTTGTTACATTAGGTCGGTTTATGTGGCTCTCTCTGATTCAACTTGTCTTGATAACTCCAAAAACAAAAAAGGTAAAAACAAACTTTTTTTCCATTTTATTTTTTGTGATATTTTTTTGACTTAACATGGTATTTAAAAAAAATAGATATTTGAAAGTTTTTATCTAAGATAATTCTTAAATATTTGTATGGTTATAAATCATTTCAGGAAGGATAAAACTTGTTTCCAGTTATACTCCCTCCGTCCATGTTTACTTGTCTCCTCTACTATTTTGGAATGTTCAATAATATTTGTCCATTTTATGAAATCAAGAGATAATTTTACATTTAGTTCCTAATTTACCCTTATAATTAATTATAGTCATTTTCATATTACATTTTCAAGATATTATATTTATTATATTAATAGAGTGATTTGGTAAAATTACCCCTTATCATTTACTACTTAATCTCTGTGTAAAGTCAATAGAGGACAAGTAAAGATGGACGGAGGGAATAATAAGGTGACATTCTCTTTGAACAGAAAAGAGTATCACATAAAATTGGACGAGGAGAGTAATAAAGTGATATTTTCTTTGAATAGAAACGAGTATCACATAAAATGGACGGAGAGAGGATCGTATTAATTAGGAAGTAGGGTGAGGGTATGGAATATAAAGTGAGTAGGTTATAGTGAGTGAATCAAATCAAGACTAGAGAAGTCTCGTGTCAATTCAGGAATCTTATCATCTCATCTCTCAACATGTCATCTTCATCTGCTCCGGACCACCATCTCCACCATCATCACTTCTCTCCTCCTTCAGGGGAACAACTCTGTTATGTCCAATGCAACTTTTGTGACACCGTTCTAGCGGTACTTAATACCCTCTTATAATAATAATAACATATTTATACACCTCTCTGTCTCTCTCACCTTTTTGTTTTACAGGTGAGTGTTCCTTGTTCTAGTTTCTTCAAGAATGTCACTGTAAGATGTGGTCATTGCACCAACCTTCTCTCTGTCAACATTATTCTTCCAACTCCTCCTAATCTCACACATGCTTTCTTTTCTCCTCACAATCTACTGGTATGTTATCACTATTATATATTTCTCCTTTTTATTAATCTAGGGTTTTTAGTAGTAAGATCTGGTATATTCTACCCTCCCAAATTCTACTTGTGGAATTCCACCGGGTATGTTCTTGTTATTATTAATCTAGGGCTTTTCAAGTCCAATCATTCTCCATATTCTATTTTTCAGGATGAGATTCGGAATAATCCACCAAATTTGTTGATGAATCAACCAATTAACCAGAATGAATCACTTCTGCCACCTCGCGGAGGAGTCGATGAACTTCCAAAGCCACCAGTCGCCAATAGACGTAAGATAAAAATAAATTATATGAAAAAATTAAATTTACTGGTAATTAACAAAGTTTTGTTTAAACCAGCTCTAGACTTTCTAGAGAATAGGGTTCTTTTAGCAAATTAAGAAAGAATATGCATTATTTCCTCAACAGTTTCTAAAGTTTTTATTTTTTTTATATATAATGGATTTTCATTTTTTGGGAGAAGGAGGTATCTTATAGTACCTTTTTTCTTGCCAGCCTTTCCTTCTCCAAAATTTTCTAAAAAGCCAAATTTAGAAATTGCAGCTTCAATGGTTTTGCATTGTTCATCAACAGTTTCTGTATTGGTGAACTATATATGTGCCTACCATGATGTTGATATGAGTAGTAATTTACTTTCACAGTAAAAAATCTTGTCAAACCCTGATATATTTTATGCAGAAGGAATAGTTTTAACCAGTCATGTGAAATTCTTAACCCTTAGGGTTGAAAGCATAAATTAAAAAATAAAAATTGTTCTTCTTTTAACAAGTGTCAGAGCCAGAATTTTCATTAGTGAATTACAAATATGAAGTAACAAACACATGAACATATGAACCCGCCGCCCCTGCTGTTACTTCATCATGTTGAAAGTATATAGCTAGTTTAAAGGGTTTCAATTAAATCTCTCATTCATCATCAAAAAGATATATTGTGCATATAAGTTGTAGGTTCTATTGTTGAATCACCTTACTTCTAGAGTAGCAGGTAAAATGTAGCTGAAAAAAATGCTTTGGATTGTAGGTATTATAACATGAGGTAAACTTCTAGCATAGTTCAAAAATTTCTTTTAAGTTGTAGGTTCAAAATTTTTCTAATATTAATGTTTAAGAGGACAAGCCGCTCTATCTCTATGAGATAATAGTAAGGTCTGTGTACATATCCAGACCCCACTTATGTGATTCTACTGGGTATGTTGTACTGTTTAAGAGGACAATTTTTTTTTTTACTTAACCTTGATGGAAGTCAAATTATCTTTACCTCTCTCTCATTCTGTTGTGAGTTTGGAAGAAACAGAGAAGTGTGTTGTCCCCCGTGAAGTTAGACGGATTTGAAAGCACTACAGAATAGATATAGTATATGATTAGGTAATTATCATGAAATGATGTGATGGACCTAAAAAATAGTACTCCATTCTATTTGGTCCCTAGTTGTGGGGTATTTACTGGTATTCTACAGAAAGTCAGACAAGAAGTAATTTTAACGCCCTTTTTTTTGTTTGTCTGCATGTATCATTTTCCAGCTCCGGAGAAGCGACAGAGAGTGCCATCTGCTTACAATCGATTCATCAAGTATGTTTTAAGCTCCCGTTTCACCATCATTTTCAAATTCGTTATTTATTCCTGAAATTCGATCAATTTTTGAAAATAACACTGGCGAAATTTTATTTATACTCGCAAGTTTATGAAAACTTTGAAGTTTAAATATTGATGCTTAAAGAAGCATAGCCATTGAAAAAAACAATGCAGGGAGGAGATCCAACGTATCAAAGCTGGAAATCCCGATATAAGTCACAGGGAGGCCTTCAGTGCTGCTGCAAAGAATGTAAGATATATATTATTCCAAAAAAAAAATTTATTTATTCTTCAAAATGAATTTAATATTCACACACACACACCAAAGAAAAAAGATTCTATTACCATAGGCATTATATATAGCTACTTCCTTCGTTCATCTTTACTTGTCATCTGTTAACTTGACACAAGAATTAGGAAATGGTAAAATATAAGAGTATTTTTACAAAATCACCCTTTGAATATAATAAATATAATATTTTGAAAAAAAAAATAGAGAAATGATTATAATTAATGATAAGGACAAATTAGGAATCAAGTGTAAAAATTATTTTTTGATTTTATAACATAACCTGAATAAGTATTATTGAATATCTCAAAATAATATAGAAGATAAATAAAAATGAACGGAGAGATTATTTTGAATTCCTTTTAACTAGGGTTTTGTTTGAGTAGGGTTTGGTTCATTTTATGTATTGCTTTTTAGAAACAAGTGTTTGAATTTTGTGTTTGGTTTGTTGTCAGTGGGCCCACTTCCCACACATTCATTTCGGACTTATGCCTGATCAACCCGTGAAGAAAACCAATGCATGTCAACAGGTACTTATCAAGCACCTACCTACATATTTAATTTTAGAGCCGTCAATATAGGTTAGATCTATTGTGTCGATCTAATTTAATCTGTGATTTAGTAAAGTTGAACTACAATTTTTGGAACCAATTTATAAAATAAACTTTTTAGTTCGACCTGAATAAGTCTGTTGATTTGTGGAGCTTTTGCAATATAGGTTGGGTCAGTCCATGGGCTGAATTAAAAATGATTAAAAATAAAAATAAAATA
>JAOTQJ010000001.1:24088102-24104584 GCA_025642045.1 Solanum sejunctum | reverse complement strand
TTCTATTTAGTGATAGAATTTGAGATTGTTAGGTGATAAAACTTTTAATAAATATTATTTTAATTTTGGATATTCATTAAAAGCATTACATAAGCCAATTTGAGATAGTTAGGTGATAAAACATTTTGAATAACATTACTAAGTCATTGTGAATGGTTAATACATTATTAAATCTTTGTGAATGGTTAATACATTATTAAATCTTTGTGAATGGTTGATATACTTGTAAAATGGCTGGAACACCACTTATCATAAATAAGTTTCTTAGATACTAATTACTACTATATATGTCACTCGCATCTCATAACCATAAATAAGTAGGGAAAGACTTTTCAAATCTTAGATTTTATTTGTTGGCATCCAATTTTGGATATCAACGATATAAATTAATTATCGAATTTCTTTAATATTAAATAATTATTTTTAAAAATTCAAAAACATTTTCAAAATAGTTTTGTTATATAATTCTATATATTTATGTACAAATTTATATGTACGACTTTCATTTTCATAAACATTCAAAAATTATCTCCAAAAATAATGTTTGAAATGGTTTATTGTTATCATTAATCTTTTATTTCAACTAATTAATTTTTCATATTATGAAAATTAAGAAATTTATAATCAATTTTAGTTCGTAAATATTAATATTTGACTAAGTAGCAACTCAAACAATGTGCTTTGTTTGTTTCAATCATCTAGGCCAAATATTGAGACCATTCTCGCCAATTTAAGGTACACATGACTCAACTTCCTCCCTACAAACCCGCGCGCACATATACTGAAAATACAAATACCTTTCCACTCCTTGGTGAAAAACAAACCAATCAACCTTGTAAGCAACAACGGAATTCACCAATATTGTGTCACGAGTTGGATTGAAAAACATCAGAAGGAATTACCAACATATAATTTCTAGATTTCTTATCTGATAAATACTCCATATTAGTCAATACGATTTTGATGACCGAAAATCAAGGGAATGCTAAGTTTTGCATTCTCGACTTTGCTTTAGTAAATTGGTAGAGTTGAAAGGTTGAAATGAATGAAAGAAACTTTTCAACAACAACAATATTCAAAAATAACAATCTTCAATAACAACAACAAGGATCCAAATAACAACAAGAAGGATCCAAAAGTAAATCAGGTCTAATGATTTGATAATCAGTAACACAAATCCAAAAGTAAATTAGGTCTAATGTTATCCTTATTTTATATCGATATTCTTAATTTAATTGAATAAATGGTTTATTTTTTAATTTAAATTTAAGAAAATAAAAAAAAATAATTAAAAATAGATATATAGATAAATCCTAGAAGATATAAATAGATAGTAATTTATAACTTTAATATAAGAATATAAATCACATCAATGTAAATAAATTAATATTAGAAATTAAATTGGGAACAATTGAATATTTATATTTTCGTATTATAATCTCTCTGATGTTATGCCTCATGTGACAGATTCTATATTTAAAAATCACCAATTTTAAGGGCAGAATTGAAAAACAATCCATTTAAAGCAGATTCGCATCATTTCAACTATTGAATTGCCACTCGACTTTGATGAACTTTACTTCTACTCTCTCGTTTTACTTTGTGAATGGTTTAGTTTTGACAAAAATATAGGAGAGCAAACTCAGGTTAAATTGTAACCAAACATTTCAAGATGATGAATATATTTTCTAGTAGAGAAGAGTAGACAAATATATTAGATTAAAGTCGGTCAAATATTTGTAACAAGATTTATATTTCATACATAATTACAAACACAGTAAACAAGGAAAACTGGAAACACACTAATTAGATGGACACATAAGAAATAATAACAAACATAAAAACCACACTGATTTCTCACTCCTGACCATGTTCATTTGGATTGGGCCTATTGATGGGATCCCTGGGCCTGACCCATCTAGGCTGGACAACGTTATTCTTGTTCTGTTTTTCGCCAACTTCATTAGGACCCCTATCTTGGGGGACAACTTTATAATTGTATGGTTCGTAAGTGTTGATGGGCTGAGATACGTTGTTCTGCTCTTCATTACCATAAAAATTCTTGGGCCTGGCTCTCACCCAGCATTCATGGGCCCTGTGATTGAAATCATCGGGCCTGCGATAGGCCTGTTCAAGCTCACGGGCCCTGACACAACCATAATGGGCCCAATCACCTATTCTTGGAACTCTGTAGTGTTGAGCAACATACACTCCACAAAGAGAGCCCAAAATGAATGCAAAGCCTCTCCCACAGCCCATTTATGATGGTAGATAGTAATCAAAGTTTTTTCAATTGTCTTTGCGCCTTAATTACTTAGTTTTGCATGGGAGCTATCTTATTTATATCACAATAAGTTGGATATCTTGTTTTCCAAGTTCATTTTCTTTCATTTTTTAATTTATTTTTGTCGTCTTGATAACCCCTTCCCCAAGAGTCAACTTTCCAATTCTTAAGAAGTGACATCTTTGACTTTTCAACATGCATAGGTTGGTGATTGATATTTAACGTAATAAAAGATGAGGAGCTGATAGTGACGTGGTTATGGTTGAGTGGAAAATTTTAAATATCTATTTTATGAATTAGATTTTTACAAATAAGATTCTACCGATAAAAGTTGATTAATTTATCTTTTGTTTTAATAGTCGGAGAAGATTTAAAAGAAAAGAGTTGATTTTGTTTCTATTTATTCAAGATAGAGATACTTGTTACTTGTATTAATCGGGAGATAATAATTATCTAAAATTAATTGAGTGAGCATAAATCGACTAAAATGCCATTATGATCAAAAGAGACAACAAAAAAAATTTATATTTATCCTTTTCTTTTTTCCTATTGAGATTAGACACACAAAAAATACTTGATCAATTTGATTCATTTTAATGATATATATATATATATATATATTCATATTTTGGTGCGTTAGTAGAGCACACTATGGCCTTTAATGTAGTCTTGAGTCTAAGGGCTTGAGGTCGATTCAACTCAGAACTATTTATAGCTATTTAATTTAATTTATTTGTGATTAGGAAGTAAGGAAATCACCCAATTAAATTCATTGAAATCTGTCATGCGTTTATTTGACATGAAATTTAAGAAAGTAAAAAAATAATTTTGAATTTATAATTTTAAATATATCTTGTACAAAGTTGAAACTAAAGAATTGACAATAAAAAAGAAAAGATATTTATTTTGAGCCGATCAAAAAAGAAAGTAAGATAAAAAAATTGAAAAGGAAGAGAGTAATAAGAAAATGAAACAAATCTAATTAAATGTCTAAAGGGGAAAAAAAGAAAACTAAATAAGAACATCGAATACCGTGGTTAAAATAACAAAATGAATTTAAAGGCATAGTTGAACCGATGTACCAGCAAAACCAACATTTGTATTATTTTGAGTAACCTGCAGCACGTGCGCAATTATTTCAGAGGTGGGGTGATAGGACACCGACGACTAATGATCTCCCTCCACTTCTACACTCATTCTCTTTCTCATATTTCTCTAATGGTTAAATATGTCCAAGTTATTAGAAAAAAAAAGTAAAGAGAAGGATATGATAAGAACTAGCGGTCACACCTATAATATATCCACATTAGTAAGCTATTACTCATTATTAACCAATTCGGGGCAAAACATGAATATATATTGGAATCCCAATTCGAGATAACTAGTTGATTGGACTACATGGCACATGGCTATATGTTTGGCCAAAATTGACCTACCAACCTATAATTGTGAACTTCATTCACTTCCAATATCATTCCTTATCTTCAATTCATACAAATATCTCTGCTATCCTTAGAACCACAATTGACCACAAGTTAGGATACCTATATATCCAACCCTATATATTCCTCAAATGAATCTAAATTTCATCAAAATATTTATACAAGGTTAGCTAGCTAGATAATTACTAAAAAATGTTTGGTTCGAAGGTAATTTCCTTTTTAATTTTGTTCAATGTTGTGCTTTTCACCTGTGTTTCTTCTCATAATATACCATGCCCTCCAACACCAAAAAATTCACCATCCAAGTGCCCCAAAGATACCCTAAAGTTTGGTATTTGTGGAGATTGGCTTGGGCTGGTTCATGAGGTCATTGGGGCAAAACCAAGTAGCCAATGTTGTGCTCTTTTGCAGGGGATAGCAAATGTTGAAGCTGCTTTGTGTCTATGTACTGCCATCAAGGCCAATGTTTTGGGTGCCCTTAAGCTTGATGTTCCCATTGCCATCAGTTTGGTTCTGAATTCTTGTGGAAAGAAAGTGCCTAAAGGATTTAAATGTGCTTGATGTACGGTCCATAATGGCGAATATACTGTGTCAGTCTATTGTCACAATTTGACTTGTAAACGAGTTAGAGTCTTAGGATTATGTCAGTTCTTTGAGGCTTTTCTTCTTCATAAATTAATTGTTAGTATTTCCTTTGTATTATTTTCAAGCTGTATTTGGTTTATTATATATATACCTATCGTTCAATTTATATACATTATTTAGATAGACATGTATAAGAAATATTTTGTAAAATGAATAAACGATGCTAGATGACACCTCTTCTCGGAAGTTGTCGTCCGGCAATTATAAATTTACTCTTTTCGTTTTATTCCACTAATTGTAATTTTTTATTTAATTTGGTGCAAACAATGAAAGGATCCATTATTTATTTATTTTCTTAAAAATAATGTGGGGCATGAGAGAAAGGGGATAGCGAGAGAAGATTATAAGGAAGAATTAGATCCTCATCATAAAAGTTAGATAATCAATTAATTGAATTATTACAATTCCTCATGACAGAGGCACATTATTTTCCTAGTGATGTGAAACGTATATGATCAGAATAGTAGTATATCAATTTTCATTTACATATCTTAGTATATCAATATCTAGTTAGACCCATTGAACCACAATTCATTAATTATATATATTTATTTTTATTTTATTATATATAGAAAAGAAAATCCAGAAATAAATGCAGGAAAATATACTCTCACTATGTAAAAGAAAATAAGACAGATTGTAAGTTTTTATTCAAAACACGTGTACAAACAATACACACGATTTCCCAGCCTTGTCCTTATTGCTCCTCTATATATTCACACAATTAGATGAATTGTCAAGACCTGGTATAATTTACCAGAGTTTCAGACGATAGGTAACAGTTATTTTTAATGACAATAGTTTAATTGTCGCTAAAATAATTATACTGACAGTTAACGTTTAGTTATTTTGTAAATGTCCTTAAAATCTTACATTCAAATTAATAATTAATCTTACATTCAAATTAATAATTAACTAAAAAGTTCTTTTCATTGTAGCGTATATTGACTTGACATTGGTATTACATGTACATACTAATTGGAGTCTGAAGGGGACAAACATATTAGTGCAGTTTATGCATTTTATGGACTTATGTTTAACATAATAGCTAAACTCATTGAAGAAAATGATCCAAAATGCAACTGAAAGAATGATATATACTAACTACCGAGACTGTTTAATTCATTATGAAACAAACACTGAGCAATGCATGCAGATGATACAATCTTACATATCATTCCCTGGCCACTTCATTTGAAGGCTAAGATTTACGTCCTCCACCATTATCGTCTCCATGTACTCTTCTATTGTGATCCATAAGCAAGTAGGGGGTCTATGACTAACCCCAAAAATTTTACAATTTAATGGAAACAAAACTGAAGAGCTTTAACAAGATCAATTTAAACCATGAATGCAAATATAATAGCCAATTTAATTTGTTGCATCAATCAAAGAAGGAGCCTAGCCATACTTATTAATTAGGCTCCTTGTAGGATATTGATAAGACTATTTCTTAGGATTACTATATGTGAAATTACCTTAACAATCAACAGATAATTAGAGTGTTGAAGCCTATACTAATGAATTAAGAAGGAGCATAGTTAAATATGAACTATTCATGAACTCATACTCCAATCGTTCCATTATAAGTAGAACTAAATAATATACATTAGATAGAACACAGTGGTACGTACGTAGATACTCTATTAATTAATATGAAATAGTAGTTAAAAAAAGTTCAGCCATCAAAATGTATAATTAAGAGCCCAACAACTTCAAATTGGACTCAAATAAGTTAATGTACTCAACTTAATTCCTCCAAAATTCATGTTAGATACTCGATCAGAAAATTAATCATCCCGCGGCCTCTTAATTAATTGTGAACAGGAGGATGTGTTCTTGCTGGTAAATAATCCAAGTTAAACTCCGGTGGTGGATCTTCCCTTTTCTGTTGATGAACCTTCCAAGTAACTGAAACTCCATAATCATGATCATGACCTTTTTGATCATTTTCCTCGATATTATTATTTGGCTCTGCTGATGAGGGTTTTACTTTTACATCCCTTGGAGTACTCGAAACCCTAGCAACATTTGGTTTCTCTTCATTCTGCAAGAGAAAAAACCGAAGAGACAAGCAATTTTAGTTTCAACTTCGTCAAGATATAAATGATACACAAATTATTTTGAAAAAGAGAATAATTTTAATGATAACGAAGTAAGGGTTGCCTATATGAATCGTCATTGTCCATGGCATAGAGTCAATGATGGAGCCATGGTAAAAAAATTAAGGGCCCCACTGCATCTAAAAATTGTATTCTTATGCAAATAGGCTAAAATGACATTATTTTTGGTACATATATTAACTATTGAATCTCTTTGTGTAGTGACGAAGATATATACTTCAAAAATTGCTTCAAGTCAAATCACTTTATGAAAATTTCTATTTCGCCATGGAATAGACATTAAACATTCATATTTGACCCCAAATGTTTGTGTAGGAGGTCTATTTATTGTTGTTATTGTAATATTGCAAATTTCTTAGAGATCAAGAAAGTGAAAAAAATTATATGTGAATATAGATAGAAATAGAACAAACCTTGTTGAAGACACCAAGTGAGCGAGCATTACATGCATGAAACAGAAGGAAAATCATCATAAGAAGAGTAGCTATTTTGGTGATTGACATTTGAATGAACGTCCGCGTTGCCTCTACTATGTAACTTGAAGTATGATTCAAACAAGATGATGAAATTAAAATTGTTGTTGGCTGGATTTTTGAATGAAGATTGCGCGTACTACTAACATATAAATAGTTTAAGCAAGAAAAATGAGCATTAAATGCCGACTTTGGAAGAATTTAAAGGATATGATAGGAGAACATGCAAATGTAAGGGAGATAGGAGTAAGATGGTAAAATAAAGATATGGGTGGCCTCAAGTATGTCTCTTTCAAATATATTGGGTCCCAAAAATATAAACATATCATAGAGGAAAGTAAACAAATCAAAGTCAGAACCCTTGAGCTAAATATATTTAATACTCCACTATCCTTTCCGTCCTAATTTATGTGAAAACATTTAACTGATCAACAAAAATTCAAAAACAAAAAGAAAAATATTGACAAATATTTATTATATCTATAAATAATCTCATCAAAGATAATATAAAAAATTTAAAATTAATTTATTCATAAATATAAAAATATATCATTCTCTTTTAAAATAGATCAATTTTAGAGAACTAGAGATACAAGAAAGCAAGAGCCTGTCCGATATTTGTATGGACCAAGGTAATTATTCATTGGGGTTGTCCTCGTATGAAGTTAAAATTATGGTTTTATGGTGAATGGTTCCTGGTTTCTCGCTTGGTTCCACCATCTTTTACCTTGAAATTTCCTTAACAAACATTATTCTATTTAAAGGTTGATGCAAAAAGTGAATTACCTTTTTACATTGATAGATACATATATAAAAAAGTCATTCAACATGTTATATATTGCGTTTATACATGTCCCACATGCATGCTTCATGTATCTAAACAGAATGATCAATGGGTTTTCATTATCTTGCTATATATATCCTTGGGATGGAAGCTTATTTGCATATGAATAACCAACGGAGTAAGAAGTTTTATATCGGAAGTTAAAACTTTGTTATTTCATTTTATTTTGTCTATACATCAAAAATAAATATTTTATTTTACTTGTTCATTTCAACAAATCAAAAGAATTTTTCTTACTGTTATTTTTCCACACTACTCTTAGATTATATAAAATAGTAATAGTCAAATTTAGACTTTTAAAACATTGTTATAATAAGGTTAGTCTGATAAAATAAACCTCCAGTTAAAAAAAAAGATGCATATGAACATATATACTTTAAATGATATAAAGCTTTTCTAGAAAAAGATTGCGCAAAATTGGCTCAAAGCAAGTCATGATGCATTAGAAGTGTCCGTGAATGGGTTTTAAAGTCCACCAGGTATTTTAAATTTTTGACATGAAGCGCTTCTTTTAAATAACTCGTATAAAAAATATATTTAGATTAATTAGATTCTAATATAAGCATAGAACATTAAATAAAAATAATTGAAAAAGTAAATATTGAATAAATCAGTTGATAGATCATGTATTTTATTTTCATTTTTTTATTTTTTTGCTTTTCCACCTGATGTTCGAAGCTGATGGAGTCCTGACTAAATTCGAATCGCGCACTATAGAGTTCATTTTGGAATGACACTCCCAATAGAATTTTTTTCATTCTCAGGGTTCGAATTCGAAACCTTCACTCATGTATTTTAATTTGTGACATCAAGATTTTAGCACTACATTTATTGTACGTACTTGATTAAAGATGATAACGGGGAAATGATGTGTGACTAGTCATTGATCTTTCATTATCTTTTTGACTGACCTTGAATATTAGATATACATGCAGTAATATTTTTGCATTTTGTGTGGCCATATATTCATTTTTAATGCATAAAACTCATCTGAATTCTTTAGGATGCAGATCACTTCGAAACATCCTAAAAACATGCATGTTGGAACACATTTAAATTACTGATTCAGGATCACCTAGTTTTATATTTGATCCTGATCAATTTTTAATCTTCAAATTCATTAGTTTGAGAATTTAAGAGTGGAAATTACATTTGTTTTCCGAGATCAGCCTAAGTTATTCAATTAAGTCTAAATCATCATCCAAATCTATATGAACTTTCAAATCTTGATTTTTGAGTCCTCCAAATATTGACTTTGGTCAATTTTAGTTTTATGTTTTCTTCAAAACCTCTAATTTATTGGTCCCCTTGAACTCGTATCACCCATCTATAAATTACATGTTGAACCTATACAGAGAGTTTCATTTAGGAAAAAGGGTTCTGACTCAAATAGATCGGATCGGACGGGTCAATCATTACAACATTTTAGGTGATTTTTTACATCTAATGGATAAAGGCGAATTCACTATTTTATATTTATGATTCAAAATTTTTAATCCTTTTAAGTTATTTGATTCTAAATTAATAATATCTATTCTCTCCGTTCTTTTTTACATGTCTATTACATTAAAAATATTTTTTCACTTTTAAATTGTCAATCCTCGAATATCAAGAGAAAATATTTTTTTCTTCATATTTTTACTTTCAACATTAATTATTTATTCCTCAAGGTCCAAACTGTATATTAATTAATATAAATATTGTAGTATGATAGTCGTGTTAATCATTATTTTTTAGGTGTTCAAATAGGCAAATAAAGATGAACTAAGAAAGTATATAACAAATAAAACTTTAACTAAATTAAACTCTGACTCCTGGACAATGAATTCGTACACTGTACAAGAAAAAGAAAAAAGAGATAGGGAATGTGATTTGGTGTTATGGACATAGAAAATGACATTAGAGAGACATTGCTGCATGTGCTAGACCCTCCATTGTTACTCTTGCAAGGGACACAAGAGAGTGCCCTAACCAACATTAACGGTCACACATCCCACGTGGCACCAACATTTGCTGACCCAAATTGCCACGTGTACAGGCCGCCACAATAAGCAAATCCACATATCCCATGCACCACCAAATGTTTGTTTCATTCCTTTGTTCCTTTTCTTTTGTGTTCTTCTAACTTCTTAAATCTTTAATATTATACATTATAATTAAATAAACTTTTACATTATTATACAATAACAATATACCGGTGTAAGTTTCATAAAGTATTGTCTTGTTACTAGAGTGAGACACTAATGGGACTCCTTAAGAGACAAAGGCGTTGACGAGGGGCTAAAACTTGCATTGTGTGTCTTGTTAAACCCAAGCATTATTCTTGGTTTTCTCAACTCCGTTGTCTACACGGTAACCCCTTTAATTATTTTCTGTTTTTTTGTACTTTTCATTCTTTAAAGTACTAATATTGATGCATGTTCTTTTGCTCTCTAACAAGTACTACCAAAAACTTTGGTTTGGTGAAAGAATGTTAGTAGTAGTAGTACTAAATGAGTACGTACATACCAAGTTGAAATTTAAATCTTACTCATCATCATATGTAGTTCTTGGAATGCTACGATGAATTTGTATGACACTTGGTTTAATTTTTACTTGTTTGGTATTAATTTCATATGTGGAGCTATAAATAGAATAACAATGTTACTATATTATAGGAATAGTTCAAACATATATACAATAAATTATTTAGTTTATGATAAATATAGTCATATTTTATTTACATAAAAAATTTTAGAAAATATACAATCACTATACAATATAACTTGCCACAGTCATAAAATGTATACACTAACTATACAATATAGAATACTTATACATAAGTTATACACTGAATATATATTATGATTCATTCTATATATGAGTATATATTGAATGACCATTTTTTTTAGTAATTGAAATGGTCAAATGATGATTTGATATAATTATCCCTATAATAATTCAATCTTTTTTTCAGAAATGAATATAGTTAATATTAAAAAATTAAGTATCGTAATAAATTATCATTTAATTTTTTTAAATAATAAATATTTATTTTTAATACATGTAAATACGTAAAAGTAGAGGGAGGGATATATTGAGTTATAATTTCAATAAAATCTTTGAACAAAGTAAGATGATGAAGAAGATAGAGACAAAATATCAGCGACAAAAGCCATTTTTTGGATTTGGTCACAAAGCTAAGCTTGGATTAAATCGATGAACTCGTTTCTCTCGATCTTCATGATGTCCACCAACTGCATTATATTGGAACTCTGGATCTCTTTACATGGAAACATATACAATACAATATATTTGAGATAATATATATTTCTGAGCGTTATTTCATTTATGTAAAAATTATATATGTAATATAAGAATAGATATATGTATGTGTGTGTATCTAAATTTATATATAAATAGAGCTAAGAGATGATGATTGTTTATTAGTTTGGAAATGTAAAATGAATAAGTTAAAATAAGTTGAGTTAATAAGGAATGGAGAGTGTAATTTACCCATTTGAAAATTATTTTAATTGAAATGATTTGAATCGAGATAAATTATGAAATTATAGCTCAAATCTTCTATCTCTTCACAAGTTTAAATTATTTATCAAATAAAAATGAGAAACTTAAACCAACCATGTAATTCACAACTTGGGTAGTTAAACCATGTAATTCACACGTGACTTTTTTCTTTTCTTTTTCTTCCACGGAATAAATAATCCTATAAACCATTGACTAGTTAATTGATTACAAATTTATTAATTTGTAAGTGGTCATTTTATAGGCGTTCTACGACATCTATGAATGGGTATCTTCTCAAGAAGCCTTTCGAAATAAGGAGATTTCTAAACATGAATAAATAATGAAAAATTTATGTGGATATATAATTATATATTAATTAATTAGTTAATATAATCACAGTTGAATTAATTATGCCTTACAACAGACATCTAGTTATAATTACAATTTGAATTTTATATAATTCGTGCAATTTATACAAAAGTTGTTCGTGAATCAAATTGTATAGCGAAATATATACACTGTGAATTCTATATTGAGTTATACAAAATGAATTGTATAGAGAAATATATAAATGTTATACAAGAACTATGAATTATATAACAAATTATGCAAATATATACAAATGCTATGTAAATTATACAAATATTATTATAACTATAAATACAAAATGCAATTACCTAAATTATAATTATGGAATATAATTAAACTTTATATGTTTGTCATTTACAAACTTTACTCATAAATAATTAGTTAAGAAAATGCGAAAACTTATTTAGAATTAGATTATAGAACGAAATATTGTAGAATGCATATTCTTGTAGCCGGTCTAGCTATCAAGTTGGGCCCATATCGAACAAGCCCATAAATGTTCGCATCACAAGCCTGTTTAACGCCTTATACATTGGTTTCACCAAGGAAAAATTGCAAGAAAAAATTATTTAAGATTGTTTATTATATTTTTAATATAGTTCATATAATATTTACAAACTTGAATTTTTGTTTACCAAAGTATACATGTCAATTAACATTTTTGTTTCTCTTTCTATTTTAGTTTCACATATTTTTAGTATTGAAATTTGTAATTGAGTTTGAAGAATTTATGTTTCAATATCTCTTTTTTTAATTGGTTACTTTTTAAAAGTTACCCATATGAAGATATCTATGCTTTATCTTTTCATTAACACAAAGTCAGACTAATTTTTTTATAAAAAAAAATTAATAAGACTAAAGCCATTTTATTGTTTTAAAATATCTTACATATTTGATAATGATCGACCTGGCCTACTTTTTTAAACATTGTGCAGCATCAAAAGAGACATATATTTCTTCACTTTCTTAATTACACTCATCTTCTCCCCTGAGCTTCTCCGATTTAAGTGGTTTTTTCACGTCGATGACGTTGAAAGTTGTTCTTCCATGAAATTCAATAGCTGATATAGGTAAGATTGACTTGCATGTGTCTCTTTCATTCCCGTTGAAGCTCATTTGCTCACTCCTTTTCACTTTTCTTGTGCTTAGTGTCATGGATTGCAATGGTTCGAGATGTTCAAAGATTCTATGTCTTTTTCATATCATTTTTTTTTTCCGTGTTATTACAGGGGTTCTTCTTCTTCTTTCATCCATTTCTTTCTTCGTCTTCTTCACAATTATTTTTCCTACAACTATAATTTCTTTTTTGGTGTTCTCTTTTTTTAGTAGAATTGTTACATCTTGTGCTTAATAATTTTTGGATTTCTTTTTGAGTTAATTTATTATTTGATAAAAGAGATGGTGCAGCTGTTGATATATGCATTGGTTCTCAATTGAGTTCTATGTTGATATGTGTAGGTAATAAATTGGTTTCATTGTTGATTTCTTAGTTGATGTATATATTGGTTCACATATGTCATGTTGGTTTTAATGTTGGTTTCTTGTTCTGATATTTTGGGGTATTTTTTATAACTATGATTTTTTTTTTGATGTTCTCTTTTTTTTTTAGTAGAGTCGTTAAATCTTGTGTTCAATAAATTTAGGGTCTCTTTTAGAGCTATTTTCTTGTTTAATAGAAGAGATGGCGAAATTGTTGATATATACATTGATTCCCAATGGGGTTCAATGTAGATATATGCTCATACATATATTGGTTCAATAGTTCGATTCTGTGTTGAGTATACATGAATTCTTAGGTGTCATGTTGAGTTTAATGTTAATTTTTATTTTTATTTTTTTTGGTCTATCATTTTTTCAACTATGATTTTTATTTTTGATATATATTTTTTGTTATTACATTTGGTAGATTTTGTGTTGTTCAATAATTATAGTCCCTCTTTATAGTTAATTCACTTTTGATTTCAAGATGGCGAAACAGTTGATATATTAAATGCCTTTGTTGTACATGCTTCTCCCTTGTGTTCCTCTTTCTTTTTTTTTAGTTAAACCACCAATGTTTTGACTTTGTTGAATATTAAACTATTTTCTATTTTTTTTAAGACTGTGATTGTGGTCTATATACGTGTGTGTGTGTGTGTGTTGAATATATTTCACAAGGACATCTTCAGATTCATTTTGAATGAATCGTCATAGTTCCCGATTTATTTTGATTGATGTACAGAACATTGATTTGGACTTATGGCCGACGAAAAATAGATACAGATGCCGTTAGCGAGAGTAAAACTACTGGCAAGGTGTAATTTGCAAAAATATGCACTCGTAAATGTCGTAAACATTGAAAAAAAGGTACAACATGTTCAACAATAACAACTATCCAGTAAATAGTAAAGATCTCCCACAATGTCTATTTCTTTTTTCTCGAAACATACTTTGAAGTCAAACCATAGATATCCTATACTATCAATTTCTAGTTCCATTCACATACATATTTATTTGTACTGGGTATACCACAGGTGATTTTCTTCTTATTTTTTAGTTATTCTGTTTTTTATATTGTCTTCTCATCCTATTAGCACGCTAGATTTTGATGTTCTCCTTTAGGAACAAAGTGTGTTGAAACACCATCATGAAAAAAGTTTTCGCTCTCTTGATGATTGTAAGATTTCTTTTTTTTTTTTTTTGTATTTTATTTCTGGTTATTTGTCGAATGAAAAATAGAAAACATCAACAATACGTTTTTTTTCATTGATCTATTCCAAGAATAGAACCATATCAACTGTAGAAAAGTTGCACATAATTAAAATACTTTTTTTACTTACATAGGCTGTCGAAAAGGGTTGAGATTCAACACTAAGTGAATTACAGTTGCATGTCCACACATATGGTCACGATGAAAAATCTTTTGTCAATGAACGTGCTCAAATTTTTCATGTAAGTCATAAATTTTATAAATTTATCAATTTAGCCACCCTGTTTCTTTTTATTTGAAAAACTAATATAAATAGGTAGTATTATTGATTATTTTAATTACATTACTTTTTACAGGAAAGATACGAAGAAATATTACGAGAAAAAATAGAGTCTCAATCAGATGTTGATCAAATTGATGCATATTACCAAGCCACAAGAGGAGAAAAGAAAAGAAGAATATATGGACTTGGATTACAAGCAAAAAGTTATTATGGAGTGAGTCTCAATATCTCTTCTCGATCTGATGCTTCATCATCATCATCACCATCAATTTCTCAATCTGCAACGACAGAAAATTTGGATCAATTAGTGATGCAATTGATTCCTTCACTATTTAATCACTTGTTTCCTATTTTGATTGAATGCATACGGGGCGTGATTTCTTCACAACAAATCAGACAAGTATTCCGATCGGTGACCCATCATCTAGGGGACCTATAGTGCTCATTTTACTAATATTGTTGCTAATGACGATAGTTCTTCTCCGGGACATTAGTTTTTCATTTTGTATGATTTTTGTTAACAAAACTTAGATGGATATAAAATTATTAGTAGTTGTTAGATGTTTGGAGTGATGTCTGAACTTAATTATGTTAATTTTGAATTTTGCTATCTTACGAACCTTATATAAATATTATTTATTATGAGTGTTAGTTTTTTTAGGTACAAACTAATTTATATTTATTATTTTTTATATGGATTTTACGTGCTAAAGAATAAAATTGTGATGGATTATGACAAATAATTTTTTGTCGCAAAAAGCTGACAACAAATAAATAAATAAAATAGCGACGGAGTAGCGATAACATATTTCGTCGCTATTTTATAAGATGACGAAATGTTGTATGTAAGTAGCAACAAAATATACAAACTTAGCGACGAAATATTTTATTGCTAAAAGTTTGCTACATATATCATTTTGTTGTTAGATAGTCGCTAAATTTGCTACAGAATCCTTTTTTTGCATTGCTAAAGGGTTAGCTACGAGCAAAATTGTAACGGCCAGTGATTTGTTGGTAATCCGTCACTAAATATGTTTAGTGACGGATTTTACCTTATTTGCGACAGACTTCATCCGTCGCTAAACACAGTTTTTTTAGTAGTGTTCGAATAATATCTTATTATTTCCTTTGATAGATTTAAATGGATGATTCTTCGGTGATTTACTCTTGAAAATATTGGTATCCCTCGCATCTAATTTATTCTTTAGTGGAGATGGGCTAAAAGCATGGAGGTCGAAACTTGATGTTGAACAATGCACAGGGATCGAATTCAAGTAAATCGGCTCCTAATTAATCCTTAGGCTTTTACGAGTTAAAGTTTTTTCACAAGCAAATTTGGACATGGTTAAACTATAATACACAAAAAAAGAAGAAGCAAAATCTGGTATGAAGATGTGTTAGAAAATATCAGGCAATAGCGGAAGCGTGATAAGGATCGAGATTGATATTGAAAAGTATAAAATAAATTTGGCAAGATAATAAATGGAGACACAAATTTAACGTGGTTCACCCAATAAATATTGTTGACACCCAATTTTTACCCTCCACGGTGTCAAATTAATTATCGAGTCTTATTTTTGTTTTAGCGATTTTTATACCATTATTTTAAAAAAATAAAATAAAATAAAAATAAAAAATTAGCCGGGCACGTGCACCACACGCGCCTCCAAATCCCATTTAACCTTACATCTTCCTCTTCTTCAAGATAAAAAAAAAAAACCAGAAACCCTAAAGCCTAAACCCGCCGCCCGCCTCCATCTTTGTTCCACCTTCATTTCCTCCCTCAAATCCCCATTCCCATTACCCACACGCTCCTTCTTCCT
>JAOTQJ010000001.1:24055070-24065304 GCA_025642045.1 Solanum sejunctum | reverse complement strand
TCAGATCATGAATCCTACCCTAGTCATCTCAGCTCCCTCATGGGCCTTGCCATAGGTAGGGTTTTGATGTTATGCAACAGTACTTATGTTATAATTTGCGATAATAGAGACTCTCCCAATATATGTTCAAGCGTAATACTAAACATAAAACTAACCTTTCTTAGTACTCGAAACATCACGGAACACCAAAGACTGATTTGACAATGGAAGTAGACAAGCAGGGACACAATTGTTTTATTACCTTAAAGTACACATGCTATTAGTTTCAACAAGTTTGAATTAGGTGTATGAATTAATTCTCGTTATTCATATATATATATATATATATATATATATATATCCCTTTAATTAATTATGTTATCTTGTAATTTTATGCTAATTTACCTCTATTGTGGAGTTCTCTCGGAGAAAAGCATATTTGTTCTATTTCGCTGATGATAAGGATATTTTTATATAAAAAACAAGAACAAATAAAATTACTCTATTTTTCATAATTCAAGTCTTCAAGAGAATATCTAATCAATTTACGTTCAGCATGTAGACTCGAAGCATGACCACGAAAAAGTAAACAACTGACATAATCGCTCTATTTTCAATAATTCAAAGAAAAAATATTTATTATACACAATTGGAAAAATACTTGGTGCGTAAGAAATTTCCTATATAGAATTGAGGGGAAAAATATGTACTACTATAATTTGATAAATTGGAAGGGTGCATTGTATGTAAGTGCAAATCAAAGTTTTAGGGGTGTGCAGATGAAACAGTAGGAAGGTGATCCACAATGCCTGGCCATAGGAACATAGACAGCATATTAACATATGTCCCTTCAACATCAATTTACACAACTCTTCAATGGTTGAAATGTCTTTTTCACATTTCACATATATATAAAATTTGATCACTTCCTCCTATCTTTAATTTGCTGCTTCTTTTGGACTTTTTTTCATGTTTAAGGCTCCATCGTTGTTATTGATGTTGTTGGTACTCATAATACAACCTTAGCCCTTAGGCCATGTGGTTCCAAAAATTTTGATTTTCCAAAATTGACATACATCTTATCCAAAAATATTTTTCTTCGATCTTAATCTAGGGTGTATTTAATAGGAACAATAAATGTGTTTCTTAAAAAACAAGTAATTTTGTTACTTATTTTTGGAGTTTAGTAATTACTCAAATAGATTATATCCAAAATAATTTATGCATAATCTAAGCAAACACAACAGAGATGGAGTGGAGGATGCGGGGGTAGTAGGTGGGATACGGGTGGAGGGTGGACTGTTTGGAGTAGAGAAGAGACAAATTGCATGAGATGTCATTTATATAACTTGTCTTCTATTCTCACTGTCATGCGTCGAGCCTATATCCTGAATGTGGCCGGCATCAAAATCATTGTTGGTCTCCATACGAATCCTTGGCTTGATTGACTCACTCAATTAAAAATTTTGATATCCTTGCAGAAGATTTACAAGGTGAATCTTTAAAACAATTAACATAACTCAAAAAATCTCAATTATACTTTCTACAAAATCTTAAAATATCTCTTGGTACATATAGTAATAATGCTTAAAATATTTGAATGAATAAACCGGCCTGACTCGCTAACTCTGTCTATGAAACCTCTACTATACTGAAGATAGGTGTCGTAACAAGACCCACGACTACCTGACTATAAAATAAATGAATCGAGCTAACTAACTGGAGTCCTCTAAAAGTGAGGAGGTCTTACCAACTGCTATTGGGAAGCTATCTTACTGAATGCCTTCTATCATGGGTACTTAAACCTGCATCATAACACGATGCAACGCCAAAGGGCGTCAGTACATGATATGTACGATATGTAAAATGGCCAAAACAGGAACTCAGGATAGGATGCTCAACTCAATGACTTAATTTAGTAACATAATTAATGCAATAGAAATAAAACATTTGATTAATGCATAAGTAAATGCAACTTAATATACATATGAAAATAATATGCTTTAATTTGGGGAGTTTCTCCAACCGACAACTATCGCTATGAGCATATGATGTTTCAACATCTTGCCCACGTTGCTAGAGTCATCCAATACCTTGCTAGGGTAAGGGACAAAACTTAACTCGTGAATCTATCTAAACTGGGCCATCTCAATGGCATATGATGAGTCATACAATGTTGTTATTATCCAATCCTACGCCGGATACGGAGTTTATGAGTTCGAATTATTATTATTCTTACTCATATTAGTGCTCAATAATTCTTCCAAAATATTATGTATATGTTCATAACTTCAAGAGTAGTATTACTTAAAAATGTTTCTTTAATTTTTTGGGAGTTAACCCAACTTTAACTTTTCTCAAACTTGTCTCTCCTCTTTAACTAGAGAAGATATCAATGCAATGAGTCTCAAGAACATAGGTTTATTGCTCAACTAACTTATAAATATAGATGCTTGAAATACTTCTTAGACTTAACTCAATGCTTTAGACTAGATAGCTTTTCACAAAATAGCTAGGGTTCTTACAAATGTAACAATAAATATATGCATCTTGACTTAACAACTTAACTTAATAGTAAGATCATTAAAAGCTATGATTTTCTTCAGCGAAAGTAAAATTAAAAGTATTTCAATAAAATTTTAATCACAATGAAGGAAACTTGATCTCAACTCATAAACTTGATCTTGAATAAAAATCAATAGTTAAAAGACACTAAAAAAAAAAGAAGGAGAATTTTTGAAGAGCCTTGCATACATGAAAAATTTTGATTCTCGAAGAATTTTGAAGAACTCACTAGATTCTCTTAAAACCCTAGGTTTTCTCCTCTTGAAACCTTGTTTTAAGTCTTGGGAATGTGTTTGAGCTTAATGAGGTTGAATGGTGATGTTTAAGAACTTAATTAGGTGTAAAATCGTCAAGTTAAAGCTTAAAAAAGGTGAGAAAGAACTAAAATAACCCTTCTTAGAATATTGTCAAGTTTGTTTACGAGACAATCTATGATCCATAGAAGCTTCTATGGACTTGTAGAAACTAGGGCGAATTTTGGAGTTGTGAAACTCATTCTACGGGCCCAAACTACAACCTATAGTTGGGTCCGTATGAATTAGAACCAAATGTATAACTTGGAGAAACTTTTCACAAGGCTATGTTTACAGGTCGTCAACCCATCGTGTACGACCCGTAATTCAGGGTTTGTAGATAGTGCCCAGAAAACTCTGCTCGACAGGATTTCACGTAAATGATCCTAACTTTTTACTTCGAATTTAAAATAAGGCAATCTTGGTGTTGTTGAAAAGAGGATTCAGAGACCTTTAATTTTATAAGTTTTGGGACTCCTAACTCTTTATATTCTAGGAGATATAGTCATTTAAAATTGACCCTTGTTTGACCTCATAACAAAACTTAGTCGATAGAAACTTTTTGGACTTGACTTGATGTAAAAGATCTTTTATGACCCTAAATCATATCTAATATGGTTTAAATATTTAGTAATTGATCCTAACATATATATACAACTTAGAAGTCATTGAGTCACCTAACTTTTATAAAATCATATATCAAAACTTAATCGGTAAAGAAGCCTTTTAACTTAACTTTGCAGTAGAGGGTTCTTGTAACTTTAACTCATCTCCAAATCTATCTTCACACTAAAGGATTGAATTTAAAATCTATGCATAATTAAGAATCATTCGATACAACCTTATGCGCATATAATGAAAGACTCAATTTTAGCTAAAATTTTTAGGATGTTACACACCAAGAAAGTTGTTTGAAAAATCTTAATTTCTTAAAAAATATATTTTTTAAAACATTTTAGTCAACCAAATGATATGAAGTTTTGTTTAAAGTATTTTCTACTAAACACCTCCCAAGTCTAGTTAAAGAGTTGGAAAGCGTCAACTTGACATTAGAGACATAAATTATTGGGAATTGAACTTTGATACCGCGTTTTGAATTGTAATTTTGTGTTCACTTTAATTTTTTAACTACGTTGCAAAGATTAATTCTGATTTAGGTTTTTGTTACGTGGTTTGATTTGACAACATTTATTTTTTTGATTTGACAAAAGTTAGCTTTTGCTTGAGCTGAAATTTTGGGTGAATAGATAAATTGTACATGGATGATTGGTAGGATATTCTTTAGCTAATAATGAGAAAAATTGAAACAGTAATTCATAGATTGAGATAAAGAGTAAAAAATAATTAACCAATCCCCCTCCCCCCTTTCCCCTCCTAAGGAGTTGAATCTTTATTAAGTAGTATATTGTTTGTAATCTACTATATTGACCCATTTGAATTAGTTGATTGATAATAGTTGATAAGCAATGAGTGCTGAAAATTATTTTAGATGGTGATGAGTCATAGAATACGACTTGTATAACGCTTTAAACAAAGAATTTTTGTGCGTTTTCAAATAAACTTGTAATTTTGATGTTTGTTTTGGTTGTTTTTCAGAAAAAAGACTAAGGCATGGAAGAAATGAGAACATGAAAGAAAAATGATGAAAAAGAGTGCAAAAGAGGAGCCAAAATAGACCCAAGTGTGGGCATACGGGGGCCTACTCGGCTTGTGTACCTCCAAATGGACTGTGAGGCCCATTGTGGCCTCACACTTGGCGGATGGCATTGGCTAGTTGGTGAAGGCAAGTCCCATGGCACGTATCACGGACCATGGGACGTCAGACGGATCGTTATGGTGTTCGTCAAGGTGGCGTGATTGAGTAGTCCATTGAAAGTTGGAAGATTTTGGCCAAGTGGCACGAGACGGAACGAGCCACGGACTATTGGGAGTTAGACGGGTCGTTTAGCTGACAGTCAATATGACGTGACGAGGATACCATCGAAAAGCAAGCTAAACAACTCAAGTGGAGCGAGATGAGTTGTTAAACGGACCGTGTGACCAACCACGGTCTATGAAGTGTCGACGTGTGGAGGAAGTAGGGCGAAAAATTGCAAAGGCACGACATACAGTCCATTCATGGACCATCGCACGCCACACGAGCCTTTTTTCGAGTGTGTAGTAGCACATGAGGAGCAGTGAAGATGAGGCTAAAGACAGCTACACTGACCGTTTGACGGATCATATACCATCACACGGGCCGTGTGGTGGCCCGTGTCCATGCCAACGAATTTTTCCTATTTTAATTAGGATTAGGTTTTCTTTATATATAAATAGGTATTTTATTTCGTTTTTAGTTAGTCTTGGATAGCTAGAGCTAGAAAACCTTGAAAATATTATTTACTTGGAGAATTTCACAAGATTTTGAGATTTTTGCTTATCAAATTCAAGCTTGTAGCTTGTGGCTTCATCGATTATTCAATAGTAAGTCTTTCTATTATGAATTCCTTGTATCATTGCGAGCTTTATTCGTTGAATATGCTAGGCTAAACCCACAACTAGAGTTGTGGGAACCATGAAAAATCAATAAGATAGGCTAATAGGGGGTAAGTCTCGGGACTGACTAGTGTATATATCATAGTAATCTTCGTTCTAATTTCTTTATTGATGGAGTCGACGCATTACGGTAAACCTTTATTCTTTGCATGCCCGAAAAGGATGTTTTGATTGGGAAAAGACGGTAATTCGAGGTTTTTAACCTAGTCTAAGTATTCGAGACTGAAAGGTGAGAGTAATCCAGGGATAAACAATAAGGGTTAGCACGTAGACATTCTGAGATCGAAAGATGATGAATGATAGGCATTTAAGAGGGACCAAGAGGTGAATTAAATGTTACATAACTTGTTAGATCTTATATACGTACTCATGAACGAGTTTACCACTAGATTCGGCTATCGCATTAGCTGTCATGGGGAATACAATTCTAGCCTCACATAACTTAATTGAAATCTAGTCATTCTTGCACATATTTATTGTTTTCTTTAGTTAATTAGTTTTGAAAATCAAAACCCCCATATTTACTTTATGCACTTTTGTTTTTGGAATAGATATTACATCTGAAACTGGTGCTAATAGATATATTCTCACGCATTTCATGTGGGATCGACCTTAATTCTGGTTGAGTTCTATATTTGATCAACGATCGCTTTACTATTCCATTTGGAGTGTAAATTTGGGCGTATCAGATGGTAAAGCTAATGGACAAAAATTAAATTTAGAGACTACATAAGGATAAAATTATTAAAATAATTAATCATTTAGAAAATGCTTATATAATAAGCTGCAAAATTATAAATTGGATCTGATCAATTTATAGGTTATGATTGTTTTTGATTTATAAACACTAGTTTAATCAGCTTAGGAACTTAGCCAAACACCTCCTAAATAAAATTTTTAACTTGCACATGTATATAATTTTCAAAAGACATACAACACATATATTTAGATGTTCAATTTTATTTAAATTTAAAGATCTATTGTACATATTCAAAATTAAAGAAGATAAATATAAACTGAAATGAAATTAAATGACACATTAATAATGCATTATGCCTTTTCAAAATCACCTAAACTTCTTTAACTTGTATAGACGTTATCAATGCCACTTAATTTGACTATTCTGAGAATATAGAAGATTAATTCTACTGCCTATAGGATTCTTTATATGTGCATACCTCCACTCAAAATACAAAATTTAAAATACAACTCAATGATCACTTGTAATCTTTAGGTTTTGACCATTTCCTTGCCATTTCTAGTGAACCTTGTATATTATAACTTGCATAAATCATAATCACATCCACCATTATCGGTGCAAACCGCTACACTTCATAAATTTTATATGCTCCCTATGTTTCATTTTATCATTTTATCTAACACCTTTTGATTTGATATGATATTTAAAAAATAATAATTTTTTAAATTTATAATTTAAAATAAATCTTAAATATTTGTATGGCCGAAAATTATTTCAATAAGGGTAAAATGAGAACTTTAAAATTAAATTATTTTCAACAAAAGTAAGGTGACATTCTTTTTTGGTACATTGCAAAAAGAAAAGGATGATACATAAAATAGGACAAAGGGAATTATAGTCTTTCTATGCAAAAGATTGCATACATTGATATACACCATCCTTCTCAGACCGTATTTGTTACATTATATATATTATTGATATTATTGAGTGACTTTGACGTTTGAGTGAAAATCAAAATTGAGTGGATTTCTGAGAAAAGAATCCATAGTTGAGAGACTTTGAGTTAAAAATTGTAAAAATTAAGTCTTAGACCTGACTCACACCTCAAAAGTTAGTTCAAAGAGAGGAGGATTACCAAAGTCTTATAAGGAGACCACACATCTCATTAACATTGGGTGAGATGGTTCCTACTCTGATACCATGTAAAATTACGTCTTGCACCTGACTCACACTCCAAAAGTTAGCTCAAAGGGAGAAGGATTGTCAAGTTTTATAAGGAATCTACACATTTCATTAACCACCAATATGAGACTTTTATATTCTTCAACAAAAATGAAAGTTGAGTGACTTTCTTGAAAAAAAAATTCATACTAATTGATTTACCATTTGTAATATTAACTCTGTTAATTATTATAATAATCTTTCTACGTTCACAAAATAGACATAAAAGATTACATACATTGATATACATCATCCTTCTCAAAATCACATTTTTTACGCTGACTATGTTATAGATGTTATTCCAAATGATTATGTTGGATTTTACTTGCTTGTACTTCAATTAATCGAATAAAGTGAATCGTGTTTTTGTTTCAAAAGAAAACAAAACTGATCATTGTGGTTCAAGGGTGGGTAGGGGATAACATTTGAAACAAAATCATTAATGGGATTTCATACTAATTTTTGGTGATTAATTAATTATCATCATTGCTTTTTCCTTTCAGATTTTCTCATAGATTTTGACTAAAGGTAAGGTCCCAGGTTAGCGACAATTGCTTTTTTTTGATAATTACTCTCAATGATGTTTTAGCCAATGAGTACCAATATCAAATCCATGAGCGTGGTCTAGTGACAAGATAAAAAAAAAATAAAAAATTCCTCCCATTTTATGTGGTACTCTTTGATTTACCATAGTGTTTAAGAAAGAAATGAAGACTTTTAAAACTTGTGATCTAAAATCATTCTTAAATATTTGTGTTGCTGAGAATTATTTAATTAAGAGTAAAAAAGGAATTTGAAAGGTAAGTTATTTCCAATTAGAGTAAGGTGACTTTTTTTGGGACGAAGCAAAAAGAAAAAAATGTCACATAAAATAAGATGGACGGAATAATAGATAGAAGTTTTATTTTTCGACTTCTTTTCACAACAAAAACATTTATTTAAAAATATCGTGAAATGAATGAGTAAAACTATTACTACATTTTTTTCAAATTGGATGCATTGTTTCGAATTATTAATTTTTTTCAAATTGGACAGTGGAGTTACGTTTCAAAATTGAACTTAGACATTGGAAAACCATCTCACATGATGGTTTGGGATGGAGGAAAATTTTCAGAAAATATTTCTCAACTTTTTTATGTTTTTTTTTTTGTGAAAATAATATTTTTTTTTTTTGTTTGAAGAAAGCAAGTTCTCTAAAAATAACATAAAAAATGACTTCACTGATCAAGTAAGGCACCCAAAATAAGTAAGAAAATCACTTATTTTTCCTACCAAACACACCCGATTTATTAAATAACGACTAATGACTTCTCTAATAAAATCTTTTCTTTCACAAAAATAAAATAAAATAATTAGGTAAGTACTCACTTTTTTGTGTTAAAAGTAAGGAATGTCATAAAGTATGACGGACTTTCAACAGAGGCCCTTTATAAAAGGAAGCCTGATAGGATTAAGGGTGATCCAAAACAATTAACACAACATTAGTCCATATAAAGGCCCAAAATAACTAGAAACTACAACCACTAAGCCATATGCTGATCTAGAATTTAAAATGTACATGCGTATTCAAACAAAAACGATTGAGTTTACATGAATTCATGGATACATGATAAATACTTGTTCTTAACTAGAGATCACGAATTTGGAAATTGAACGCATGAATTCATTGTACTTCAAACAGCAATTATTATTCTTTAAATAGATTCTCAGCATGACCTTTTTTCTTCTTTCTTCACGAAATCTTTTATGTTTAGCTTTACAAGGTGACACTATTTTCAGTGCCCAATTTGGGCTTTGTGGGGTTTCCATACTTTATTTGCAAGGCTAAAAACATAAAACAAGTTGTGTTCAAAATGAGAAAGAAAAAATTTGATTCCAAATTGAGAAAATGAGAAAGAAAAATTTTGAAAAAACTTTACATAAAGGGAAGAAAAGTAAAGCCAAAAGAAGAGAAAAAGTCCACAAGATTGGAATATTTATCATAATTGGTTCCTTTTGTCTTTTCTCTATTTGATGTCAAGTTTGGCTCCCTAATTTCAAGCTACAAAAGTTTACTACCAAGTATTCTGTATGACTCAATGTTGATAATATAAAATTGTGGAAGAGGAGAACACCATCTTCAAATTCCTTATTATTATATTCTTTTTTGTAAAAATAAATTAAAATACTACAACTACCAAAGTTTAGATAAGAAAAAAAAATCTTTTCGTACGACGTTTGGCTTCTATAAAGGTTAATATTTGGCTTATTAGATTAAATTAATATATAAAGAAAAATACATTTTATTTTTAATTTTAAGTTTGAATTTCTTAAAGGATTTTGGGAGAAGAGTCTTAGAGATTAATAGTTTTGTTGCTTTTATCTCGGGGATTAATAATTTGGAAGTTATTATAGTCCTTCGATTATAATATGATTAATCCCCATTGTTAATATCAGAAAGAGACATTCAATTGAATGTGAAATACAATAATTCTAAGTCTTATCTTAAAGTTATTATGGTTTATTAGTGCCTCCATGGAGTTGATCGCTAATTAAAATTATGCTTGAATTAGTAATTTCATTTTATATCTCATAAGACAATACATAAAATTTTCTCATAATTTATATATATATATTATTTATATAAAACTTTAAATTATAAATCAAATATATTAATTTTACATAAATAAATTATTTTTTAACTAACCATCAAATATTATATAACTTCTAAAAAAATTGATACATGAACAAATTACCTTTTTACTGACTACCAAACCATCCCTAACTGTGTAGTTTCTTGAAAACTCACTTAGAGAAAAGAAAATAAATAATTACCTCCCTTGTTTATTTTTATTTATTCTTTATATTATTTTAAAATATTTAATAATACTTATTTATTTTAAAAAATTAAGAGATAATTTTATATATATTTTTTATTTTATTTTTATTAATTTCTTTATTA
>JAOTQJ010000001.1:24025245-24037024 GCA_025642045.1 Solanum sejunctum | reverse complement strand
AAATGGTAAAGTTAGATATATTTTTTTGGTAACTGTATTTTATTTACCATATCTTCAATATTAAGTTAAAGATTTAAATTAATTAAAACATAATAAAATATTTATATATTATTTATGAATACTATATATATAATTATTTGGTTTGGTTTGGTTATTTTTGCGGATTTTTGTTAGTAAAACCAAAACCAAACCAAATAGTATCAGTTTTCAAAATTTAAAAACCAAACCTAACCACATCAAATCAAAAATCGAATTTTTTAATCGGTTTGGTTCGGATTGCGGTTCGGTTTGGTTGTTTAACCATAACCATGAACAGCCCTAGATGAGACATCATGTCAAGAATTTCAAAAGTACATACTTGTATGAATGTTCAACACATGTCAATGTCTCACTGGAGCACATTACTGAGTAACTTGAATTCAGATCATTTTGTTTGTGTACACTTTTTTATAACCGAAAAATTTCCGTGATGTGCGGTTTGAGACCCAGTAGATAAGTATGCCCCTCTACCCTTCTCCGCTTAAGTATCAAGCTTTTGTTGGCTGCAGTATTCGAATTTGTGACGTGTAACAAACTCACACATTGTGTGTTGTGCTCTTACCACTGGACCAAAGCTATGAGGGCTAGTGCATATGTATATACTTCACAGTTTCTAAACAATCAGAACAAAGGGCATTGATTCTTACTAGTGTTAAGAGCTGGTGCAGCCAAACCACATCTCAACTTAACCCAGAAACAAGGGAGATAGCCACAATAAAAGAGCCCAAACATGGCACTAGTAAGTTGAGCAAAACGAGGAATTTGCCTTTGCATCAGCAGAGCCATTGCAACAACAAAGGCCGCAGAGGTAACAGAAACATCAATGTGACCTAAATATCTGACAGAATTAGAAGAGCAATCAATGAGAAAATCTTCAACTTTTAATTCCAGAAAATAATTAAATCATAAACAAACAAGAAAGAAATAAAACTAAAACAACTTCAAGATATTGGATGCTGTCTTCAAGATTGCTTATCAAGCTACACTGCATTGAAAGCACTGTCCATTTACTGAGGGGAGAACAAAACCTAATTGTGTTAGAAGACATTGGGGAAACATGATGAAAGTATTCTTTCCTTAAAATATATAGCATAGGAACTATGAAATGGACAAATTTCAGATCCAACTTGCATTTATTTATTATATATATAGCTCTTTCTTTCAGACACATACCAAAGACATCTCTCACCTATTCCCACCGCAGAAGACGTCATGCTACATCCCCATGACAGTTGCAAGAAGTAGAAACTAAGTCTAAATTCGGCATAAGTGCATGGAGAAGGTCTTAGAACAATCTTAGCTTTGTAAATTTATAACTCTTTATTTTTCTTGAAGTGATAAATAGCCCCATTTCTAACCTAAAGGGTAAAGCAAAAGACATAGACTATCTAAACTAGCAAGTCCAATCACAACAAAAGGATTTAATCAAGTGGGCAGGTTCCAGGTTTTAAATTAAGAAGTATACAACAACAAGTCTCAAACTCATAAAATATTGGAGCCCAAAAAGAGTGTTAGAATAGGAAAAGGAACAAGAATAATATCTACGATCCTACGTAGAATAGGATTAGGAACAATAATAGTATATAGAATCTTACTTGTACAACAATTGTATTATAGTATCCTAGTTGAAAAAGGAGTCTAATATAGTATCTATAAATAGGGTCTCAATGTAATAATGTAGAGACAACAATTCAATAATATTCTTTTCCAATATTTCTCACAAAGAGTATGAAAGAAGAGGTTTCACGCTTTCACCCAATATTGTCCAGAGAATATATCTAACTTCCCATGCATAATGAATGATGGATCAATCATTTCTAGCATTATTGGCCTATTCTGAAGACTGACAAATATGGTCATAGTTATGCAGGCGTTTCCATACAACCACAAGAAGGAACAGAGCAAGGGGAATGCATGGTGGGCATTTTGTGAAAAGCAAGGTCTTTCCACTGTGCAAACTCATTGAACTTAATGATAAAAGGACTTTCTGTCATCCATATGTTTGTCAGAATATCAAGCTGGTTTAAACTTCTTTCAAGATGTTGAGTATATCTCTTTATGTTCAATGAGAGAACACAAAAATGAGGAATATGACGGACATAAGAGATTATGGGTTCTATTCCTTGATAATTCTGGCAAGAGTCAATGAGACAGCAAATTGATAAAGTGTTAAATCTTAATTAGAAAATGACAGGCATTATAAAACTAACACTCCATAACAGGAGTGTCTTGATGAAATGGCTTTGGAGATTTAACATTGAGAAGTAAACTTTGTGGAGACGAGTTATCAGTTGCAGGTATGAGCAATTTGGACACTGGACTACCAACTAGTAAGACAAATCATACGTAGTCGGAAACTGGAAATCCATCAGGAATATTCAGGAGGAATTTGTAGCAAGCACAGAGTTTCAAGATGAGAAATGGGAGGAGAATTTCATTTTGCAATGATGACTGGCTTGGTCATGGAAATTGAAAGACCTCGTTCCTGATCTATTTTTCTTTTTAGAAGAATCTTCCCTTATCTATTTATCCTTTAATCTTCACCTAATGCCACCATGAACGCTTTCAGGATTTAAATGAGGACTCTCTTACATGGAAACGAAGAAGCAGCTCAAAATTCAGTCAGAGAAGCATACAACTATCTATCATCTATAGGGCACCAGCACCTTCTGTCACTGCAAACAGATTTGGAAGATCAAAGCACATTTTAAAGTTGTCTGTTTTTCATGGCTAGTTATAAGAAAAGCCTGCCTCACACAGGAAATTCTTCACAGAAGAGGCTTTTCATTACAGTCAGAGATGCTTTCTATGCCAATAGGAAGCTGAAACCAATGGCCATTTATTTCTACATTTGGCCTAATATGCACCTAGAACAATATAAGGGAAAAAATATATCACAAGGAATGGTGAAAAATTGTTCCAGCTTGCATATGGAAGACAACTAAGAAGGAAAGGAATGCAAGAGCACTTCAACCCATAAAATCAAGAGTATCTGCATTTTTTTTTCCATTTCTGATGTAAATAACAGTTTATGGATAAAATCATCAATATACTTTTGTGACTCCTTGTAAGAATTGAGGGGTTTTTGTACCAGTAAATATTAGACACTAGCATCAATGGATGTTACATGCTACCGTTCTTAAAAAAGAACGAATATTGAATTAATAAGATAAAAAGTAACGTCAAAAATATTTTTGTCCACTGCATATTATATTTTGTTTAAAGAGGTCTATAGATAACAACATCGATCCATTGACGTACGAAATATGATGCATGCGTGCATAAAATCTTGCTGTTACTGTTCCAGTTTCTAAGTGTCTGTGGCATGAAACAATCCGCAGTTTCTTGTGACGTTTAAAGTGGCTTGCCAGAAAATAAGAACTACGTTTACTTTTTAGAGAAAGAAAATTAATAAGAGATGTCAATGACTTACAGTGTGAGTAGAGGCATGAGGGCACAGATGACAGAGCAAACTCTTGATACATATCGAGGAGGAGGAGTCATTCCATAAGTGATTCCACGACTCCTAACCAGTTCAAAGTACTCTCGTGCACCCACAAAAACCGCAGCAGCAAGGGCGACAGTAAAAACCCACCCTCCAGCCAAAACCACACAGCCAACTGAAATACCTATACCAAGTCCAAAGACTACCCTTTTCTTCATTTGACTATTCTTCTGCTTAAGTTCAGAAGTGGGAACTTCCCCCGACGTTGTACTGTTGCCTTTGTTAACTTCCTACAATATAACTATCTCAGTGATTCCAATTCATTTATCTGAAAAGATCTGAACATAATGCATGTTGTCTTGCGACATTGACTTGATACTAATCAAGGAAGTAGCGAGCCCAGAAGTTAAACAATGACTTGGACACTTAGGTGGCCCCAAAAGCAAACAACAAATACAGGATCAAAAAGCAAAGGCAGATCCCCATCATTAATTTCTTTCCCTTTAGCATTACAAAAGGGACTACAAACCAACAATTGACATGACCGAAGATACTCCACGGAAAAGATGGTTAGAGTTTCTCTTTATTGGTTATAGAAATGTTTACAGGCTGATCGATATTTTAAATCTTCTAATGAGAACACGGCATTCTAATTACATTTTCCAGGAAAAATTGAGTGTGTATCACATTGCATTCACCTAGTAGCACAAGTGATTTTATGAGTATCACAAGTCAGCAATTGCACTTAAGCTATACCCCTTTTTTCATAACCGATAAACCCCTGATGACCAATGTGCATCATTCGAAACTCGGCAGATAATTTTTTTTATCAGGTATTATGATTATTGTTACTACTATCCATAAATACTTAACTTCTTTTTAAATGGTATTATTATTTGGTACAAAATGACATAAGTTAAGATTAAATTGATTCATATAGCAGATTCCGATTTGTTTGGATTAAGGCATAGTTGTTGTTTCCTACACTCGCCTCAAATGTCTCTCTCTCCAATGAATAATGCTGCCCTCAAAAGTATTCCCTCATTTTTCTCTTAACAGAAGCTATACATCTTTTGTCTTACTCCAATGAGATACATCTTCAATTATCGACCTTTTCCTACTAAAACGGAAAAAGTTTTGATTTCTAATCCCACTAAAAACAACCGCTCTATTCCTTTGTAACATAACATCATAAAAAAATGAAAAAAAGACAACTTTGATGAGAGAAAGTGTAACAATGCTAGCTGATAAAAAACTAGATAACCTGTATAATTCAAGTTCTGCTCTGCAAACTAACTATCTTCAGGAAATAAAAAGCATGCCATAGTTTATCCAACTATAAACCAGTTCTCCTAACCATATTTCTCCGAAGCACCATGACATGCATAGATCAAACCAAGATAAAGAAAAGAAAAACATATGTAACTCCCTAATGTGATTAATTTGATCAAACGGCCACCCATATCCATTGGTTAATGCAACAGTTAACTTAGAACTAGAGCTAATGTTAAAAGCTGAATCATTCAGTATCATCAAATGAGAAGGGGCAACTTTTTTTGGCCTGATAGACAACTAAAATAATTACGAGCATGATCTTTGCAGAAGTTCACTTGTTTCTTAATCTAAGAGACGACCAAAAGTGGAAGATAACTAGATTGATGAAAACAATGAACCAACTATACCTCAATGCCAAACAAAGCTAGGGTCAAATCATTCTATTACTATTTCACTTACACGAAATTTGTCACCCGACAAGAATTTTCTAAAACTAGAGGTTCTCTAATATCATACTTATCCCTACATTGGTAGAGAATACTCTATCCAAAATGAAAGGGACTAATGGAAAAAATATACAAGCATAGATAATCTTTACCTCTTTGGATTCATCGCCAAAAAGGTGGCCCGGTTCAGCACGAGCAACGGCTGTTGTAATTCGAGGGTGTTTCAAGAAGATGCTTTTGGGTATACCCGAAACCTCTCTAACTCTGGACCCATCAATAAACAACCCAATTCTTGAAATTGAACATCTGGGTCGGGTCAAACTAAAGGTTCTCGTCGAAGAGTAATGAAATAGAGACGATGTAGAAGGAAGGTGATGGGGGTGGCAATTGCAGATTGAAGTAAGGGAGAGTGGAATCAGCTTGAATCTATCAAAATCTATACAAGAAGCCATAGATGAAATGGGGTAATGGGTATACATAAAGATTGATTAAACGTTATTAGAAGCACGTTTGAAGAGTCTGGAGGAAGAGTTGGATGAAATCAAGATTCGCCATTGAAGGTAACAAGAAGAGGATACATGTGTAACACAGGTAAGTGATAAAGAGGGGAACGGTTGGAATTCTTGAATGGTGTGCTGCACATAAGAATTAGCCCATCCTTTTTTTGTTTTTAACGGACTTGTTTTTTTTGAGTTGTTTTATTGAGTAAATTTCAAAAATGGCTAAGACTAAAAATATAATTAGGTTCAGCCGTGTTAGATGAGTAGATTGAGTTAAAATTAAAAATATTAAAATAAATAAAAATAATAACTGAGTTGGATCATAATTAGCTCAAATTTATTTTGAGCTCAAATAAAATAAAATTTGAATTGGATCATGACCCGTTCAATATCAATAATTTAACATATGATTATTTACTTTTTATATCACAATTTGAACTCAATAAAATAAAAATAAAAAGTTACAAATAGATAGATAAATTATAGAAAAATATAAAATAGATAAAAACATACATTGCATCCATGCAAGTATAAAGCTTTAGAACAGGTTGAAACTAGGGATTAAATTAGACTCAATTGAAGATTTTTCAAAATGAGTTAAGGCGTGAACGGGTTGAAATTGAGTCCAATTTAAATTATGTTGAGCCCAATACATAAATTTGGGGACGAACTAGACAGATTACCTATGATTGAGCTCATTTTTAACAATCTTAATTAGGTCTTTTAGCTACAGGCAATCTAATTATAATTTATAGTTATATATCAAGATAAGAATAGAGTAACAGAGAGGATAAAGTCGAGCGAAGAAAGATGAAGCAAATACAATTTATTTGTATAGCTTGTTGATAATTATAGCATGAACATATTGATTTATATCAACAACTAGCTAGTAGAAGAAGAAAAAGTGCAAACGGAATTAAAAGATGGACGAAAGAGCCACACGAGATTGGGAAATAGACAAAAGAAGCAAACGAGATATGGTAGCAAGGGAGAAAGGCGATAGAGATAAGATTGATTATATATTTGATCGATAATAATTGACATATATCAATGAATACTATTATTTTTTGTTAAACTGGAATATTAATAAATATAATTGTTGTATCAACAAATACAATTTTATCATTATTGTCATTCATAACAAATTATATTTATATTCATTTATTGCCTTATGTATTATATTTATACATTATCATGTGCATTTGTGTTACATTTTGCATATTGTATGATTGTTATCATCTACATTTGTATCATTGAGTATTGTCATTTATATAATTAATTGTTGCTATTTGTATTTGTATTGCAAAACAACACTACAAAGAAAGAGGAGAGAGAAATTTACTTTAAAAATCTAGTTGTGACTATAAAAATTATAATTCTTTTAAATTATAATTTTTTTTATTTCTCATCCTAATAATTTTTTTTTTATTTTTAGGACTTGAACTCAAAATTTCTTTATTCCTTTATATTTCTACTCTCCCTTTTTTTTTTGTCTAACTTTACTTTCTACTTTATTTATATAATTGAGTTTCTTCCATTAATTTTCTTTTTTTTTTTCCTGGTAATATATGGTAACTGAATTTAGGATCCCCTATTTAGCCATGCAGTCAAAATTATTTTGAACATTAGTTTTTAATTCAACTTATCAAAATCTCGATCATATACCACATTAAAATTTTTTTAATTATAATATCACTTTTTTAACAAACTTCTTAATAATATTAGATGAATAACCCTCTTAAATTCTTTTAGCCCTTTTAAAGTATCGGGATCAAATGGAGCTTTATTAATTTTTGTTTCTTAAAAAAAATTGATGTATGGAAATTCATTTATTTTTAAATAAATTAATTTTTTTCAAAAAATGTTTTTCAAATTTTTTTAATCGATTCATTTATTTTTTCTAAAACCTACCATTTCTCTCAGCACCCATTTGATTTTCTTTTTCCGGTTGTCTTTTCTGTTGTACAACCAACAAAAGAACTCCCGCGTTTACGAGGCTCGTGCAATTCCACCTTAAAACCTTCTAATCCAATCGAAAAACCCAAATTAGATTGTCACGAAAATGGCTAAACCGAATGTCTCAGACTCAGAAACGGAAGAGAGAAACTCAGATTCAAGCTCAGAATCAGAGGAGTCTCCGGTGGAACCCCAAAGAACTGGAAAACTCACTGATTATGAAAAACAAAGAATGAAGAGAATCGAAGAAAACAAAGCAAGAATGGAGGCCATGGGTCTGCACAAAATGGCAACTTCGTTGATGGGTTCTTCCCCCAAACCCCAGAAGAAAGGCAAGGACAGAAAGGGGAAAAAGAAGGTGGTGGATGATGAAGATGAAGATTACGAGCCAGCTCAAAGTGAGGACCTTTCTTGCGATACAGGTGAAGAGGAGGAACAAAATGACGTGGATTTTGAAGTTTCAAAGTCCCAATTGAAAAAGGTACAACCTTTCTATTTTTAAGCAAACAATTTATTGATCAACTATAACCTCCACTAACATAATTGGTTTTTGCATATTTTTTCAAACGGTACAATTTTTCAGATGAAAAAGCACATTATACATCAAGGAATTGTAATGCTTTATGTTGTACTTTGCTTTTACTTCTCTGTGTCATTTTGGGTGCACGGATTGTGTTGTGATAAGAATATCAAATGCATCGGCTTGATAAGAATATCGAATGCTTCGTAGCTATTGCTTCTTTTTCCAGTGAAAGAGCAGGATGGAAAAATTGAAAAACTTTGATTCTTAATTAAAGAGATAGAGAAATCTGTTAAATTCTTAGAATTCAGGTGAGTACGTTATATGATTGGATTAAGTTTTTGTATTTTCAGCATATGTGAAATAAAAGTAGTTGAGCGTGTGAAATTTATCAAAATGGGGCTGTTTTGTGTGATCTAAGCATCAATTACGTGACTGGTCAGATTTCAAGTCATTCAGAGATACTCTAGGACTGGGTATTTTAATGTAGCATGAGTTATCTTAAACAAAAAAGTTAACACAAAATTGGTATGAATGTGATTATAGATTGATTGAAGGAGTTCATGCGGATTACTCGAGTAATGATCTCGGTATTTTTAACACGATTACTGATTACTATGAGTAGTGATCTTATTTTGTGTTTTATAACTTTCATGATTTATAAATGGTTTATAAAATGAATGTGCTAAAGAATGTTTTGAATTTGCACATAGGACAAGTCTTGATTTGATACTGAAATAGTTATTCAAAGATGATCTCACTTTTACAAGACAAGCTTAGTGATGATTGAGATATGATTAAAGTTATTGAACATGTTTGACACTTACTTGAGAAACAATATTTTGACATGTGCCTTCATTAAAGTTGACATAATATGAGTTGGTAAGGTTAAATGCCTTATACTATTTAGGAAATGCTTTTATTGTTTATAAAGAAAAATTTGGCTTTTTTCTTAAAGCAGCACGCCATACTGATTACATGATTCATTCTTGAAAATCTTGAGAATTTATAAAATTTGATATGAAAAGTATTTTACTGAGTTATTTCCTAAATGGTTTAGTGGATTTTGCTTTCATTTGACAAAACTTGATTATGGCTACTATTTTTCTTGAAAAGCATTTATTTCGTGATTTTGATTATCATACTAGCATGTGCTTTGCCTTTTCCTTCATTAAAATGTTGTGGATAAGTGTTATTACTCATTAAGCTAGCATCTCACTTTTCGCTGAATTCTTTCATAGAGAACACATGTGATATTTTTGTTAACTAGAGCTAGTAAGTTGATTCCATGGTGAGCCCCACACTTGTGCGTGTGTTCAGCAAGCTTGTCTATTTGTTATGGACTTTTCTTTGAATTCTTGGAGTCACTCCCTAGTCATTTCTTTTACTTGATTCTTGAATATTCTTTCTTTTTATATAGACATGACCAGTATTAGACTTCTTTTTGATTTGAGGATGAATTAGTATTATTGCGTGGTGAGTAGATTGATAATTAATATTTTGTCTTGATTTAGAGTTTTATTAGTTGTGTTGTGGATTTCTGAGATGGGAAAAATTTGGAATAGGCCCCAAAACAAAGGAAACTCACTCAATTTTCTGTAGAATTCCTTTGGGATTCTCCCCCTTAGCGCGAGTCATGGTCCTAAACTTGGGTCATGACAAAGTTTAATCTTCCCTTTTCCCCTTTGTTTTCCTTGAACAGTGAGTGATGGGCTAGCACCCATGTTTTTTTTCCTTTTAAAATTCCTTTTTGGTCTTAAAGGAAGAACCTTCCTCCCCCTTTGTTTGAAAACCAAAGGGCATATACGTCCTTGTTTTGGTATAGAGTATTACAACAATGTCATACATTTCCTTTTATACTGTCTAGTAGAAATCTTAACTAAGACTCTTAACCTCTCAGAACAGTTATGTCTTATTGTCTTTTATTATTGTTAATAAATGAGTGAATCTACGCCAATGATGTCCAAAAACAACTACTATCAGAAGAGTCTATTATATGCATCCTGGGCTCTGAAACATTTCATGAAAACAGGCTGCATCCCTTATTTCATCGTGTGTTGAACATTTAGAGAACTGATGTTTCTGAATGTCGTTAGCTGAGGCAAAGAATACATGAATGGTATGCATAGTACAATTACATAAATTAACGAGTCTAAGTACATCTGATCCTTTTGGTGCACCCATGAGGTTCTTATTTGTATAGATTATTTGGTGTTGTTCATAGAAAACCAGGTTGTTTCGTAAGGTTTTCCGCCTTTGGGTATAGCACTTGAATGCTGGGGTGCTTTTACCCTTCTTTAAATGAAATTTATTACTATCGAAAAAACAAATCCAAGTTCATCTGATCTCTGACCTGTGGAGCTGTCTGTTAGGAGAGGCTGCTAATGCGCCTGCCCTGCATTTAACCCATTATATTTGCTTTCGCAGTTGGTAGATGAAATACTCTAGTTTGGTATACTGTTAACTTTCCTTGGATCTCTTGTTGCAGTCGAAGAAAAAAATTCAAACTCCTAAGAAGAGAGTTTCTAAGACAATGGTACCAACTGACACAGATTTTGTCGATGATGATGTTGCCTTAATGCAGGTGACATATATTATTATTCAGTCTTATTAATATGCATATTCATATATAAAAACAGAGAGAGATATCGCATCAGTCACCCTTGCCAATAATCCTGCAGCTCTCCACCAGGCATCCAGCAGTAAAGAGTTTATTTATCTATATGCAGGCTATTGCGTTGTCACTACAAGATTCAGCAGGTTTTCTGAATCTTGCAAATGAAGTACCAACACGAGGCATTGATGCAGATTCCACTAAAAAGGACATCAACGAAAAAGCTTCTTTGAAAAAGGTCGGCAACCAAAAAGCAACTTTGAAAAAGGCCGGTAACGAAAAAGAAGTAAGTATGTGCAATCAGGAAGGTGCCACTGGGAAAAGGAAGAGAAAACAAGAGGTATGTTATCGTATATTTACTAGGTCAATGAAAATTCTGAACTTTCTCATACTCCTTCCTCTATACTTGAGTACTTTACAATTGTTTTCAGCAGACAAGAAATCGAGTGCAGATGACTGAGGATGACTTGATTATGCATTTCTTTCAGTTTGATGGTAATGCTGAGTCTGCTTATCAGGTTTCATACATCTTGTACATGTGAAAGTGATATGCTATACAGTTTTGTGGTCCACTATATTGAAAATCTTTATCTGATGTCACATGTACTTCTAGCATGTTCTAGCATCAATTTTTTTTTTTTTGCTTGCTGTTATAGATTGATTGTAATACCCATTAATTATTTGGTACTCTCTCATAGAAGCTGGAAAAGGGAGTATAAGTTTCAGAGATCTGCGGCAAATGTCTGTTTCCCATGATTTTACATGGTCAGATGAGGACATGGCAAATATGATTCGTTGTTTTGATTCTAATGGAGATGGAAAGGTACTTCTCTCCTTTGTTTTTTTTTTGCAGGGGTAGGGGTGGGTTAAAACAATATTCCCTATTTGTTGAAGACCTAAGTGTAACGGCCTGGCCCAACACTGTGAGGTATTGTCCGCTTTGGACACCGTGGCGACGCGCCACGCGTACCCGCACGGATTTGT
>JAOTQJ010000001.1:23983645-24015066 GCA_025642045.1 Solanum sejunctum | reverse complement strand
GGTTCCTTTTTAGCAATCTTTTATTATGAAAGCAAACCATCATCTTTACAAGCTGTTATTGTTGTGGAAAAAAACAATAAAATAAGCTGTTGCTTATATGGACAATTAATCAAATACTGTGTTTGTTAATTAAGAATACAGGAAAACAAGTGATTTGCTTGTTTAGATTTCTGATATTGGTTTTGTAACTAAATAATGTATCCTTAAAAAAAATACTATACTGTATTAGTTGTTAAAGTTTGATATTGACATCACCAAGTTGGATGGTATTTAGAATGAATTAAAGATTAATTAATAAAATATACCCTGAGAAAATTGTTTCTCTCACCTATAAGGCTATGACCAATATTATAAACATAGGACCTAGTTGATCTAATTGAAAAAAAAAAAATTGTATTCACTCCCATCTATTTTATGTGACAGATTTTGATTTGACACAATATTTAAAAAAAAAAAAAATTTGAATTTGTGATATAAAATTATTTTTTGATATTTATATAATTAATTTCATTTAAGATTAATATTTTTTTAAAATAAACTAATAAAAAATATTATCACATAAAATAAGACAGAGTTAGTATTTACATATTCACAAGCGCATTTACGGTAGCAAGTAAGAATAAACAACGCAATAATGAGAATGGGAGTTTTTTAATAGGTGTTGGTGAGATTTGTTAGACGTGATAACTTTGAAAGCTAGCAAAAGCAATAAAACATATCACGACAATCTATTTTTAAGTCTAAGAAAGATATTGTTTGGTCATATTTCCACCACAAATGATTTCTTCCAACCATACAAAATTTGACTGATCTGTCACTAACAGTCAACAGAAGCAATCAGCCCACTACTTTTTAAACAAATTGTGTACTTTTGACTCTTTATCTTTGAATATATATATTTTGTTTTAAAATCATCTTATAGATACCTCAAACCTTAGCAATGAAAATAAGCCACTTAAACCCCCCCACCCCACCCCCCCCCCCCAAAAAAAAATGAAAATAAAGGACTTAACATTTTTTGCGTATCGCAATTCTAACTTATAACTTATTTTTATTATTCTGTTTAAAAATAAGTGCTTAGAAAATATTTTCTATTTTTTTTAAATACTTCAAAAAAGCTTAAAAGTACATAAAACAAACTAATTCAAATAGGCACCAAGTCATTCCATCTTTTGTTCAAAAGACTATTATTCTTCTTTTTTTCTTTTTCTTTCTTTTTTTTGTGTTGAGGGGAGGCGTCTTCATAACATTAATTAAAATCATAGCAAGAACACCTCCACCAGAATTATTCCTTTCACAGTTCATGCAACAGGCAAACAGCACAATGCCCTCAGAGATATATGTAGAGAGAATCCATAAGTATCTTTAACTAAACAAACATCTTTTGTATGTGTTCTTTTGCTGTTTCTTTTCTGATATCATACATCATAGTTGTAATCTCTGAAGGCCATCTTCCTATGTATTACAGAACAATAACAAGAAATGGGAGAACGGAGGGGGGCGAGGGGAAGGAAGTCTCCACCAATTGAACTGCATATACAACCATTTTCTGTAAACCCGAAAAGTTAGTTGCATCATTTGGACCTAATCAACGTCAGGCAATGCATGCAGCTGTTTCTGATGTGCCCGAGCAGTGAAACCAGCATACCAAGCGACCCTCATGAGCTGCATGCCAAGAATGAGAACCCACCAGCAGACTAGCCCCCTAATTGTATGCATCATCCATGATGGTGCACTGAGTTCTGCACTGAGCTTCAACCCCCTCATTAGTTGTAACACACGATACACTTCATAGACTACTGGTGTCACCAACCATACTGGCGACTTCCAATGCCATGTCAGCATCTCTGTGAGTATCTGTATAGATAGAAGCAGAAGATATGGACCCAACAGCACAGCATAAGAAATGAATGGAAGTTGAGGCTGAAGGAAACTGTTCTGAGAACCAAATAGTATTATCAAGGGAATGACTAGACCCATAACATTTGCGACCATGTTCCATAACTGATAATTGAAAGGCGGCTTGCTGCTGGAATCTTGACTGGCATCTGGTGAACGAGAACAAGAATCGGCCAACAAAAGAAACAGGTTTGCTCCAAGATTGTAAATACAATCAAGTCCAGTCAAGGAAAGAAGGCTGGCTATGTTGGGACCAATGAAAACTGATGAAATAGGTAACCACAAAGTGGGCACCATCCCGGTGGCTAAGAGAATGGCAGGACCAAGAAGCCACACAGGCCACTGAAGGTATTGGAGCTGCAATGGTGGCTGGCTTTCTACATCAGTGAATCCTTCAGCCTCAGTTAATGAAGATTCAGCTGGTTTACTGGAAGACATGGTTTCAAATATATTGGTTGTTCCTTCCAGATATTTATCTTCAACATTATCACTAGAAACATAAGTGACAGGTGCAGGTTCCCATGGAGGCTGCTTTGAGCAGCAAATAGAGAATGGCTTACGGCTCATACATGGAAAGGTCTTTCTACTTGGCACTTTTTGGGTTTTCACCAATTGCAGCTGTTTATGACGTGCATGTCGCAAAGTAACTGCCGATGTGGCAGATGGCAGGTGGGTCAAAGATGCCATTACCCTCTGTTCACAAACTGAAGGTAGGTGACCAAGAGTAACTGTGATTGTAACTGCATGGATCGAATAAATGATTCCATGTCAAGTAAAGTTAGATCATCAACAATCAAAAGACAAATCACCATATTATGTTGTAAGCAAAAAATGTAATAATGATCTAGATGTTTTTAGTGGTTATCTGATAAGAGACTCAAGTTCTGATATAAGACCAAGCAAGAGATGACTAGTCTGTAGATAACGAACTTCCCTCATGAATCATTGGGCAAACAAAAGGAACCACTTCACAAGATGAAGCTAATTGTCTGAACATGTACATGTCTGATCAATTCATATGCTCACACCAATATCTGAATTTTAGCATTACCACTTCAAACATCCAGAAATAACGTCTAAATTTATTTAAGGCATAAAATCAAGTAAAAGGAAGCGAACAGAAACAGAGTGGATATTAATCAGCAAGAAATAGCAGTTCCATGGAAACAAAACTAATAAGAATAACAAGGTTAAACCCCTTTCCTATTAGGGCCTCGAGAAAAGTTTCATTTTGTTGAAATTTTTGAAAGTCACCAGACAGATTAGCAAGCTTAATTAGCTGGTTGGAAGGCTCAAATTTGAATCTAGGAAGGATTTAACATGTAAAGGTTTGACTTGGACAGAAAACATTACAATTTTGTAACTTCTCACTTCATGTTTATCTATTGCACCCAACATCTTCATTCTGCAGTCTACATAATATGCAGAGAATAGAAGCTCAAGAAGCAAATTAACTAGGTTTATCTGAAATCAGCTTAGCCCTATACTCAAATTGCAAACTAGTAAAATGAGAATTGTACTTAAATCAGGTTATCGGCATATCTATCTGTATATTGTATTGAACAATTTTTGTTGATAATGAGTCGATTTGTTAGTTAACTAATATATTCAGAACTTGCAGAACAACAGCAGTAAGATCATTATTGCCAGGGGGAAATAGACCAGATTGGATTGGACAATAAAGGTTGATACAAAGATACCGAGGAGTATAGATAATGATCTCAGACGAGGGACTGAGATGCAATAGAGATAGCCTATGCAAATATGCCATTTACTCTAAGAAACTTGGAGATGAATTGCAACCAAAAATGGATTTTCATCTTTTAGTTACAGGTAACAGGGAACCTGCACTCTTTTCTGAAGTTCTTAATGTAGACATCTAGAGATTAGTAATAAAGAAAATTAAAATACCAATCAATAAAAGTTATATTTAAGTCAAAGGAGAACACAAGCACTTGTGGGATTTCATTAGGAACATTGTTGTTGTTGAGAACACAAGCACATGAAACATAGGGAAAGTTCTTCACAATGAATGGAAAGGCACCTGCCTCATAATTTGTTTAACACTTTCTTCGGTATTTTATTTATAAATCCTTGACACAATACAATTTTTATTAAGAGAATATCTCGCACATCCTCACTAAAGATTGAGAGAGGGATCGCACTAACTTAAACAAGGGTCACATGTCCAAAACTCAGCCAGAGTAATTTCTGCAGCATTACTCTCATAAATGATTACTTGCTCCAAGACTCAAAAGTAGCACGGATAAGCTGGTGATTATCATGATTAGGCGCACCCAATTTATCACGTATAAAGGGTCATTCTAATCTAGTTGAACGAACACTGTTAGACTATGGGAGAAGGAGGAATCTAGATGATGAGGGGATTGTGACTCGTGTGGTGTGTCAGTTTATGGAGAATTTGAGGAGATATGATGATAATGTTGCGAATCTTGATTTTGCTCAGTGATTCCTTTCCGTCAAAACAAGTACAGTTTACCAACAATCCTCAAATCTGTCTTTGCAGCGACTGCCATATGCCTATATCAGTTCTTCTAATCTAGGATCTATCTATTAAAGATAATAAGGCCACTAATTTGTCCTTAGCACCAAAGGAAGCTTATCATGGTATCAAAGGGCGGAGCTACAATATTTGACTTTATATTTGTATTAGGAGATCCATTAAATATGTTTAAGCATTTACTTAATTGCTAACAAGTAATTAAAACGAACTATGGGTTCAATGGAAAGTCTAGAACCTATAAACTTCCAGTCGTTGCTCCCCCTCTATCAGGCTTCATTTTCTTTAGCACTCATCAAGCTCTACAATGATATGGCATACTTTTGCTTCTTCACGGACTCCGAACTGTACTTGATCTTTTGCTTGAGGATGAGTAAACTATGGCTTACCCTCGAAGCCTTTGCAAGGTAATCCATTACTGAACCGATTTCTACGACAAAGATTTCTTTTTCCTCAACATTTCCAATGTCACTTAGCTCTAAAAAACGTACTCACGAGGGTGATAAATATTTTGTTATATGCATCACTTCACATCATCAACTCTTCTTCATATACAATTGTGCAATGTGAATTTTGAAAACCCACTACATCAATTGTCTAGGGACCTATGAGTCAGGTTGAATCCCCGATGAAAGAAAAGGGTTGACCAAACACAGTTAATCATAATATCAAGATCAATATTGACAGCAGGCCGCAGAGTTAGGCGATAAAAGCTGAATTTTTTACACAAACCTTCTTCAATCCAACTTCCAATTTCGAGACACAACAAAGACAAATCAAATTGCTTGGTAAATGAAACTAACACCCACAAAAAATGAAGAGAAAAATCTAGTTAAAGTTTCAATCTTTTGCACTAGTGATGGAGAAAACAAAATAGTAATTGGTCATACCTCTACTGTTGCGGAGTGAAATTCGATATTGCAAAATCAGTAGGGGTATTCACTTTGAAATTTCCCCACTACTTTTCACTGCTCTGGAGAAAGAGTACACAAATGACAAAGGGAAATGCCAAAGGAGGAGGAGAAGAAAAGAATCGAATCGAGCGCCTATGAATTACGATGCGGAGGAAATTATTTTACATTGTCAATTTTTTTACTTAAGCTTTGCAAAATACAGTTAGGGTGTCAAAAGGTAAAAGGGGTGTTATTGTTTAAATCTTCTTTGCCAACTGACTATATTTTAAATACTAGAATGGTTGAACCTATCAAGAGTGGAGTTTCAGCCCAAATATGTTTTAATTTGAGGAATTTTAGCATATAGATATTTAAAAATATTTTAATTATGCTTCATAGCTATAGTTTAAGTAATTATATTTCATAACTATAGTTATAAAAACGTTTGTATAATTCATTATATAATTCATAGTTTTTGTATAGTGTTTGCATATTTCACTATATAATTTTTGTACAATATTTGTATAATTCGCTATACAATTATAGTGTTTGAATATTTCGTTATAAAATTTGAATCGTGCTCAACTTTTGTATAATCGTGCATAACATTTATATAAATTTGTATACATCATTTGTATAATTAACTATACAATCATAGTGTTTGTATGTTTTACCATAGAACTTGATTCGCGCACAACTATTGTATAATCGTGCATAACATTTGTATAAATCGCACAAACTATACAAAATTGAAACTGTAATTATAGCTAAATATTTATCGCGAATCGTAATTAATTCAAATTATAGCTATGTTAACTAATTAACTAGTATATATTTGCTTATCCACATAATTATTCCTTTTAAGTTGGCTACTTTACATTAATTACATAGTGCAAATAGAGTAGTTAATAACCATTTTTTTTCCTATCATTTTTTAATTTATATAAATCTAAAAAAAATGGCAATCCGAATACATTAAATTCAGTAATTCAGATACATTAATTTAGTTTTCAATACAAAAATTATTAACAAATAAGAATTTTTAAGTATTAATGGTTAACATTTAAATCATGATATATTAAATATAGAGATAATTTAAAAATTAAATTAACATATCCATCCTGTTGAAGAAGGTCTTAGGCCTACCTCACACCCCAAAAGTTAGCTCAAAGGGAGAAGGATTGCTTAAACCTTAAAAGGAGACCACCTATCCCATTAATCACAAATGTGGGACTTTGTATCTCAACATATCCAAATGAAAAGAATGAATTTTTTGAATTTTGCGGAATGAATAAAAATAATGAAAAATGTGATATTAGGTCTTTTTTTTTGTTAATTACGACATATGAAGTCTAAAATCACTTCCGCTATTTCTCTATTTTTCCTTTGGAATTCAAGTCATATTATGTTTTAATGGTGCATTTCATTTCTCTTATTGCTGCATTTCATTTCTCTTATTGCTTTTTCGAGTACCCTCTTTTAATAAATATAAGGTGTATTGATATCTTGAAAACGACATTTTCAAGGAAGAAGTGATCATCTTCTCAAAGCATGCGGCATGACTACTTTGACGTATATATATATATGTTATGTAGTATCTCATTATTTCTGATCATTCATATGGTCACTTTAGCTTCTTTTCATCGTTGTAATAATATTTTTTGTCTGCTATTCATGGTCACTTTAACTTCTTTTCATCGTTGGTCATAATATTTTTTATCTGCTATTATTTCTTATTTTTTCGCATAATCTTTTCCATATTTTGTTGGTTTTTTTCCTTTTTTATTGTTTTTTGCAATAGTTATTTATATATCTTAAATTGCGCAACGAAATTGAATTGAAGTTGATTGAGAAGTGTCATATGTGGTGCAACAAATTAATTGTACTAGGTCCCTAGTCAAAGATTATATATTGATCCGTTTCCCACACTATATAAAATATTATTTCTAATTTTCCTAATATATAGGAAGCTTAAATATTTTATAGCCCAATTCCCAAAAAGATATACGTATAGAAGTGTAGAGTGCAATGCCAACAATTTAGTTTTTCCCATCAAAATTGTAGAATAATTAATTTAACTTATTTTAGGTAGGAGAGGTATTATATTTCCTTTAATAACTATGTACAGCTTTTTGATATTAATTTGACAATGTAGTTGAGAGTTAACTTAGTTTCGGTGTTTTGCAACTTTATTAATTAATGCAAAAAAGACTTAAAAGAAATTTTAATATGATAGATAATATATTACGATAAAGAAATATATTTTATTAATAAAATAATATGGGTGCAAATTTATTTGTTTTTTCAATTCTTTATTTTAAGATTTTTTCTCAAATAGTACTGAGTATGTTATTGTTGTTGTTGTCTTCATTATTTGAGGGTCATGACTAGCATATATATATATTTATTCGCTAAGAAAGTCAGATGGAAACTTTGACAAAGACAATATTTAATGACTTAATACATCTCTTTATGATATATTCCAAAATTTTTATGAGATTCTGACATACTTCGCCAAGGAAATATATTACTTTTTATAAGCACGAGCTGAGCTGAGCATGAACTTGAATTTATGACACTCTAAAAATTCTAATTAAAATTAAACTCAATTGATAGAATTTTGAAAATTTTTGAAATTAAAGTAATATAAATTATTTAACTCTCAGTCAACGGATTCACTAAAGTATATATGTCATTAATTAATTGAATTCATTTAGATATAGGAGGGAAGATTATTTTTTGTGACTAGGATATTAGAAGGATATTGTTAAAATTTGTTTGCATATAATAAAAATAAATTAGAAGCTGTGGAACCTCATCCATGAGTGTATTTATGTCGTTTTTATTATATTCTGTTTTGATTTTCGATCACAAATTGAATTTTTCATTTATATCAATTTTTTTGTGTTGCTTTTTTTCTAAAAAAAAAAAAAACGATTAAAAAAATAATATCTCTTCCTTTTTATGATAACATTTTAATATTAATTTTCACATTAAACATATCCTTATTTAAAATAATAAAATTTAAAAGTATTATTTACTTTCTTAAACTCCGTGTTAAATCAAAATCAAATAAATGAATTGATACATAAAAAATTAGAGTATGCGTGTCAATATCTTATAAGCGGGAATTTAACAAGTTAATACAAAGGATTTAACCATTAACCTATTCAAAGATTACTTCAATTACAGTTGAGATAAACGTAATAACTTATAACAAGCATACATTTATTTGTTTGTTTATTATAACTCGTTTTATGACGTGAGAAAATGTTATTTTCTTTATTATATTTAGGGATATGTTTAATATATCAAATAAAACATGTTTTTTAAAATATATTTTAATAAAGTTTTTTATAAGTTCACTTGGGCTATATATTTTACTAAAATTAATCTAATTTTTATATACGAATTGATGATTTAAACAAACCAAAATAAATTAAATTAATAAATGAATAAACATTATTCAGCTCAAATTCGAACGAATTAGACTGATCATGTACTATTTCTAACACCCTTAATTTAAAGAATTCATCATAGTTACATTATATTTTAATGTTGACTATTCACCTGTGGTAACTCCACATAGATGGGAATTGCTAATCAATTAACGTTTAAATATAATGAAAAAATAAAAAGGAAAAAGGGTGTAATGTAGCCTTCAGCCCCCGCACACACCAAGAATCTTGGGTAATGAAGCGTGTCAGAAGTCCGCAATATAGAACTTGGGAAGCAATGCAATCTGTAACTCGGGCAAGTCAGGAGCAGCGTGGTAAGCCTTCAGCCCCCGCGTGGGCGCAAAGCTATACACCTAGGATCTTGGGCAAATGACCACTAACCCAGAGGTGGACTTGAATAGCAGTGCATAACCTATAATTCGGGCAAGCATGGGGCAGCATAATAAGCCTCCAGCCCCCGTTTGGGCGCTATTCTACACACCAATATTGGGCAAATGACCTCGCATGGCCTAACAACAGGCCGAGGTAACAAAAGGAATTCCGAGAGTAATGCGTCGGGTCGCCGCATCGTCAGGTGGGGGAGCCTTGTTATGGCCTTAGAGGCGTAACCATGGACGTCCTTATAAAGGCGTTAAAAGCGTACGTGCCGTTGGCATCAAACTGCCTTGAAAAGGGGAGGTGGTTCTAGCAATAATGTGTTCTGCCTTAGTAGGGTATTGGCTTGGCCGAGTTAGGCATGCTGACCCGATTAAGTTTGGGGAGCTTGTCTTGGACATAACTGTGACGGGAGCTGAAGCATACGACGGACACAACTGGTTGGGAGCTATTGCCGCTTCCCTGATGAGCCCATGGCAAGACGAAACCAGTTGTTGCGCTTGCGCGATCGGGCCAGTCCGGGGCGGTATGGGACGCCTCAGGCGCCGGAGGGGAGCTGCGGACGCGCGCCTGACTCCAGGTCCGTTTCACTTGCGGTATGAAGGGAAAAAACAGTTTTTCTTTTTCGTTCATGGATTGGTCAAATTAAATTATTGAAAAGTACTTTTTCTAGTTAGAAAAATAAATATTTAAAATATTATGAAAAATAATTTTTAAAGTGAAAAATTTAAAAAGTAAGTCATACGAATAACAGTTTATATTGATCGAATCCTCCTCATTCTCTGAACCCCTTAGCCCACATCTCCACTTACCTATACTCTCATCCGTACTTCTCATAATATTTATCTAGATTATCTATCCTAAAAAAATATTTCCCATCCCACCAAACACAGCAAAATTACTTTAATTTCACAAAGACTACTGGCCTTTTTTCAACTTTTTTTTATTTTACTGGGCCCTAATATCTGGTCTTACCCCACAACAAAAATGTCAATATAGATAAATTAGGCAATTGTTGAGAAGTACTAGGTAATTAATTAAGCTAATATTCAAACATGGAAGATGTCTGCATTATTAATGTAAGAGCTGAGGGAAGAGTAAAGAGTGCAAGGTACTGGAGAATGAACGAAAGAAGATATAGAGATCTTCTTCCTTATTATCACAATTGCAGGTTATTTTGATCTTCTTCAAGTTTTTCATTTTATACTTAGGGGTTGGTACATACAAGGAATAATATATAACTATTTTTTTAACTGAAAAATAAGTCTTTTTTTGGTATTTGCATGCTAGAAAATGCTTTTTATCGTACCAAACAAGCTCTTAAAAGTAAATCAAATTCTTTTTGGGGCAATATCTAATTTAAGTTGTCTAAAGATAAAATATCTGATTTAAGTTATCTAAAAATAAAATATCTGATTTAAGTTGTCTAAAAATAGAAACTCGATTTTTCAAAATTCTCTTTTGATTGTGTTTGATATGTATGTTAGGTTTTATGTATAATGAGTGAATGTATAATGGTATATTGTATAAAGATTGGTTTATTGAAAAAATATGAAAGTTGCAACTATGAATGAATTCATTTCATTCATGAACATTTATGCAACCTTTTGTACTTTGATGCAATCTTTCATCTACTATACATGGATCATTAATATACCATTCTATTGGCTATAAATATCTCAATCTTTCTCAGATGTTGGAAGAACTTAAGAGAAAAACAAAGGAACTTTTGGTAGAAATGTTTAAAACATTTTTCAAAAAGAAAAGTACTGTTTCGAAATATTCAAGTGTGGTTGCAAGCCATTGACTGGTTCGCTGGACAACAAATTTGAGGTATCGCTATTTGTTTGTCGTGAGTCATTTTATTCTGGGGGGATATATTCCATATCCTTGGGTACTTGAAGAAAATAATTTCTTTAAGAAAATTCTGTGAATTCAGAGAATCTAGCTAGGTTTTATCTCAAATACTATATACAATACTTAACCTGTTTTATTTTATGTGATTACACATATATTAAGAAAGCTTTAAAAAAATTTACGTTTTGTAGTTTTAATCTAAAGTATAATGTACCGAAAATATTTATCATTTGACTTCTATAATCTAAAATATATTACGTATTATATTATATATCGGATGTTCAAATCGAAAAGTTACTAGATATACAAAATACTTTTTTTTCTAGAAATTAAAGCTACGTGTAGAGGGCTCAGGCTTAGCTTAAGGTAATTGAACTCGAAGCAAATTTGGTTCCAAAATAATTAATATGTTGTCCATGCATGCATGCACTCAGATGTTAGAATTACTACTAACCTACGTCTACATGATATATTGATATACATGTCACATGCTCAAGAACCGGAATCTTTATAGTATATATACATATATTTCCTTCATTTTAATTTATTTGTTTTTTTGTGTGTAATATGCGTAAGAAAATATCTATATTTTTAAATATCTTTTTTAATTTCAATTTTCTGTTGATATATTTAAAATTATAAAATGAAAATAATATTTTGATACATTCTACGTATTTTTAACTTGAAATCATAAGATTCAAAATTATTCATTATAATTTTCTTAAACTCTATGTTAAGTCAAAATGCGACAAAGAGAGTGTGTGTGTTTATATATATGCTAATTAAAAAGAGTATATATGTTGTTATGGCTATTGTCTATCGACAATAAGTACTCTCCAACTTTAAGAAGCCGTATGGCTTTTGCTTTTGGAGCTCTCTCTTTTCCTCCCAGTTACTTATTAGTAACATAATACCCCGCTTTCGTTAATTTGAAACATCTCTTCTTATTATAAGGATAGGTAAAATGGAAAAAAAATTAATTCATGACATGAATGGATTAAGTATAAAGACTAAAGTATCCTTGAGAAGTATGACTGATCCAAGGTTGTTATGTATTTTTTTTTCTTATAAAGTGACAATCTATTTCAATATGCTTTGTTTTTTCATGATAAACAAGATTAGTACTTCGTAGCAATTTGTATGATTGCTTTGCTATCAATGAATACCATAATTAACAGGCCGTTGTGTAACCTTACAATTTCCCTCAAGAAACATTGAGTGATCAAAAATCACATACATGTTATTCAAATTCCTAATAAGATTATAAATTAGTGATTAATAAAGTGAGATGAATATCATGAATAATCGAAGTTCTAGTCACATTTGAGATAAAAACTGTTGGTTAATAATTTATTTTTTCTTATGTTTGAGTCTCTGCAGACAAAATTACCTGATTCATATACTATGAGGAGTTAATGATATAAAAGGAATTATTCATAAAAGAATATAACGGCCTAGCGTCACCCATATAACTAATAGTTGTTTTCTGATGCAGACATCTAAATTTCCTTGCACCACACAGGACAGGAATGTTACATTAATTAATTACTTCATCAACAAATATCTCTTTTTACTTTGATCACAATCATCTATACATTACTATACTAGAGTAACTTATAATGGAATCAAATTAATTAGCTCATGAGTCATGGACCTCTATTTTTACAACTACAAATTCTATTCCCTCCATCTAAAGGCCCTTTTTGATAGTCCCTATCTGTTACTTAATTTATATGATATAATTTGATCAGACACAAAATTTAAAAAAGAATAATATTTTTTTAAAATTTATAATCTAATATAAGAGCATGTTTGGATCTAAAAGGGCATAAATAGAGGAACATCGCAAAAGCAAGGGCAACAACCAAAATTAATTTTTGGCCTTCCTTGTTGGAATTAATAAAATATGTTTTGAGTGAATCAGTTAGTGCGGATAATTTTGGTTCCCTTTTTATTCAGATTCTTTCATCCCATTGTAGTCACTCCTCACATACTCCATTTCTCTCTCAATTACTACTCTTGAAAATGTAAAAATGGTAGCTAATTAAGGCAATAGTACTGATTCTAATTCTTAGAAGTAGTAAAATTAAAGATGATATCGACCGATCATAGGAATATTCTCCTAGTCTCATCACCTCCCATTTTATTTACCTTACAAAATAATCCTTTTGAGTTATATATAATAATGTAAATTATTATCCGTAAGTAAAGGCTTATTTTGAGGTAAGCAAAATGGCCTCAAGTAAAAACTGGTATACCTAATCATAGAGTTTTATAGCATGAAGTTTATTCAATCATATTGGGATTTGATAATGTTAAATAGATGTACAGACACAGGGATCAGTAATAGATCGTATGTCGTCTCAATCAGTGCAGAACACAGTATCACCTGAGGATTTGAACTCCTAACTGTCATCTAAGGCCTCCAATCCCCTCCCTGGACTAGCCTCCAGCCGGCAAAAAAAGGTCGTAACTTAATCAGGGCCAATGGATGAACAATCAAACGGGCCTCCAACCCCAGAATAGTCACTGCTTAGTTGGTCTCCAGGGTCCGTGCCTCTTAAATCAAACTATATATATATACCTATTTAGATACTTATTTACCTGTGGGGGCGGTCTGATGTTAGGATTATGTTTGTTGCTAAGGGTGGTGGTACGTAGTTGATAATATTGAATGATAGGACGATAGTTGCTAATGATATAGATGAAATTAGTATATTATCAAATTTATAGAAAATGTTAAATAGATAGCTTAATGATCTTAAAACTATATTTCAATTTTCAATCTTAATCATTCAAAATATATTCTAGTACAGGTTAAAATATAAAAAGATGCACTTAATGATCGACTAAGATTCACATTTAAAAATCAAACATATTTAATGACTGAAATTCGAATGATTAAAATGAGATTTAAGTATCTTTCATTGAGAACTCAAATATGAAAACTGTATAATCACATGATACAAACATAGATTGCATATGTAACATAAGAAGATGATCAAAATACCAACTGATCATGCTCAAATTAAGGATATATATGATTAATTCATGGACGCAATATTATCTACATTAAAATAAGTTACCAAATTAAAAGACTAGACAATCGGATTTGGGGAAATCTTACTATCTCAGTTGGTTGACTACTTGAACTCTCATTTTCTTGGTGAGGATTCGATTCCCCACATTGTAATCTTCTCCCCATTTCCCCTTCCCCTACCCCCAATTTAAATTAAAAAAAAAAGACAATCGTGTAACATATATCATATACTAATAAAATAATAATTAAGCAAGAGTTGCTATGGTATTGGTATAGGAGAATTGAGTTGCAAGGATTGTGAGTGAATGGCATGAGATTGATCTGGCAAATTGAGAGGTGGCAAAGAGAAAAGGCCATAAGTAGAGCTGCCTTTTCTTATTTCTTGCATAGTAAGCAGAGCTGCTACTGTGTTCCTAAATATTCCTTCCCCTGCAACTCCTGAACCTAACACTAGTCCTCTTTCTACATCACGAGGTGTTGGAAACACTGAATCTATTGTGCTTTCACATTCCTTTACAAGCTTTGATATCACATCTGTTGTGAAGAATGGCTGCTGAAGCACCTTTTGTATATATGGCGAACGCAGTAATCCACCTGTTCTCTTGTCATATTTCTTCAGTATCTTAGCCATTCCTGTAAAAATAAAGAGAACTACATGAATACGTAACCTAACATAACGTAACGTACTCTGCAATTTAATTACCTGTGTAGTTAATGTTACTGTAGTTGATTAAGAGGACCATTTCACCATGGAAATCAACAATGTCTTTTCTGATTTTTGCTAATTCTTCTTTGTAATCTGTCTCAGAGGGTTGGCTTCCATTTGGCCCCCATATATCAATCACTCTCCCTATCCTCTGTTGCAACTCCTGCATATCAACAAACATTAATTGAAAATAAAATACTAATAGTCATAACAACAAGCCCTATGTAATTCCGCCTTGGGAGATTTGAGGGTAAAATTTTTATCTAGCATAAGGTCGCTCCACTGCTGAGAGGGAGTAAAATTAAAATGACGGTAAAATTTTGAAGTTATTTCAGAAATTAGAAAAGAAGAAAAAAAAAAGAAATTGCAAAAAGTTATGAAACAAACAGAGTACATAAGATTGTGGCATCTTCGAGCTTATTCCATAAAGATACTTTGTCCTCTCGTGTGTATGAATAGCCTTGTAGGACGAAATATACTAGGTGGCTCGTCACTACTTTTGGACAGGTTCTAGGTTGCTTCATATCAACTCGATTTGCTTTTATGTGCCATGAGTAAATTAATTTGAACCAATTATAATGAGGTGAGTTAATAAACAAATGCATGAGTTTGGTCAAGAAGAATTAAATAATAGTATGTCATTGTCCCTATTTCCTAATTAACTCAAATTACTTAATCACTTCGCTATAATTAGAGATTCTTAATAGCTCAGTATCCCCATTTCCTTAATTTTTCTTAAAAGAAAATACCTCACTAAGATTAATCACAAAACAAAAAGAAGTTGTTGGGCATCCATACCTTATGTCTAATAATGAAATCCTCTTCTTGTTCCATGAAGAATGCATTGAACTTATCAATCTCATTATTCAACAAATACACAAACTCAGCCTCTGCCTTACCATACTCCAATGACCCACTCATCATTTGTGGTGCACATGAAGAAATCAATTTCACCAATTTCTTCAACTCTTTATAGGACAAAAACTTGTCACCCCATCCTGGTAATGTTTCTTGAATTTGTTGCTTCAATCTCTTCCCAAACTTCATTCTCCTATATTAAAAAAAAGAAGTCCAAATTGCTACAAAATTGGAAAATGAATATATTGAGGGGGGAAGAGGCGAATATATAGTGTGATAAGAGGAAAAAAGGCAAGAAAATGGGGTTGGTTTTTAACTAGTACTAGTAAAAGAATATTTAGAAGCATATGCTTGGCGTGTTGAATGACAGTTTATTTAATTAGTTTAAATGAAAGTGAAATAAAAAGAAGTAGCTGAAGTAAGAAAAATTCTAAAGCATATTCGTAAATGACTTTTTTTTTCAACACTAATGAATGTGTGTCATTTCTCATATTTAAAGCAACAAATCAGAGCCGTTGAATTATGTGTGAAAGATCAAATCATGTCCAATCAAAGGCTGTGACTGTTAGATTAGCAGTAGGATTATGTAATTGGAAATTGTCGAAAGGATGATCCTTTGGAATCTACCATAAGGAAGGAGAAAAGCATATTTGGAATATGATATTTCTTGGGTTCTTTATACTGTATTTATAGGTAATGCTCTCTATAATATAGTCTACAAATGTAACTTGTGGGGTCTATTTCCATCCGTTAATTTGATTCAAGTGACTTTTTCTTGCCTTCAAGTTGAGAATTTCAAGAAGTGAACAGTGTAAACAGAGAGTCAGAGACTTGTCCAATCTTCTAGTAGTACTGGAACATGTTATATCAAAATATATTGTATCAGAAAAGAGTAAGGTCCGGTGAATAGAGTTGTTTCGAGATTTTAAGGTTTTTTTTTTATGACAAGCAAAATTTGTAGCTATTATCTTTTAAATGGATGAGGTAAATCTTTGCTCTTATGCAATAACTTGCAAATCATATAGGAGAAATAACTTATATTAAGCAAACTCGGTATAACAAACTTGATTCAGAAGATAAATTTCTTGCTTTCAATGGGCACTAACTAAATCTTCACTTCTATGTAATAGCTCGCAAATCATATAGGAGAGATAACTCACACCAGGCAAGATCGATGTAACAAGTTTGACTCAGAAGGCAAATTCCTTGGTTTCGATGGCTCGCTAACCACATTGAGAGGTAACTCGCACTAGTCAAGTCCAGTGTGATGAGTTTGGCTCAAAAGGCAAATTCTTTATTTTTTTCGCTGGCAAGAGGTTATAAACTTGAGACCTCAAATATAAAAGTTCAAATCTAAACCACTGGACCACCTCGAAGGATTTAAATTCATATTTTAAATATGAAAAAATATTTATTAGGGAACATTTTTTATCAAATGGAACTTTACGGACACAAATTTAAATTAGTTTGGCTCCATCACAAAGATTATATACAAATAAAAGATCAAAAAAAAGTATCATTACTAAGATGAATAAGGTTCCTTTTGTAATTAAAGGTAATGTGTTTAAGCATTGAAAATGAAGAGATTTTTAATTAAAAAAATTTCCTTCAATAGATTCTAAGGGGTGATACTGCTTTTGTTAATGAGTTTCGAATATTAAATAATTATAAAGTATAAATAAAAATAAAAAGTAAGACTAATTGTAATTACTTATTTGTCCACCCACAAAAGAAAAATATCTAAACCAAAATTAAGATATTAGGTGGCGCGTGTCTTAACTAACCATGGATATTGAAGGATATTTCTTTTCTTTTCCATATTGGTATATTTGAAATTTTTTTGTTTACATGCATTTCACTTTCATTTGTTTTTTTAAGTAATTTAAATTTAGAAAGTCAAGGTGTTTGATCAAATTTATGACCAAAGTGATTTTAAATAATAGCAAAAGTGAAAAAGGTAATTGCTCCTAGCATAAGTTATCATTAAAAAATTTTAGTTCGAGACAAAATTATCATTAAAAATAATTCTCTCTGCTCCATGCTCTCATATTATATTTGCATATTAATTAAAGTCTCTCCTAATAACCATTTCAAACAATTTATTTTTTTTCAAGAGATTAATTATTACTTATAAATAAAAAATAAATTATTTTTAATAGTGTAATATAGAAAATAGTACTAAAACAATAATGGTAATCTTTACGATGCTCCTTTTTCATGATTTAACGCTCAAATTTAACTTTGAAAATATTGTTCCAAAAAATTAGCCATATCCAATATGCTTTTATCGAAAATACTGTGTGTCAGAACATCTCCGAATGGCGCATCTATTAGCAGCGGTAAGCTTGCCGCCGGTGACATTTCGGCCGTCCGGCGGGATCTCTCTACTATTAACTTCAAAACCTGAGGCAATAAGAGCATTATCGCTTGAGGAAATTCCCCCAAATGCGGTTCGACGAAAGCTTGATTCAACGTGGAGAGGAGGTTTCAGTCTTGGAGTGGATTTGGGTCTTTCCCGTACTGGTCTGGCCCTTAGTAAAGGCTACAGCTTTCGACCCTTAACGGTAACCCAATTTCATCCGCAAACCTCTTGTACACCTACATTCATATGCTGGAACTTTGATTTGGTGGATTTTAGGTTTTGGAGATGAGAGGACAGAAGCTTGAACTTCGAATTATTGATATTGCCCAAAAACAGGTGTACTTCTTCTTTACGTTTAATGTACAATTTTTATGGTAATTTATCAGTGTGTTTATTCTTGAATATTATTTAGTTACTCTTTTCATTTTATATTTGTTAATAATTAAATTGATATTCCAGAATCTGGAGTTTGATGAGTATGGTTTTGTTGGGAAGTTAGGAAGTGGATGAGTTTATAATTGGACTCCCTTTATCAAGTGATGGAAGGGAAACTCCACAATCTAACAAAGTTCGAAGTGTTGCTGGTAGGCTTTCTGTTCGAGCTGCTGAGAGGTACTAATCATTTAGCAGTTCTAGTATGTTATTGTTTTCTTTGTGCAATCAGGCTAAATAATAAAACAAACAAACAAAAAAAGAGTTAAAGTTGCAAGCTTGCTATTCGAGCTGCTGAGAGGTACTAATCATTTAGCAGTTTTAGTTTGTTGTCGTTTTCTTTGTAAAATTAGGCTAAATAATGGAGAAAAAAGAAGGGTTGAAATTGCAGGCTAAATGGATAACAATATTTGTTTTCTGTTGGTGAATCTGCTGATGTTGCATTCTATTCCTGAGTAGCTTCAAGTGCTAGTGACATTGCATATTTGTCAAATTTGACAATGGTTACTCTCTCTTAATAGCAGAGGATAGATGTTTGACTCATCTATGAAGAGATTGTATGATAATGATTTAAGTCAGCAAGGTATTGCGCAGCATGAAGCACTTCCTTGAATAAGGAATCTTGTCCTGCATTGAAGCTTAGTTTGTGTCTCTAAGTCTAATTTCAGTAACTGTACTGCAAAGTATTTGTATTGCATTTTTACCTATCCAATTATCACAGAAACAATACTATTGTCAATGCCTCAACTTCTTATCAACTGTGATCTTATGGAAGTTGGGAAGATGATGTCTCAAGTTGCTTGGAAGTGAATATTCAAGAAAATATTTGGAAGTCTATTGGTTGAACTATCTAGAGTTATGTTGCTTGGGCTCTCAAAAATGTTGCCACACCCGTTTCGGATTCTCCGAAAATGCACTACTTTTGAAGAGTTCGACATGCACCCGTCGACATTTTCAAGGAGTCTGAGCAACTGGAAGAAGTTCACTTCTTATGCTTTACTAACCAACAATGATCTGATTATTACATACTGTGGATACTACTCGACTCTCTATTCAGAAACCTTTTGAGTAGTATGCTTTGGTTGTGCAATTTTTTTTTTTTTTTGATATGTTGGTTTTCAAATTATTGACACTAAATGGGTGTTTGGATTGGCTTATTTTTAGTGGCTTTTGGCTTTTAAGCACTTCTTTTTAAAAAAATTTCGAAGTGTTTGGGTAACATAAAAACTCCTTTAAGCACTTTTTTAAAGTTTATCAAAAAAAAGCCAAAAGCTAAAAGTTGGGGGTTCCAAACTTATGACGTTTGGCTTTTAACTTATAAGCCACTTAAAAGAAGCCAATTCAAACACCCCCTAAATACATCTTGTATCTAGTCATTCCCTTGTGACATGTTTAAATTCATTTTACAAGTGGTGCGGGACCTTCTGCCATAATTTGTCATATTCTATGTCGATGCCGTCCTTTCAGGGGCTGGAGAGTATATCTGCAGGAAGAGTACGGGACAACAATTGAGGCAATGAACTACATGGCTGATAGGTAATTGGTTCTTATGACATATTCCTATTTTTATGGATCATTTGGGGGGAAGCTCTTTCATTCCATCAACTTTCAATTGTTACTCTTATGTGAGTAAATATTTAGGATCTACAAGTAGAAATCATGATCTCATTTGGACATCGATGAAGTTTGTCTACCTCTCTTGCTAATAAATTGATTAAGTGTAGATGAGAAGAAGAAAGATTATCCTTTGAACAGTCTGTTACAAGAAGTTATCCTAAAGTGGCAGAAATATCTGTTAGTAGTAGATCTTTTCACCTTTTCTCCCATTATAAGAGAGAAATTAACTAGTTCGGAGGTAGAATGAAGATCATGGGAGACCACGGTCCTGATCCTAGTAGATGGAAAAACTGTGAGATTCTTCTTCATATGTGTTGGTGAGAGGATGCAAGTAATCGATGGAGTGGTTAGACTGTCCAGAAGTTATCCATGGACAAAACACGACTGCTGTAAAGTGTAAACAAAAAAGACAAAGAGAAAGCTAAAAGGTTATGCTAATCTAACGAGAATATCTGTTATACTTTGAAGTGTCTTTATGAAAATTTGCATAAATAGGTTGTTAGATGTGGTTCATGATGTGGCATATCTGACAAAGATAAATATTTTTTTATATCAGAAGATTATAAAAGAAATTCTAAATGAATAGCATCACCATTTTTAGGGGCCTCGGAAAATCTGCTCGCGAAGGGAGACAGGACGCTTACGCTGCTGCTGTATGTATTCCGTTCAATTCATCGTCTTTTTTGTACTTTTCTCGTGCATCTTTTTTTCAGATAGACTGAAAATAGCAACTTATGATTTAGAACTGAGCTTTTTTGTACATTTGTAGATGGTGCTTGAGAGATACTTTTTAGAGTCAGGTCAGAGAATCGAGCTAGTGTTACCCAAGCAGTTGGATCTCCAAGAACGGCTAAAGAAGGGGTGTCCTAAGGATGCTGATTATTTGACAGATGAATCAGATTAGTTGATAATTTGCAACCCCTAGTTGTAGGACAGAAGGTTGAATGGATCAATACAGTGATTGCGATAGCTCTAGCCTAGTGAGTAGTACTTATACACCTTTAGAAGACATGGATGGTTTACCCTTTATATCTTGTTCTGAAAACAGCCTCTCTATCTATGTGAGGTAGTGGTAAGCTTTGCGTATATTTTACCCCCCAGACCCCACTTGTGGGATTCCACCGGGTAAGTTGTTTGTGTGTTGCTCCTGTATATCTAGTTCAAGAACAAAAAGAACACTCTTGTATCTTGTTCGAGGAAATAGCATAGGGATGGCCATGAATTTGATGAACTTATGAAATCCCCTGCTTATTGGGCTCGCTGATTCCTCAAACGTTTTGCTACTGCTGTTACATATTTGGAAATATTCATGCATAGAAAGGACTGTAAGCTATGTAGTATGGACTTTTCAAAGAATATCACTAGGTGTGTGTCGAATTCTCCAAAAGTTATGCATGTTTTGGAGGATCAGATTAACATAAGCTGTAAGTGTAAAGACATGAGTTGTGCTCAAACAAGAAGATAAAAACAATTTCATTATAAGAGTCTCTTTGGGCTGTTAATGTCGTCCTCTTAGCTATTTGAAAACAAATCCCTGCATAGCTCTCCATAGAATCTGCACACCAGTTCAATGAAGACTGGGCTTTTGAGATTCTTCCAACAGTACAACAACTCTTCCACATCTGCCAAATCCCTCATTTTCCCCTCTTCCACAAGCATTTCCACCAGATAATTCTCAAAGCTCCTGCATGCTGCTTCTACATCTTCCCCAAGTGCTTTGTTGTGATGTTCTACTTCTGAGAAACTCTTGAGCTCCATGACTTGGTCCTCCTCTCTCCTCTTCTTCTTAGCCTTTCAGTGTCATACAATGAACGGCGAAACCTAAGTCTTCTTATAAAGAGTGGCTTTCTGAGTCTGAACTTGAATAACCTTAATATTTTCTTGCATGGATTGAAAAGCTTGCATTTGAAGCGACCAAAACCTTTCACTTTCATTGTGGGAACCTTTATTTGTTGGGGAAAATGAGTACTGATAAAGCAACAAACTTGAAAATGATTGTTTTCAGGCTTATCTTTCTTTCAGTTTAGAAATGACAAGAGAGTTGTTGAGCCATGTGGTTGATGTTCTGAGACAAAATGTTCGTTTGTTGAGAGGTTGGTGTGTGTGGATGAAGGATGATAGAAGAGGTATCCCTTTTTCTAAGGTTGGGAAAATGACTAGTTGTGGACTACAAGTTTCATATTGAACTAAACGTGGTATGCATGAGTGAAATGTCTTCAAAACTATTGCTAATCTCTCCTAATGGTTTTTGTTGATAGCTTTGACATTTAGTTTTAATTTACCTAGCTAACAATTGTTAGTATGAAAAATATACCATATAAAACATTTGACCAACACCTGATGGTGTGCCATAAAGTACGTTATCTTGAATTTCCACTTACTTGAGGTGAAAAGATACGCATTATAGTAGGACAATAAAAGTCCAATCAGGAGTAGTTAGTTTATGTTAAAAACTTTTAGAGTCGATAAAATTCCTCTAGGATTTATAAGTCAACATAACGTGCCTATTCAATTCTTGGAAAGGCTCGAAAAAATTAATCATTCTTGATGCATGTTGTTGAATCGTTGTAAGGTAAGATTATGTACAATAGACCCTTGTAATCGAGCCTTTCTTCAGACCCTGCACATAACGAGAGGTTCAATGCACTAGGAAGGGTAAAGTGTACACAGACTTTACCACTATGTACATAGATCTTACCACTAACTTATAAAAATAGAGAGACTGTTTCTAGAAGACTCTCAACTCAAATATATTAACCCCCAAAAGGATGAATAAATTAATGACATGAAATCAACTAGGAAATTAAGCTCAAATGTACATGAGCGTGCACGCATATAAGATTACCATTGCATACCCAGAAAGTGTAAAATATCTAATTGTTATTTCGTATAATTTGCTGGAACGAGGACCAGACACTATTATTAGCTTATTAGTCAATGAAGAGAATACAAAACAATGATGCCCTCTGCCTCCATGTCAAACTAGTTGAGATCGATGTTGGACGCATTTCAGTCCAAATACAGTATCAAGAGTTTTACCTTTCAAGCATAAAAAGCACCAGCACAGCTTAATTGTTATCACCATAAAAGGACAAGGGTATGCCTAAGCAAAAATTAATGTGAATTTCTACAGAACTCTCGTTTTTTACCCTTCCTCCTCTAGATTAAAATTTGGACTCCAGCTTCTTCCACAAATGAAGGATCCCCCTATTGCAAACTGCATCGCCAGAGAGTGAAATCACTTTAGAACCCTATCATTTGTGACCCTCCCAACTGAAATAATATGAAACAAAACAAGAGCAAACATTAGGGAATAGAGAAGAAGGGGAACGTAAACCAAGTCAAGTGGAGAGCCAAGATGCATTGCAAGCAGAAAGATAGCATAACTTTAATCACATCAACACCCACCTGACATAATGTATCTTCTATCTGAAGATGATCGACCTATCAGGAGCAGCTAAAAGCTTGCTTTTCCTATTGATTGTGAGCCTGCTCAAAGCATTCGACGAACTTAGCTTTAATAATGACTCACAATAATTGATTATACGGGGTAAGAATTATCATTTGCTTAAGCCTAGGTTGGTAGAATTATCTGGTACCTGTTCTGGTGGAGGATAGCAGATACTTGAGAAGTAGTTGAGGCATGCGCAAGATGGCCCGGTCACCACTGTTATCAAGAGGGCGGACACCACCATTTCTTTACATGGTACTAGAGCCAAACCCATCCCAACTCTTGGTTTACTTGATATTGGCTCCCATGTCATATTGTCCCGCTCTAGATGTCCAATCATGGGTGTTTAGGGGGTGTTTCAGGCTCTCATCAGTGTGGGATGGTGTTGTTCGCCTCATTATATAGACTTAACAATCCTCACCTCATGAGCTAGCTTTAGGATTAGGCCCAAGGTTTAAATCTTAATATAGAGGTTGAGTGAGATATGGTATAATGCCTTGGAATGTCCATTCATTTCTAACCAGCACCCGAATAATGCATGAGATAGAAACATCTCAGAATCGAGGGACTCTTGATGAGCAAGTAGAGTGCTATTTCACTTCAAATCTTATGAGCCATGATTCATCAACTAAAGAAGAAACAAAAAGAATGTTACAAAAGAAAATAGAAATAACACTTACTAGACTTCTCAAAAATCTCTTTAGGTAGCAAATTGACTCATTAGTTCTAGCAGTGCACCATTTGATACCACAATGATGATATGTACAAATTCACTTCAACAAGGGCATCAGAAGTTCTTTAAATACAAAATTCTGGTTTGGTGAAAATCAAAATTGTAACAAGTGGAGAGTTCTCTAACCTTGGAATAACTTTCAAGATGAGCCAGGTAACCATAAACTGTCCCCAGCATGTCAATGCGGTTATGCTACATCCAGTAGAAGTCGGTCTCAATTTTAAAGGCAGAACCCTAACCTATATTCATAATACCAAACAATTTAATTGTAATTTGCTAGAAGTGTGCAACATAAATTTGAAAACAAACCTGTAAATGCAAAAAACTTGATACGCAAGCAACACTAGGGCAAAAGAAGATCTCACATCACGGCAGAATGAACAGCTGTAGAATTTAGTTCAACTCTAGTAGAGGTTGTTGCAAGTTGAGATTGATCATTGAATCTCTGATCGTGATAATAATAAGCTGATACCAAATAGAAGGAACGAGACCAACCTTTTGAGTCTTTGATAGTTGTAAAAGTTAACAAGAAACTAATGGCAAATGAAAGGAAAGAAAAGGTTAAATGCTGATAATTTAAGAGTGAAGAGTACAACATCAAACAAAGATGCAATATTCAGATAACTTATGAAGACCCAAAATTCAGTGTTTAGCATAATGTATTCCCATCTCACTGGCTTCATGGAGATACTTCTAAGAAAAGGTAACAATTCACCCGTATACAGGAAGAAACACATCTCTGTAATATCTTCATGGAGATTCTTTCACTATACCTTGATGCACACCATTCTTTCCAGAAGCTTTTTTATACAAACAAGTCATTATAAGTTCAGAACTTTATTCTTATGAAACCAATCATTTTAATCCAAGAGGATAGAAAAAGACACAATGAAATACCACTGGTATCTTGAAAACTATACATGTATTTATTGTTGATCTTAAGATAATGTATGGGCTTAACATACCTTCAATATGCAAGAACTTCTGATATTATGAAACCTCAGAAGTCCCAATGCTTGGAACAATTCTTGGGAGCAGCTTAAAGGGAGATACTGAATTAGATTCATCATTGCTAGGAAGAGAAGGTATCTCATTTTCCAAAGTTGAATAAGCATCTGCAAAAGCCTACAGAAAGTAACTTTTAGAATAGTTATATGCAGCCAATATTCAATGACTATAATTTTTAATGGGAAGTCTAATCTGTTCAGTAGCAACTTCAGCCCCAAAATAACAGATTGTGACTTAGGAACCAACTTCAACTATATGTCAAACAGATGTACCCAAAGACAGTACCAAGAGTTTGTTACTTCAGGCTATATATTATTAAATGAAGTAGTAGATGGTCGTTTTTGAATGACAGTATTTTTAGCTGAATTTTACATATGAAGGCATAGGAGGAATTAATGTTTTTCATTTTTAACTGATGTATGCAACCTTTTCAATTGAAACATATCCTATGCGATTTGAGAGATGTCACAAGAGCTTACTGATCCAAGCTTTTACATATGCAAATTATCCTTGAAGTAGAGGAAGCCTTGTGTCTAAAACTGAAACTTATACAAATTGGTAGGATGGCGAAGTAAATAAACTGATAGAGGGCGCCACAAAGAGTGGAGCAGAACGCTTAATTCACTTGCATCAACTGTATTAATATAAGAAAAAATAACTAATGACAAATCGAAAGCTCCTTTAATCTACAGGTTATTAAGGGATATGTCTGGTTAATTCATTATCCAACACATCCCTGCGGCTAGCCAAGCTTTTACATATGCAAATTATCCTTTAAGTAGAGGAAGCCTTGTGTCTAAAACTGAAACTTATACAAATTGGTAGGAGGGCGAAGTAAATAAACTGATAGAGGGCACCACAAAGAGTGGAGCAGAACGCTTAATTCACTTGCATCAACTGTATTAATATAAGAAAAAATAACTAATGACAAATCGAAAGCTCCTTTAATCTACAGGTTATTAAGGGATATGTCTGGTTAATTCATTATCCAACACATCCCTGCGGCTAGCCAGCCTAGAAGGAATTATTGTTGCCAACCTCTAAGGAGATTCAATACACTTAACACATTTTATCCAGTTCTACTAATATCGTGATGATAACAAGGACTTATATTTCTCATATTTCATTACAAATATTTTCTAGAAACTTCAATTCAAGTAATTCCAACTAACCTTGATGCATTGGTGTATGCGAAAGCAGTTCCGCCCCACATTATTGGTTGGGTACAGAGGATCATCAATGCAAATTGGATCAATGCTACAAAATAAAACCAGGGAATAAGAAGGAAAGAAAATCATCACAAAATAGAGCAAGAGATGCAAGAAACAAAATCAGGAGGTTCAGCAAGTTTACCACACCTGCACCCTCGTTCTCTATTCATGTATAAGCCGCTTCCCTGTATTGAGACACGTATTTGACGAGGATCAAACACATTCCTGGGGACAAAAAGAAGTTTTTACATCTGCAGCACCTTTTTGCATCTTTCTTTTGAGGTAGCAGGGGTATCATAGTGGTTTGGACTTCAGATTTATAAGTTAAACTAAAATGTGTGGCGCTTGTAAGAAGAACAGAGATAAAATAATGAAGGAAATATAAGAAGCTCAAACTCACCCAAAGAAGTAGAAAAAATCCATCAGGAGGCTCCCCAAGTTCTACAAAAAAATATAAAAGAAAGTTACACTTGTTGACATTCGGAAAGGCGAATAAACAAATATAACCAACGATGAATAAATTGAAAAAAATAACAAAAAAAATAAACAAAAACAGGTAATCTGACACAAAATAATGATTTAACAAGAACTAAAAATAATAATATAAAAGTATTAATTTTTAAAAAGTTATGCCAAAATTAGGTGTCAACAACACTCAATAACTGTGATGCATCAGAAGAAAGAAAAACATAAATGAAGCTTAGTTCTAGTGAATTGAAATAAAGTCAACTTCTTCCATAGAGGCGCTGCAGCTTTTGAAAGCTCATCAACTATAAAATAGTAGGAACAACCCTAACATATTGCTATGAAATTAGAAAGGTATAAACCTCTGTACAAGGCTATCCTATAAACCTGCACATAGCAATTCTGTACAAGCATTGAACAGGAGAGGGTGGATTTTTCAATGTTAAGTCGAGTATACTAGCAGTTAAGTTCTATGTCTTTCGGGAGGAAGATCGGGCTTGTTCATTCAGGTAAAATGGGATGCATTTGTAACCATGTAGGTAAGCCAACAGATCTTTCAAACATTTATCTTTCTCAAACATCTAATTTCTAAAATATGGCCAAAAAACTTCTCCCTCCGTTTAAAAAAGGATGACCTAGTGTCACTTGGCACGGAGTTTAATAAAAGAAAGAAGATTTTTCAATCTTGTGGTCCTAAATTAAAGTTATGTCAAATGTACCAAACTACCCTTTAATCTTGTGGCCTAAAACATGTCATATGGAAAGTTGAAATTAAAGTTTTGCCAAAAAAGGAAATTGGTCATTCTTTTTGAAACAGGCCAAAAAGGACTGGGGAGTAATACGCATTTGTAAGGAAAAACTTAAAAAATGAGACATGCAGCTCAAAGATGATTTAACCTTCATGTAATAACTAAGAAAGGTGGTCCATTCCACAAGGCTCTCATAGTGCATCAGACAAGCACCTAAAGTTTCTGCTATTTGAATCTATCGACCCCAGTTCCCATAAGAGATACCATGTCCCACCAAAGACTCATCATTATCTCATGTGTGCTGGTAGATAACATCTGTAAGTGTGATTTCCAACCCTTCAGTTACAGTAATTCCACCGAGTATTTTATTGAAGTTAAAAAGGTCAACCTCCTCACATAAGCCCTCCCTTTTTGCCTTGCTACATGATCTTAATTTTTAAAGAGAGGAAAAAAAACACACCAAAAACATGGAATTCACCTGCTCAATATATCAAACAATTAACCTCTCAAGCTCAAATCCAGATATGAGAGACACTCAGCTGGCTAGGTTGACCTGCTACTGAGAAATGTCTCCTCTGCTTTGTTCTTCGCTGTTGGTGTTACAGATGATATATGCAACTGTTCCTTGTTTAAGCGACCATTTACATTTTGTCCCTAATATTAAAAGTTGTGCAAATATAGCCCTTGGGAAATTACCCTTCTGGACTATGTTAGACTCACATCTAATTTTCTCATAAATTACAAAACACCAGAATGCCGTTTAATATTTGCAATAACATACAATATTTTAGACCATGAACGTTTTCTCACAGGATTTCAGTTTGCGATCTTGCAACTGTAGTCTAAAATCAACAGTTGAAAGAGGAATAAAAAGTGGATTGCTTTCTAAGCAGATGTCCCAAATAACCGACGAAAATTTATCGATATTTACCCAGGAAATCATCTTACTATATCACAGATTCTTCTTTATAGTGTGAAAGGTCCTATGACTGTTTGCATCACAATATGTGCAACCCAATAACAAAAATGATGGAGACATTATCACAATCTATGTTTAACTTGTCAGGCTTACCGACAATACCAGTAACAATAGAACAGGGGTCAATCGCCAAAAAATTGAAGTAACAATAAAGATGTAAAAAAGAAAAGGAAGAATTCGATCATACTTGGTCAATTGGTCGACTGTGATGATGTTCATGCTGCAAAAAACGTGTGATCAATAGTACCTATTAAATAATGAAGATATTTAAGAGACATTCAACACATCAACATAAAGAGACAGAATGAGACCAAGGGAAGCAAAACACCTAAAGTAAGAATGCCAGGACTCGGGAGACAATTGAATAAGTTTCACTATTTCACTTTTGCTTAAAACGAATGGGTGAAATGTTAACAGATGACTATTGAATAGATAATGGCCACAATGCAGATATTTCCAATTCCGAACAGCAAATTTTCTGTTCGAAGTGAGTTAGATTCAGAGACCACTATCTAATTTCCAATGTTTTCCCCCATAACTATAAGGTGCTTGGAGACTCAAATGGCAGTCAAAGCAATAACAAGTTTTCTGCATCCTGACTGGAGGAACCCAGCTTTTACTTGATGCCTACTTGTTCTGGTCTTTAGCAGAAGACTGCTAGAGAATGAAAAGGAGGTACTGATACCCAGTGTGACCTCATTCAACAACTGAAAAATAATGAATATGAATCAAGATAGGGAACTCTAACACAACTCCAGTCAGTATTTCCTGCAATATAATCTAGATTCTAGAATTTCGTCAATATGCTATTTAGCCTAAGTCACTCATCTCTGAATGGATACATCAAAATCATCCCCACTCAACCCCAAAATCATAATTACAAGTAAATCAAGGTAAGATCATTTAGAGGGTATTTGGATTGGCCTTTTGTAAGTGATTTATAAGTCAAAGAACTAAAAGTCATAAGTTGGGAACACCTAACTTTTGAATTTTTTTCGTACTTTCATCCTTAAAAATAGCGCTCAAAAGCACTTTTGTGTTTCTTAAACACTTCCGAAACTAAAAAAGAGCTTAAAATCCAAAAGCTACTTAAAATAGATCAATCCAAACACCCACTTAATCTTCAGTCTTTACTACTAGAATGAAGCAAGTGTAAGCATAAATATAGCCTATGCTTGGGAAATAGGAAAAGGAAGATACAGAGGGAAAATGGTAGTGAAAATAGAGGAGGAGAGTTAAGGAGATTTCTTTTTTCCTATGCATGGTTTGTATGGAAAACAAGAACGGAAAGGAAATTTGTCTGACTTTTTGTTATCGTTGATTTAAATTTCAATCAAATGAAGAAAAAGGCACTCTCTTATTTTCACCCCCTATTTGCTATAGCACCAAAGCAAGAGAACGGGAAACTCTCTACGTTGTCCCCTTCTTTTTCTTTTCTTCTCTAACTTCCAAGCAAAGCATAAAAGTAGCCGACAAACCTACATCCGTTTGCTTGAGTTTGAGTTGGGACGAGGACTAAGAGTGAAATTGTCAGACTTATTTGTCATCGATTATAATTTTAGGTCAAGATGAAAATGACACTCTTATTTTCATTCCCTAATTTCTATAGCACCCAAGCAAGGGAAAGAACTCTTTACTCATTCATTTTCTCTGGTTTCTAAACAGAGGAGTAACCAGAAAATATCCTTCTTTTGCCTCAATTGCCCTTGCTAATCCATGCATTATAGAGTGTCAAGAAGGGAATGATGCAGCTTAGCAAAGTGGTCAGTGCAGGAAATGAGCAGATGTCAGCAAAAAAATTAAGTGCGCAGTATATTCACCAATCATAAATCATAAGATTGAAGGCACTCATAAATATACCAAGGTAGCTTATTTTTTCAGAAGTTAAAAGGTTTAAATGTGCAACTGTGGGAGATGACAGAAACGCTAGATTTTGGCATGGTAAATGAATTGGCAACTCTCCTGTTAAAGACATATCCGGATCTCTTCAGCATCACCTCTTCCAAAACGCTCTTATCTCAGATTTCAGAAAAGAGCATGGTTTAGCTGATCACTTTCAAGAGGAACTTAAGTGATTGGGAACTGGATGGATACCGAAGCCTAATAAACTTACTCAGCATGTAACGACCCAGACAAGTGGAAAGCTTTTAAAAAAAAAATTTGAATTATTTTGGGTGCATTATGCTGCACCCATTCTCTTCTTAATATTGTTTAAATATTATTCAGGATTTGTTTTGCCGATGACTTTACCTAATTTCCTCCACTCTCTTCTTAATGAATTCATTCTTTTCTTTAAGTGGTAAATCCACTTCCTTCTTCAGTTTTTTTTATATGCTGAAGGGGTATTGAAACCCTCTATAAATTGAGCATTTTGCTCACTTAATACCAGCCAAACACATAGAGAGAGAGTAGTGAGGAAAAATTACAGCTTTTCATAATATCATAAGAGTTCTATTAAGTTGAAGAGAGGTGGTTTATTGCGGGGAGTTTCTATAATTTTATTGTAAGTTACTCCTATTTTCTAAATATTTTTATATTGAGATATTTTATGTAAATAAGTTTATTTTCGCATACTTTTAAGTACTTTATTTTAAGAATATTATGTAAATATATTAAGTTGAAAACAACTATGTGATGCCAAAATTATTTTTCAATACTGTTGGTATGTTAAATTAAAATAGTAATAATTTATTTGACTAGACAGTGGTGCTACGGATTCCACTCAAAAAGGGAAGGCCAAAGTGTTAAGTTGACCGTGACTCGACTAAGGCAAGTGGATTTCTTAACCTTTGTTAAGTATATAGAAT
>JAOTQJ010000001.1:23961557-23983545 GCA_025642045.1 Solanum sejunctum | reverse complement strand
TCTTGATTTTTTGTATTTCTAGTGGCTTATACGCGTGACAACCAGTCCTTGGGTGGGATTTAAGTTTATGAAAATTCGCAGTTTGAGTTTATTTATCATAAATGCTTCCGTGCGTTATATTTATTATCCCTTTTTGAATTAAGGCTGACTTGCTCTGGTGGGCTTGAGCAAGTGCCATCATGCCAAATTTTCGGGTCGTGACACAGCAGCACTCCCTCAGCCTCTTCTTCATCTGATTGTATCATATGAAAGGTAAATCAATGGGCCCCTTCTCTTCAAAATCATGCTACTCGACTTCTACTCAAGTTTCATCTCAGACCACTCTCCGGCCATGGAAATCCATATGGAAAGGCATTCTCCACTTAAGGTCAAATGATTCTCTTGGTTAGTGTCCAAAGTGTCATGTCTCACATAAAGCAACCTTCAAAGAAGAGGTAATGCAGCTATGCAACAGCTATGTATTATGTGAAAAGGACAAAATCCACTGCTTCCAACATTGTAAATTTACTCAAATCTGGAACGTTATTCTCAACATATTTGGCATTGTTTTGTGTGCCCAAAACAGCTCTACAGTTTTCTCAAGAATGGCATAAAGCAGTGTGGAAGAGTGACGTATTTAAGCATAAGCAAAAAAACAAAGCTTGAATATCAAGTAAGAAACAAGTATGTACACAACTGAAACACTTTTAGGTAACTGTAAGGATCATTGCCTCCCCCTGTTTAAACAAAATACTTCCTTTCAAAATTTAAAAAAAAAAAACTCTAGGAAATTTGATGCTAAGAAAGCTTACTAGACAATATGAACTTAAACCGCCTGAATATGACTGGTCAAGACTGCGATCTGCTAGGAACTGTTTTAGCACCAAAGCAAGAGGTGAGGCAGCAGGAAACTGTTCTGTGAGCTCTTTTACCTATCATCGCAATGGAAACACGTGATAAGATAAATCTACATGCATAACCGATTGACAAGCTCGGTATAACCCAAATATAAGTGATAAAATTAAGAGAATAAAGTTCTGAATTTGATCCCACAAGTTTTCAGATGCAATCTCTTAAAGACATACCAGCTCTGTGGTCTGCAATCCTGTATGTGAAGGTGATTTGAAACTAATATCAAGTCGAACAGCTTTTACATCCTTCACATATTCATTCACCTTAGACCACTGTGGTGAAGATGAGGAATCCGAACAAGTAGAATCAGCCTGAAAAGTATTGCCTTCTTCAACAGCCAACTGAGTTGGTTCAGCTTTTGGTGTTTGTAAATTTGATAGAGACGACGAAATGAGGTCATGCGGAACTTCAACCACAAGCATTATAATTGGTATCTGTAGAAAAAATGGAACCAACATAGCATGGAACAATGACTAAGAAGGTCAAAGGTATTTTCCTTGTGATAACAGAGATGAGGAAAAAGGTATTGCGGTTAACACAAAGAAAAACACTAAGCTGAATGAGAACCCAGAAGGAAAAGATTTTAGATTTCAGAGACATTACAGCAGTATTTTCCACGATCTTCAGAGAATCATTTTTTACCCACTCCTGGTTAGCCAGATATCTAGCTGCATGCTGCAAAGTGCTCTATGTCAGCAACAAGGAGCTCCATAAATAAGCTATATTTGTATCAAATTGGACAACCAAGGGTGAGAGAAAACAATGTTCTTGTCTGGTATATTTTTTTTATAAAACAAACTTCATCTTCACTTTTTCTCTCTTTGTTCATTACATCGCCAATTGTCGTCCCCTTCCCACCTGTTTTGTAGGGATTCCATGTTAGGGTGGAGAAGGCCCATTTTGTGGTAAGGCATACAAGTACTTTCACAGAAAAAAGGTGTTTTTTTTAATTAGAGTCCCAAAATGATTGGGAATGGTCTGGTCTGCTCATTGGATTAGGCAATCTTTCCCTCGTGACATTAAAGACAGGTTCATCCCTGTTTTTACATGGTATTAAAGACAGGTTCATCCCTGTTTAGGTTCCCGATCTACTTATATAGGATTGGACAATTCTCCCCTCATGAACTAGCTTTTGGGGTTGAGTGAGTTTAAAGAATCAGCAAGGAGATTGCTGTTGTATAAAAGTTAAAGAGGTTCTCCCCCTTCTTTTCTTTTCTTTTTTTGTTTTGTGTGTGCGGTGGGGGTGGGGGGTGCTTTAGGTCACTAACTTCATCCCATATGAGTCGTCATGTTTCACTTCTCAAGAGTCAATATGATCATTTTTCAAAGCAAAATTAGATTAGATTAATTAAATATTTTAAAATCACAATTTACACATTCAAAACTATACAAAAAAGTACTATAAGGTGCAAATTTTCTCATATCAATATGGTAAAAAAATACATCTTAAAATGTTGGTTGAAGTTAATATAGCACTCTCAAAAAGTGAAACATGACGAGTATTGTAGGACAGAGAGAGTACAAAAAGATCATGACTTTGAAAGCAAACGTAGCATTTCCTCATTCAATTATTAGAAAAAAATATTCCATGTAATCCTAGATACCTGAAGGCATGTTTCTTTGATCCCATTTCGCCCCTCTAAGATCCCAGCTTCTTTAATTGGTTCCTATGGAGGAGAAAAAGAAAAGAACATAACATGATTTACTTTTTCCAAAAGTCTTTTCTCCATACTTGAAAGTTAAAAACCACACACGTATTAACCAAGACAGGCTTACCAGATTCCTCACAGGAGGAAGACAAACCACAAGATCCACATCACTCGATGGGAGTGACAACCCAGTAGCATTTGAACCAAAAATATTTGTACGAGATCTAGGCCATAATACTTGTAGAGAACGTGCAACACGCTTCACAGCCCAATTAATGTAAGGCTTCCTGATCAGATTCTCAGCGGCAACCTTGAATATCATTATAGATAACCAACAATAAACATCAGGTAATATCCAAAAGCCCAAATTTTTTATCCTGAAAATCTGTTTAAATTACTGAAATGATACTGCAGAAGCTACTACTCTCTTGGGACTCTACCTGTTTGCAGAAGCTCTCAATTTCATTGTGAAGGCGACTATGGATCATTGAGAGACAGGCCTTCTTTGCAGTAGAGTTCAGCGTTTCAGGAGGTTGAAGTGGGAATGCAACATCTGGCTGTAAAAGAAAAAGAACAAACCAAAGTATAGTTTTCCACTCAAGCAGACAGGACTGTGAATAAAGGAGTTATGAAACTGAAAACCGGATTCTCAGATTTGAAATTTACATGTTCTTGATCACGAGTTAACTGTGAAATTGCGATAAGACGATCCTGCAGTAAAGCTCCAGGTAGAGGCTGTGTTAACTGATGGGCTGAGAGACTTTTACTCCTCCAAGAAGGCCAAACTACTTCACTACCATCCATGCGTATACAAGTTTCTTCAAAATTAATTCCATCATGGAACCAACCTTTGACACCCCACTGCCTGGGGCTGGAGCTACCAGACCGAACTGTTGGAAAACCTCTGTGCCTTCTAGAATCACCAACAGGGGAAGGAGGAGGTGGGTGAGGAGCACGTGGAACACAGAGGACAACAGGTGATGGAGGCCTCTTGATCCTAGGTTGCTCCCGCCTGCTGGGAGGAACACAAGGACTTTTATGATCATGACTGCGCTTAAAATCTGATCTTGATCTCTCCCTAGACATACTTGGAATGACAATGGGTCGTAGAATGGGGTATGGGAGTGAGTCCACAGACTTTGCCTCACCTTCAGCAGGCAAATTGGACAAGGATCCTGAAGCATTCTCTACTGTTACTAGATCTGCTGCCGATGATGACTGCAGAACCTTGCTGGTAATCTCACTTCCTGGTATAACATAACCAAGAGCCTGATGTCCCGAACCTAAAGGATCAAATGGAGAGCAAAAGGAAGCACCAGACGGAGAAGTCAAACCATTTGTACTGTAGGAAGAAGAGAAGGCAACCATATCATCAACTGCCCTATTCATGTCTGCTTCCCTCCATGCCCATGAGCTATCATCCGAGCTAAGAGAGGGAGGACGTGAAAAATTAGTACCGAGATGATCAGAAGGATTCCAATACATAACACCACCTCCGAAGTACTGATTATAGTCCACCCCGGAAACAGCATGTACCTCTAACTCTTCTTCAGACATCCAGTGATAATCATGGTCCTCACCCACTTCATGTGAATTCGTTAGATCGGAGAAGTCCATTAAGTCCCCAGAATACACCCTTTCATCCTCAGTACTCACTGCATTGCAGTGCATGCTTTGGGCTGCTATATCCTGCTGGAAAGAAGTTCTCCTAGAGATGAACCCAGCATCATAATTGCATGTAACTGATGGAGCAGCTAGTCTATTGATACTGCGGACCATTGGGGGCCAATCTAAACTCATTGACAAAGGTCCGGATATGATTCCAGGGCACCCTGCTTCAATTGAAGAATTTCTTACATGACGTACATTGCGTAGAAAAGAATGGCGAAAATGACTTTTCCAGTTGTGACTGACATCAAGGTGCAATCTATCAGTAGCCCGCGGGAGATGTGAATCACCGCATGGAAGATGAACAGGAGCTACACTGGGCCACTCATACGAGACATAAGATGGAGAATTCATCGGACCTGTATCATAAATATCAACACTTCCTTGCTCCTTTGAGGAAAACCTTGTGTTGGGATCAACAACTTTAGTTTGTTGCTCAAGAAAACCTGATCTGTTCAATTTTTTAAACTCCTTGCAGTTTGAATGAGTGAGTTCAGATTCAATCACAGGCACTACAGAAGATACAGCAGAATCGTCTTCCCTATTGGTAGTTTCCACTGCAACAGCTACCGTTCCTTTTCCCGTCACCCCCTCTGTGGGCAAATGGCCGGTCAAACAAGGATTCCTGCAACCTTCAAAAGAACCAGCAGAGCCACAACCCCCACTGCTTTGCCTCAAAATGCTCATTTCCAGTTCACGTTTGTCATTGCCAATACAAGAATCTTTTGATCCGCTTTGAACAACTGAATCTACTACAGTGACACAATCAGACCTTGGATCCACATCTTGGAAGTTGACAGAAATAAAGGACTTCTGAGAATTTCTTTTCTGAAATTTACCATCTTCCCCAGAAGTTACCAAGCTAGGGTTTTTAATCTTGTTTCTTTCTTTCCTTTTTTTCCTTGAAGCACTTCCAGCAGTTTGACTATCTGGTCCTTCAACATGTCCCTGCAGATGGTCAGTTAGTCACAAACTATTTACAACATAACTTGGATACCTGATCCATAGTAGAAAGATAATTACAACCATATCGATCAAAGATGGAATACTCGCTTTATCAAGATCCTTCTGGTGTTCTTTGTCAACCAATTCATTAGGCAAACTACTATGTACATGTTCACCACAACATTTACTGATCGAACCAGTAGACGAACTTTTATGTACATTATCACCACACACGAAAGCGTCTCCCTTATCCTGCATATATTTTTAAGAGAAAGTAAGGGAACACAGAGCATAGAATTTTTTTTCTTGCTAAAAGAAATTTCTATGGGAAGTCTTCAAGATCAGAGTTGTACCTCAGGGCTTTTAACAAGCCTTTTATTGTCTGTTGTAGGTTTTGGCAAAGGATTTGATTTCTTCACTTTATGGTTTTTTCCTTTTTTCTTACGGTTAGAAGCACCAAGTATCACTTTGTTTTGCTTTGATGAGGAATTCAAGCTGTCATCTTCTAGTAGCTCATACTTTGTACAGTCAAGAGAAATAATCATGAGTAACCCCCGTAATTTTCTTAATACACAATCAGAAAGAGTATTAACAGATTCTAATGAACTAAAAAATAGTTTTTCACTATCAGGAGAATTGCAAAGAGAATGTGGACATCCCAACAGCACAGTGGAAATATCCTTGAGCATAAACAAACAATCAAGTAACTGGTTGAATGTAGATGAAACTCCAAATACTGATGCATGACACATGCTCTGTTTTGCAACTCTTGCATCTGACACTCTGAGATTAACAAAGTTCCTTCGATCAGACAAAGTAGTGTTACCCCTCAGAGGTTGTTCTAGTGTTGAACTGCATAGCCAAGCTTTGTCTACAGAAACACCTCTTGCCCCTTTCACAGTATCAGCAATCTGAAAAATTGAACAACATAAGCTGATGTTAAATCCTGAGGAGCACCTACAAAATATGCAGGAAGAATAGACGACTCTTCCAACAATCAGAAGCTTAAACAGCTGAACTTCTGACATCTCAATCATTTGATTGATATTGTCAGCAGGACAGGAGTTCTACAAGATACATACTAGGAGATATCATTAATGAAATAGTTGTTGCTATTCGTGAAAAAACATGATTTATGGGAAGTATATCAAACTAAAACATTATCAGTGGTATGTTATCTTAAATTACTCGCAGCTTTAACATGCATGACCAGAAGCAAACATTATCTTCTTCTTTTTCGTTTTCTGTTTTATTGCAAAATGAAGAAAACATGCCTAAGTTGCGTGGACTCTTCATTTTTGCTGCTACACCCGTGTCAACACGAGACAGGTGTGGGATACGTGTGAAATTCGGTCAACCTACATTGGATACTTTGATCAAATCCATGGACAAATTTTTAGGGAAATTGAGATTTTGATAAAAGATAAAATAGATTTAAGACATATCTTCAATATTATAGTCCTTTTGTTTCTTTTTTAGCTTTTCGTCTTGGTCAATATTTGTTGCTTCAGGTTTCAAGCCAAACAGAAAGAAATTAAGAATCCAAGCGGTCGTGTTTTGACTTTTGGCAGACAGTAGCAAGGATCTATAAGGAGAGTTAGTGTACGGCCTTGAATGACTTTCTTTTTATTTTTTGAGGGGAAGAACCAGAGAGATTGAAAGAAGATGTTAGGAGTCCAAGGAAAGACGACCTAGAAGATCTTTCAAAATTTAGAATATCTTTATAGACCTATTTTATAACTTTGAACCTTTTTAGCCAAATCCCAGCACTCATATCCATACCTGGATCCATACCCTGAATCTTAAAATTTATATTTATATATTGTTGAATCTGACCATCGGATCTAATCTGAATTAGATACCCGCATCCGAGTCCACGCAACATCAGAAAATGCTATTTTGAGGTAACTACAGACAAGGAGTACCATATTTTATACTTCCTCTAGTCCATATTAAGTGAAACGTTGGAGTTCGGCACATGTGGAAAAATATTTAAGGACATAAATTAAAGGCTACTTTCCACTATTACCATTTTGATTATTTCCAAACTATTCTACAAGAAAATATAAAGCAGTTAAGAACCTTATTAAATGAAGGGTAAATAAGGGAAAAGGTCCCAACAATTTTCTTTAATTTTGAATAATTCACTTATCTGGAAATATGAAAAAAGTCCCAACAATTCACATAATATGGACTAGAGGGAGTATTTCAAGTGATTTGTAAGGCCTTCTTGGGAAAAAACCATAACAATGAAAAATAAGTTATCCAAAGATTCAAATAGCTGCCACTAACCAAACACATATTCGCTAACATGCTATTACCAATTGACTACTTTAGAAAGAAGGAAGATTATCTAAAAGGGTACATGCATAGAGTACCTGAAAATCTAAATCAGTTTTCATTTGAATTGACTCAACCAATTGGTAAAGCATGAGAACAAGAAACAACTTACTAGTCGACACACAACTTACTTAATAAGTTGCATGATTTGATAATTTAGTTATTTCTCACCAATCCTGCAGTTTATACTCTTCGGTTTTTCCAAATCAGAGCTCAGCTAATTTTGATACAGAATTTTCCCTACTTGCAAATCTTAGACACTTACTATTCAGGTAGATTCCTGAGGACTCTGAAATGCAAACTTTCCATTTAACAAGCTATTTACTATTCCAAAATGTCTATGTCATTATCTATTTCCTATTAAAGGGAAAGTTCAGCTTTTAACATCCATGAATGGAAATGCCACAACATATACAAATAGAAGAACGTTATAATTTCATTGAATGAATTTGTAGAACATTAAACAGCAATGTAGCACCAAATAACAAACACAGACCAATCTGCTAGTCAAGAAAAATACTCAACATAAAGAAGTACCAGTGATTTTGCCCCCTTCCCTAAGCCATGACGAAGAAGATTGACCCTCTTTGCCTCATCTAACTTCCCCCACCAATCTACACACCCTTTCTTCCTCCAAAATGCATTGGCTCCTAGACCTACAGAAGTTACCTTATCTTTCAGCTTCACACCTCTCTTTTTCCCATTATTATGATTCAACCACGCCAATCGTAATGCCACTTCCAACCTATTCACCATGAAAGCCTCGATAGTATAATAACCCTTCTCCTTCAACCACCCCAATTCCACCCATTCTGAGCTCAACCCACTTTCTTCCCCCCTCAAAAACCTCCCATTCGAAACACCATCCATTGCATTCACAAAAGTATCCACATTTCCAACAAACTCCTCACTTACAGTCAAAGAATCAACAAACTCCAACAAACCCGAAACCCCATTTTTCCCTTCCCCTTCTTTAGAGCTGAAAAGCCTTACCGACTGACGAACTCGCCGTTCTAACTCGTTCGACTCAGCAACTCGAGCTAACAACCCATGAGACTTCCTGAAACAAATGCTTGGAAGATCAGAACCATCTGAAGGGATGTCCGGTAGGATGAAGAAGAAACCGTGACCGTTGGATTGGAGTTTACGAAGCATTTGCAACAGGATTTGTAGGAAATTGGAGTGAACAATTGTGAGATGAGCTTGGCGTTGAGGAATTGAAAGGGAAGAGAACCATTTGATAAGAGATGATCTAGGGTTAGGGTTATGATTAGGAAATGGGGTGGTTTCTGAATTGTAGAAAGAAATGTGAGATGTGAGAGAATCAAGAAGCTGCTGTCTTGAATTGTTCATGGATTTTTGGGGGAAAGGTAAATTAAAGCTTGATTTTTGCATTTTCTCCATAGGTGATTTTCGTGAAGTTCCTCAGGTGGTTGCAGTAGCAATAGCAGCTGCGACGGTGATCATGTACAAGACAACGACCAAAAAAGGCGAAACAATCGCCCTTCACGTAAGAGATTTTTCAAGGGGAAAAGGAAGTAGATTTTTATCTATATTTTTATGATTTCACTTGGGATTCCTTTGAAATTACATTTTCATTTTCACAAGTATATCCAAACAATTTAAAAAATGTTTCACAATATTTTTATTTTATATACTTAACTAGAAGTCAAAAGAAATAGTTTAATTTTAAATTATGCGCATGTGAAAATATTCTATTAAAAGAAAATTAATAATAGTTGAAAACTTGGTAAAATATTTATGGCATTAATGTGTTAGACTAATATGTACTCCCTCAACTACTTTATAGATAGACGATTATAATTTATGAGCATAATATTAAATCATTCAGTAATAAAGACATAATTGGATTAGGCTCACGTTATATTAAAATTAATGTTAAAATTCAAAATATTCACATTGTTTTTATGATCAGATTATTTCTTTACGTTATTAATATAACTAATAAAGTTAAGAAAAATAATATTTATTTTTCAGAAAATAATGAAGTTATTTGGGAGGATAGCTTCTGTGACAGACGAGATTGAGATGATTGTGCATGTGCTGAGGAGGTATGTCGATAGTCCAAGTAGAAGGTGCGAAAGGTTGAATGATAGAGTACACGAAAAAGTATCAAGGAGAGACTCTTAGAATGTTGTCTTGCTTTGTGGCGATTTTAGGTTTATCTTAGGATTGGTCGTGCTATTGTAGTTATGTTGTTATTACTACTTTTATTTTTTTCTTATAGAATAGATATTGTTCTTTATTTTAACCTCTATTTTGTATCTATTTTTTTTCTACTTTACTTAAAAACGGATACATTTGAGCCGAGGTATTTCGAAAACTACCTCTCCATCTCCATAAGATATGATAAAGTTTGCATATTCTATCTTTTCAGACCCGACTTGTAGAATTTTACTGAGTATATTGTTGAAAGAAGCCAAAACATTTTGACATTTTTATAATGGAAAGAAAACTATCTTCTTCCTATTTTCAAATGTCACTTTGAACTAGGTGAAAATTTTCGATAACACTAGAAGGTTTCAAGTATGTAACATCACAAGATAAACACATACAAAATTGAAGAAGTCGATGTCGAATCTCTCATTCTTCTGTCTATATGCATAAAAACAACTACGTTAGCTGCAATGAAATTTTGATGAATATAATTACCTGGTAAGAGGTAATTTGCATGTAGTTAAATAATTGAGTTGTGCACAGCTTGAACCATAACAAGAAATGCATGACTTCACGCCCCCAAGGCGAATTCAGAACCATCAAGTAAAATCTAACGGTTGGCTAAAAAAGTTGGGAAATGTTTTGGATCTGCATATATGTCAAGCGTCAGGAAAAGACCTGAACGCCACCACTTCACCTACATCTTCAAATTGGTACACTTTTTCCAAAGAGTTTAACGACATTTATAAAAACATTATTGTGGTCTTGCCCACCACTTCATTAATTTATTGAAGAATCAGCGAATCTAATCAGCCGATTTCCCATCTAATACAGAATGGGCAGCGGAATCTGATGACACTGCTTCACTGTTTGAAACTGAAACAGTTGCACTCACTGCACCTGATGTAGAAGGCACATCCCCGCAAGTGGCAGACCTCAATGGTTCTTCAACAGACATAACTTTTCTCTCAACTTCTAAGTTAGCATTTTCATGTTTATTATCACTATTCTCGTCTGGTTTAGAACCAGTGTTCTGTAAAACCGAAAGGTCACAATTTCTAACATCCTCTGCAGCAGCATTCTGTCTTGTTTCCTCTGATGCTGAACCTTGTAATTTGGAACCTTGGTGGTCCTGAGGCAATAAATCTGAAGGGGGAGGAAATGCCGAAGCAGCTGCAGCTCCAATACCTAATAATTGATCTTGAGGGATAGCTGAAGTGGCTGCTGCTCTAAGACCTGATAATTGATCTTGAGGGATAGCAGAAAGGACTTGTTGAGTCAAAATCCCCAGTATTTCATGAAGATTGTGCTGATGAACTAGAGGAGGGCCGGAAGTTGATGCGCCAGTATTAGGTTGGCATAGTGCCTGAAGTGCTGGGTAAAGAGCCTGTAAAGCAGGATATAATGCTTGGAGAGCAGCTTGTCCAACCATTGCTTGTTGGCCTTGGAAGTCCTTAACATTTGAAAGGTGTTTCCTTCCTGCCAGATGGCTTTGAAAAACAACTACTGATTCACACTTTACATTACAGAGTTCACATATTAAAGGAACCATTTTGGGGGGCTTAGGAGGCACAGCAGGTTTTCTTGAGCCATTCTGCATCTTCATCAGTTTGCCACCTCGACCACCTTTCATATTGCGCTTGACTCCATGCCCTTGACCTTGAACATAATCCGCAGGAGCTGTCTCTTCAACTTTTTGTTTCCCAGTCATACTACCATCTTCTTCTTTAACAGCATGAGGGGGAAGCTTCTCTTGAGGCAGCAGCTGTCTGTCTCCAGTCACAGTCTCAGAAGGCAAATGCCCCAATGGCAGCTGCCCAGATCCCTCAACTGCAGGCTGGTAAGCAACCCTTGGCTTAACTTCAGAATTTGTTGCCTGGTGACCATGTGCTCCATCCATCTGTTTGTTCAGTTTCTGTTGCTCTTCATAGGCTTTCAGATTCTTTTTATGTTTCTTTCCATTCTTATGCTGTTCAAGAACTTCAGGTGTGTTGCATTCAATCCTACAGAGTTCACACCAGGCCATACGTGGAGGTGGACGGACAGTAGCAGAATTACCTGAGGCAGATGACGAAGGTTTAATTTGGGATGGGCCCCCTTGGATCTGTAATGCTCCTTGAAAAACTTTTGGTTGGTTCTCAGCATATGTTGGTAATGCAAACGTAGGTTGTAGCTGTCCACCACCAAGATGGCCATGGGCACTTCCTCTGTAGGGTTTGCCACCCCTTTTACCTTTACCTTTATATGGAGATGGTACAAGCTGCAAATGCAAATATGGTCAGAAATTTAGAATTATCTTCACATCAATGGGTCACTTGGCGAGCTTAATGCTGATAGCAAGTCAAAACGGTTATTTGTACACCAAAAGAACCAGGCTCGTCATCTTGAATAAAACAACACAGCAAAATTAGACAAAAGCAAATTGGCACACAATTATATGAGCAGCAGAAAACATGAGTAACTTAGCAGAGCTGAAGGAATAGTAGAGAAGTTGGCAAAACAAACAAATTAGTATTTCAGAAGGCAGGCTCCTCCTCCATGTAAAGTCAATCAATACAAGTCAATTATTGGAACAGTAAAGAAGTCTGGCAGCAAGTATAAATTTGTTGGCAGTATAAATTCGTTGGCACCATAAGAAAAGAATTGACTGACCCAATCATGAAGACCACAGGGACTTCCTGTCTACGTGTTACCCACTTGACAAAGTGCAGTGCATAAGCAAATAATCCAGAGATAATGTGGACTAACTTGCAGTCAAGGAATTTAATATAAAATAACTAATTAAAAAGTTCACAGGACAAAAGAAGCAGAAAACAGAACCCAAATGCTAGCCACCTCTTTTACTAGATAATTCAACACGTTAAAGGATGGCAAGCAACATTCTCTTTCATTTTGATGAACTTTCCTCTGATATATTGTACTAATGTACTGCAGATCACATTCCAGACCCCAGAGCCATCTCTAGCATCAGTTATTAGCATAGGTTACATTGAGAAGCTAGGTTCCCCGGACTCTTCACTTTCAATGCCGCACCTGTGTCAGATTCTCCAAAAATACACTACGTTTGGAGAATCCGACACACACCCGCTGACACTTTTGAAGATCGAGCAACATAGTTGCGAAGCAACTCTATCAGAATAATCTTTCAAATTTCACCCCACAAATTGTCTGCTCTATGAACAGATGTGGCTGTACTATATCTGACTCCATATTGCATTATGAAATGATACACAAAAGGATAAGTTCTTGAACATATCAAATTACAATTGCTTAAATGCCTAAGAAAAGGTTTACATACTTCCCCTACCATACTAATTTACACCTCTGCTAATTCATGCGCCCAACAACAAAGTCATGAATTTAAATTAAATGGAAGTCAATTGGCTAAAGCTTCTGAAAGTATATTTAACATGGGCATCATTCATTCGCCTTTTTGAAACACAATGCTTCATCAATGTAAGCCAACCCTAATTGTTCCTAACTGTGCCAATGCTTCATCAATGTAAACCAAGCCTGTTTGTTTCTAAATGTAGGCGCATTCTTACGACCGGAATATGAAGATCAATTTATCAAAATAAGAATACCCAGAATATCAAACCTACTGAGTAAATGAAAATGAAAACATCCATGACCAACAATCTTATTCAGGGAAGCTTTCTCAATGTAAAGAAGTTGGGAACCTCCTGGGATTACTCATGAAGATTAAACAGATCTAATTTTAATCCTCTTATAAAAAAGTTAATATAACTCCATCAGTGTTTTTTATTATTGATCAAAAAATGTAATTCCATCAGGCGTCATCAATGCATCACCATAACATTTCGTATATGTCTTCAAGAGCATGTACACTTAAACAAACTGGATGGCTTGAACATTTAGTCAAATGAATGTAATGCAGTGGAAGATACAATAGAATTAACTAAGAAAAGAAAATCAGCCAATACTAATATTACAGAATGTGTGAGATAGAATGCTAGCAACCCAGTAACAAATCGGTGACAAGGCACTGGGAGGCTCATGGCAAGCGCCAACCAAACCAAAATATAGGCTTATGTTATATGCCTTCAAATCAGGCATCCAATATAGGTATAAATCTCATCAAGTAAATTGTAGGATTCATGAATATGAGTAGAATTACAAGGACGAGTTCCAGGATACAACTCATAAATGTGCAAGTGTAATACATATGACAGTTCATGTAAATCGTTTCAGTAAAGGTTATGTTAGATGACCTGATAATACTTCTTATGACCAGATAGTGACATTGCTTGGATGTTGACTTGGCACTAACAAGGTGCTGGTTGAAGGGTAGTGTTTCACTGAATGACAATGTAGCGATACTGAATGACAATGTAGCGATACTGAATGACAATGTAGCGATAACTGAGGGTTGCCTGGAGAATGAGTTGCTCCGACTGGAGAGGGTCCTGTCGCTGGATGACGATGTGGCACTGACTAGGTTTTGACACATTGTTGGCAGAGAAGTAGCATTGAGAGGTGCTGAGTAGACAACTATGGACTAATGACTTGACAAGTCAACAGAAATAGAGTGCTAAGTTGTCAAGTTAATTTTAGAGAATTGACTTGACAGGTCAGTTGAACGATGAATGGCAAACGTGGCACAAACTGCTGAAAACGATGGCCAAAATATTGGCAAAGGGAGACCGGAAAAGGCAACGATGCTGAAATCATCATTGCAAAGAAGAATGATGCCTCTAGATCAGTCACCAGAAGAGACAAGAATAATAAAAATAAGAAGAAAAATTAGTTGCATTGTGGGCAACCTTAAGTAGAAGCTACTTAGAATTTCCGCAGATCGTAGAAACTCCTATACCATTTTGAATTGTGTCGGCCGTCTCTTTTACAAGCTTAAATTGTGAAAGAACACTGTCATTTATTTAATGATGTCTCTAACACGACCTTTACATTTGGGTAAGAATTTGTTTTCATGAGCTAAGCACATGGAATTTTTTACGAAGGGTGGTAGTGAGACTCTTGACTAAATACTATGCTTTCTCTAATACCATGAACATAAGAGAACTTGTACAGAATTGACTATGAGCAATACAAAAGACTATCCTCATATAGATGTTTAGACCACTAACAATGAGAGGAGTTTAGACTACAAGAAAAGACAATTCTAGATTACGTGAAACAGGAAAAGTAGTTATTACATGAGAAAATTCCAAAATACCAAGATTCCCAACTATGACACAACCTTTAGGAGCATATTATATTACAAACTTTTATATATTCTTACCATTAATTTTCCTTAATTTTCAATAGGTACGAATATCATACCGACCTCTTTAAGTTCTTTATTTTTTTGGATAGAAATAAGGTATTGCATTAAAAAGGAAAACATACTAAGCGAGTGCGACAATACATAGTTACAAGTAGTGCAATTCTCCAATCAAGTCTAACAAGATATCTGAATCCTGTACAAAAACTAATTTGCACCAAAAGGATAGCAACAAAATAGCTCTAAACTTAAGGCTAAGAACATCTTGGTTTGTTTTAAAAATTCTGTTACTACTTTCTATCCTGACAGTACCACCAAATTGTCTGGGGTTATAGTGTACAAACTTCCAGGGAATTCTTGTGTATCCCAACTTTGTTCAACATGTAAGAAGCTCATCTCTTTGTTTAAATAGGTATCAGACCTTATCAACACTAAACACAGTGTCAGGTCAAAACTGGAAAGTGGGAGAAAGTGAATATTCAGTCTATATAAAATACAAGATAATGGGAGAAGGAAAAAAGTTAATTTTACTTGCAAGAATGCCCTCAATCCTCCAAAAAGTTTAGACTTGTGTAGACTAACCATGATATAAGCCTATCTCGACCTTTTCAAAAACTTCACTTACCATGATTTCTCTCCTATGTAATGGCGCATCTGGAGGTTGACATAGGACATGATCAAACCAAATCAACTGACCTCTTATTTTACCTTTAGTGTATGATACTCGCACTTTTTGCTGAATGTTGACATTTATTATTTTTTTTGAAAAATTAGTAATGTTGTGTCAAAATTTTTAATCTTTTTTTTTAAATTGGTAACATATGTCAACATTTTCAATCTTGTCTAATCTTGCTTGTGACCACACATCCATCTTAGCATGCACATCTTTGTGACACTCATCTTGTGGATGTATTGAACTTTAGCAGACCAATATTCACTCTCGTATATAATTTGATGTATCTTAGAAGCATTCTACAAAACTTACCTTTCACTTGAGGACCACTTGAAAGAAAATTTTTAGTAGCCTTTTAATCAATTTAGGAAGAAAAAATGATAAATCTTCTAGATAGTCAAATTTGACTGGTGGAAAACTATCATCTTGGAGGGGCAGCCTATTAACTGCTGGATGAAATCAGCTTAACCTTACAAGCTTAATTATGGCTTATGCTTATAAGCCAAGTTAGGAATTCCAACTTATGGTTTTTGGTTACTTTTGTTATTTTTGGCTAAAAAGCACCTAAAATAAGCCAATCCAAATAGGCTTTGAATCATCTAGGAAATGTTGCATCAAATGTTCAATAACATAGATAAAGCTAGTGTAGCTTAGTTTAACATACAACTTTTTTTTTGAACTGGTAGGTAAGAAGCTAAAGGCCCCTCCATTAGGGTTTGGCTCAAAAATACTCCTCAAATAAATTTTTGGCTCAAAATACTCCCCTCTCCAATGGAAACGGAAAAGGGTCAAAAATACCCCAAACTACTAAGAATAGAGCAAAAATACTCCTTGGTTAGATTTTGGTTAAAAAATATCCCTCCCTTCAAATTTTTTTTTTAAAAAAAAACACCTCTCTAACTAAAATGACACTGTGCATGCTATGTGGACCAAAAAGGCCACATGATTAGTCCACGTGGAACCCCATTTAAGGACCCAAGGGGCTTTCTCCTCGGATGTTAAGACTGATACTAGCTTTTTCATATCAAAAGGAACTGTCCTCTGACTTGCAAACGTCTCAAAAGATTGATCTCTGAATGATAACACCGATTCATCCTCGTTATAATCATTACCTCCTCCTCGAATCAGTTTCAAGTTCAGTAGGATGCAACTCTGCAAATTTTCTGAACCTACGAAGCTTGTAAAGAAATTGTTGTATTCATATTAGCAATGTAACACAATCAACATAAGTTATGATTTTCAAGACAAAATTCACTTGCAATTATAAACCAAAACTAATTTTTTAATATTGTAAGAATTTGGACTACTTTAAGTCTGACAAAATTTGATTTGAAGATGGATTGAGGTTGGATTTCTAATGGAAACGGAGGGGTATTCCTTAGTCGAAAACTAACGAAGAGTATTTTTGCTCCATTTCTAATAGTTAAGGGGTATTTTTGGCCCTTTTCATTTCTATTAGGAAGAGGGGTATTTTTGAGCCAGAAATACAACGGAGGAGTATTTTTGAGCCAGAAATACAATGAAAGGTATTTTTGAGCTAGAAATACAACAGAAGGGTATTTTTGAGCCAAAATCTAACGGAGGAATATTTTTGATCCATTTCAAATAGTTTAGGGGCATTTTTGGCCCTTTCCCCTTTAACAGCCAAACAGTAAGGTGTGGTGTTTGTCAATTACGTAGTCTGATCTATTTTTTTAAAAAAAGGAGAGGGGATCCCATCAATGCAGAACTCTATTCCCTGTATTTAGTTAATGAACTGTAACCTATTGACTTCATCCTTCATATCTTGTATGTTGCATCAAAAAGACAAAACATAAATATCTGTACTTTTCAACTGTACAGGGTTATCAAAATTCTCACCGTTATAGATTTGGAGGTGGCAATACAAATTACGAGAGTGCTTGATATTAGGTATGGGTAAAATTTACTTATGGTTTGAAAGTTTTAAGATCCAGTGGCTAACCTAATGGAAAACTCCCCTTACTCTTTCAGAAGTGTCTTACTAATGGTGAAAATCACATAGCAGCACATGAAGCACCAACGAGAATGGTGAGTTGGGAAGGAGGAAGTACCAGAGGAATAAAGAAAAAAGAAAAGGGGTGTATTTCTCTCGACTTTGAGAGATCTTGTACCATATCAAACACCAGTAAAATCTTCAGGGAATCCCAACTCTTGTGACTAAGCATTTCTGCAAAGGAGAAAAGCAACTTTAAGTGGAAAGAGAGTTATCCATGCTAAATTGAGCCATGATACCAAGCTGTTTGAGCTTGGTCTGATTGACACTGTAACAATCCACAAGCTGGTATTAGCTCGAGTGCAAACTTGAGCCAATTCCATGATATGTAGTTGAAGCTCAAGCTCACCTTATCAGCTTGCCTAGTGTGCCAGGCTGTTTGCTCAGCTAATTATAGCCTTCAAAGATCCTGATTTATAGAGTCTTTGAGAGGAAACTGTTGCTTCTAAATGAAGAGACAATCTTACTCATTTCCTAAACAAAGCTCGTATAAAGCAGGCAAAATACAGTAGATCTTGTATAATTAGCTGAGCAGAACAGACACATTAGACTTGCTCACACTCCGCTTCTTCTGGCAGGAAGCTTAGCCTTGTTATCAATTTCAAATGTACCAAGCTCAAGCAGTTCAGTTAAATAATCAAGGTGTTTTAATTTAGTAACATATAGCTATGCTAAGAAGGCCTGAGAAAAATGCAGGCAAAAATGCTCAATCATAGTACAGTTAATGTTAGATGCCTATGTTTTTAAAAAAAATAATAATAACATAAGGCACTTCACAATGATACAGAGAAAATACACAATGGAATTCTGTCCTTCATTTCCTTCTACTTCTATATACTTTCAACAGGTAAAATACTCTGCTCATCCCAAATTGATCAATCCCAGTTACTTTTCGCATAAATTGAAAGAGAAAAGGTGTGAATGAGCTATTAAATCAGAGTTTTAAAACTGGGAAATTGCACCAGAAATGTCAGATAAATTCAAGACAGTGCTGAGGAATGTGAAATAATTTTAATTTTGCATGGCGTCGACTGTTTAAGGTATCATGTTGACTTTACCGACTCACCTGTAAAGGATGAAATAAGGGTAACAGACTCTTAGAAAACATTTACACCCTCTATTCCTTCAATTCTACCCTTCGATGGGCTGTTAGTCACAGAAGAACTTCTAAGTGTATAAACAATGATGGCCAGGAAGGTACTTGCAACATACATTTTACTACAGATCTTTAATGGGTTTGGCATTAATGGTGAGAAAGAAATTACAAGACAACCAAGCATGCTAACTGAGAGGGGAAAGTTCCCAGTTAATGAGGTTGCCAATGGTTATAATAGAGTTAGTCCTCAAACTCACTAAGAACGCTTCAAAAGTTAATTTAAGAGTCATATGTGGTGCATGAAACTTATATATTTTGCATTTAAGTTCTTTAGGTCCCCTTTCTCACAAGTGATAATTCCAAAAGAGATCAAATTCTTTTTGTTCAATTCGCAAAGATTTCTTTTGGAAATTTGGCAACAAAGACATTATTGATCAGTGTAACATCAATCAACTCTCTGCAGAGGGGCTTTCAATGTAGTGCAAAATTTTCTTTAACATTACCTTCTTCAAATAATTTCTAATTTCCTGTATGGCATATCCTATAACATAAACTGCTAAGTAGGGACAAAGGGAATTACCTTATGGTGACTTTGAAATGACTCAAATGAAACCAAAACTGACAATGTTACTCCGTCCATTTCATTTTATGTGTTTTGGTTTGGCTAGGCACAGAATTTAAGAAATTAAGGGAGACTTTTGAATCTTGTCGTCTTAAACAAAATGTGTATAATGTAACGAAATTCCCTTTGAATTTCATAGTCCTAAACATGTCATGTATGATCTTGAAATTGAAGAGTTACTAAATATAGAAAGTGAATAATGAAGGGTAAGACACATAAATTGAAACAGATAGAGTACCTAATTAGCAGTAAGCTATAACCCCCCTAATCTGCACCATGAACACTCAGAACCAAAAAAAAAAAATGTCCCTTGACTACAAAAAAATGTAGTCTTTTAGAAACATGAATTCATGCTCTCAAAAAGATTATACATACAATTAACCAATGCTCTTTCCAAATACAAAACAAAAGGAACAACTTTTCCAGTTAACAGCCTTCTGTCCTAGGCTAGCTCAGTTAATTGGTTTTTTGTCTAAAAATATCAAATGTCCATTAATTGATATCATTTCATTCCTGCAGATGCAGTTCACGAAATGCTAGATATTTTAGTACCAATTGACTACCTGCAGGCCTCCTAATCACAATCAACTTTGTTCATATCAACCACAACCTTTGTGTTATTTTTGCTATTCTTAATATTGCCAGAAGAAGAAAGACCTAAAACTACCGCACCCGGGATTTTCACCAAACCATTCGATCATAGCATATGTCATCTATCTAGAATGTTATTCTTAACAATGATTGATTAGTACATCAATTCGTGACTAGTACTCCGTTCACAGTTATTTTTAATATTAAGTTTAAAGGTGATCTACAGAAATCCAAACAACAATCGCTTCGAGAAAATTAAAAAATTCTAAAATCATCCCAATCAAATATCTCCAGATCGCATTCTAAGAACATTTACTCTACCACAGGTGAAAGATCCAAAAATGAAAATGAATTTCATACCATAGGTGTGTGGGACACATTGGGCATTGTCACATTAGCAACCTGTTCATAATTAATTCCTTGTTGTTGCTGTTGAGGATAATAGGAATACTGGGGTTGCTGCTGCGTGGCATAAGGATCCGAAGACGGTGGAATTGGAACCCCAGGTGGGTGAATTGAAGTGGGCTCAGGCTGGTATTGCTGTTGATAAGCATTTGAATAATAATCTGACGGATAGTATGAGTACTGGTATTGTTGTTGATATGCATAGTAAGCTTGTGTTGATTGATCATACGGTTGGATTTGAGAAGGGTCAGTCGATTGTTGCGGGTATTGAGCGTACATTGATGGATCATATGGTTGGGTTTGAGAAGGGTTACCGGCCCCCTGTTGTAGCTGGTACTGAGCGGAGAAATCCATGGATTGCTTTCTTCTTTGTACAGTGTATATATAGGGTTTACAGGTTCCTCCCTCTTTTCAGCAGTTTTGGCCATTTATCTACGGCAAGAAAAAGAAATATATAAATTGCCGTATTATCTTCGGAAAAGGTTAATAATCTCTTTAAATTACCTAAAATTGAATAAAAATCTCTAATTTAATAGGTGTTGATTTAAAAATACATTTACCATCAATAATTTAATTCAAAAATATATCTATTACAAATAGTTTAATCCAAAAATATAATATTATTATTTAATAGATCAAAAATATTAATTTTCTATAATAAATAAAAAAATAGTCTATTTCTAATAAAAGTATTATTATTTTTTTAAAAAAAAAAGTCATTTTAACTAATAAATATGTAGAAAATAACCTTTTTCTTCTCTTAATTTCATTTTAGAAATCAAATAAAGACAACCTTATATACTTTTTTAATTGATATCATAGTAGCTCTATCATTAATTTTCATTTGGAAAATGCTAAATTTTGATAAAATAAAAAATATTTTTCAATCTTTTTTAGAATTAAAGTAGGATAAATATTTTTTAATTAAAAAAATATTATTAAAAAAAATATGTTAAAAAAATAAATAATATGTTTATTTGAGGAAAAAGGAACAGATTTTGGATCAGACTATTGATATGATGATATTTTTAAATCAAATTATAATCTGTGGACATGTTTGTCTGATTTCATATAATATATAGGTAATTTTTATTGTTGTTGATATTATTTAATATCCTCACTATTAGGACATATTTGGTGTAATAAATAAAAAGAGATAGTCCTGAAATAAATATTTAGTACTCGTTAATTTATTCTTTGTTTATAAATTAAAATATTTATCGTGAATTAATAATAGTGCTATATAAGTTATTTCTCCTTCTAGGTGAAATAATAATTTTATAATAACTAATTCCAAGATAAAATAGTTGAAATAATAAAAATATCTCTTCAAACTTTTTTTATATACAGTATCACTTTTCACATCCTTTGTACTTAAGGAGGATATTTCTTAAACAAATAATTTATTATGAGAAATTATGTGATATATATTATTTATACTATAACAAATTACTAAGAATTCACTACGAAATAATATCAAAATAATTAATCTCACCATCACAAATTTCAACATAACTAATTTTATCATAACACGTCTTCAAACCTAACGACTCTTATATATATATATGTTGACATCCAATTTTTACCCTCCACGGTGTCAAATTAATCACCGAGCTTTATTTTGTTTTTAACAAATTTTAACCATTATTTTCAAAAAAAAAAAAAAATTAGTCG
>JAOTQJ010000001.1:23927567-23938195 GCA_025642045.1 Solanum sejunctum | reverse complement strand
GACGTTGACGTTGACGTTGACGTTGATATTGATGTTGAGGGTTCTCTTTCCTCTTACCTTCTTTCTTTATATTGAGATTTTCGTTACTCATTCAAATTGCTTATGATAGACTGATATGGATAGTATGAGTCACAAATAGAATAGCATTTATTATCATTATGTTACTTTCTTCCACTGATGAATAAATTAAACGATGACAATGAGACTAGATGGTTCGCTTGGGGGCTAGCAATAGTCTCCGAGTGACAGTCACGTCTATGATCTCCTCTTAGGGCGTGACAACTATTACTTTCATCATTACATCATTACTAATTTAAGCTAGCCTAATTTATAGCAATTAATTATTATTATTTTAATAAGCGAAACAATATTTATACTTGTACTGTTGTTTTAAAAATGGGCTAGAAAATAAGCTACTTATAAGATAGTTTCAAAATTGAAACATAACTTCAAATAAAATTTTAAATTTTCAATGACAAACACGGATTTTCAAATACAGTGAAATTTATTCTACAATGTGAATCATAAAGTTTACAGCCAAACGAGTAGTTTAGGAGTGAGAAGAAATGAGCAATTGTACAAACAATTTTTTTTAATCTTTTTGGCGTCAACAAAAAGAATATACAGTTGCTACAACAATTTTTTTAAAAAATTTCTTAATGTGAGTTATTAACATGGTTATTATAATTACATGATAATCTTAGACATGGAACAACTTACTTGTACTTTCTGAAATTTTAGTTAACATTTTTAATGATATATTTATAGTTGAGTTATTTTTCTAAGATAAATTAATTTTACAGTTTTATAAAATAAAAACTATTTGTGGAATTACTCCAATAGAGTAATTAAAAGAGTGTTTTTTTCTTCTTTTGGGTGTCACTTCAGCTTAGCATTATCACTTTTGTCTTCCTCTTTTTTTTTTTTTTTTTTTTTTTTTTTTTACAATTTGTCCATATATTATCGTTATTGTACGAAGAAAGTGCCGTCTTTTGAAGCGTTTGGAATTATACTATTAGAGTTTCAAATATTGTAGTCTACAATAATAATTATATATTCAGTAATATTTTTTTCACTGAACACTTATAATATATTTATAATATAATTTTAATAAGATAATTATTAAAATATATATAATACAATTTTATTGATATACACAATTAATTTTTTATTAAACAAGCATAATATATTTTAAAATACTTATAACATATTTATATTATACGCACAAGTCTTTTTTAATAATAAATACAGTTCTATTATAATATACTAACTATTACTATAAGCGATAATAAAAATATATCTTTAAAATTAATAATTATTTTTTAAAAAGTTTTTTTTTTAAAAAAGGAAAAAGTACAAGTACAAATATTTTGTGAAGATCTTTTAGTACTAGATTTTTGAGATGTTGATACTTTTCTTTTTATTTTTTTGTGAAGAACTTTTCTTTTTATTTAATTTGAGTGGACAGGATCTCCATTCTGAAGCACTATTGGAAGTAAGCATGCATCAAGAAGATTCTACAAGAGGATAAAAAGGAGTCCAAAATGTCATTGTTTTTGCTTTCACATTAAATTAATTAAATTAATTCATAAAAATATAACTCGTCTAATTTATTTAAATTTAAGCAAGTTTTTAGTTTATTTATTTATTGGATCAATCCATTTTAATCGAAACAAATCAATTCATTTAAAATTTATTTTTTTAAAAAAAAGTTATTTTAGATCTCTTAAAGAATGTGCAAAAGGAAAACATGAAAACTAATTAATATAAAATGACAGAAACATCATATTTCCTATGTAAAGATTGAAAATATACACATTTTAATTGATTTAATATTGAATGTGATAAATCATATATCACAAGAATTAAAATTACAATATATCAATAATTGAGGGATTCAAAATATTATTTCTCCTAATTACAAGTTCATATAAATTCAATAAATTTGTTTGGACTAAGTGGTTTGAGTTTAGTTGAGAAAGTAGTTGTTGTCAAAGAGACTTAAATGTTGAGAAGAGGAAATTAAGGCATAATGTTTATGGTTTTTCTTTACTTTGGTTAATCAAAGTAGTTTCAAGGTCAACAATTTGTCGGCATCTATTAAATAATGTAAAAGATTTTTTAAAAAAATTTATATATATTAAAAAAAATAGGGAGAGGGAAAATGAGAAAAAGAATCACAGGGTGAAAATTTTAATTATTACTAATAAAATGAATATTCAGATAACCAGCCAATTGATCTACTGAAATTTTTCAAATCATGTTCGAATTTGCATATAAATTCATACTTATTTCTTATCGTTATACATTTCATGTGTCTATATTATATGTTTATATTTACATGTAATTGTTTAATTTAAATTACTGAATTTTCTGGGAGAATTAGTTTTCTTCCCTTTTATAATTTTCTTTTAGTTTTTTTTTTTCATCCCTTTTTACATAATAAAAATCTTTCGTTTTTATATATAGGAGATCACAAAAGACCATTTTCTTCCGTTCATATTAGAAAAGGAAAAGTGATTTCATTTTACCGATTTATTTTTTACGATTCAATTACCTAGTCCATCTGTCCATTCTATTTTACCCTTTTTCATTTGTTCATTTCTGAAAATCAAAAGAGATTTATCATTTTCTTTCAATATTCCTCCATCATTAAATACGTTTAGACTTCTAAAACATAAATAATAAAATTAATTTAATAACATAAACTTTTAATTAATAGAATTGTTTTTTAATCGGAAGAGTCATGGCATTCTGGACCAAATAAAAGAGAACGAATAAAATGTATGATAAATACAGATAACCTAAATTTCTTCTGAAGATTCACTAGATATAATTTTTTTTTTTTTACAGAAAAAGGCTTAAAATGTCCTTGAACAAATTTTTCATTGAAAAATTTTTAAATTCAAAGATAAATGATAAAAATATTTTAGATATAATAGGTGAACGGGGATATTTTAGACTATTTTCCGTTGTTTTTATTTATATATACATGGGGATGAAAATGATAAAGTGAACTCAAAGTTAAATAAAAAAAAGGAAAAGAAAATGATTTACTACTCCACTTTTAACCAAGTGGTGACACGTGGATGAAAATTTTCCATAGCAAAATGCTAGGAAAAAGAGTAGAAACTAGTGAGAATCTATACAAGTCTAGACCAAAAAAAGTAAAAAGAGCACTAAGAAAGTTGCTTCATCCTTAAAGAATGGTGGACTTGGCTTTCTAGGTCTGGGTCAGCCACCAACTTGATTGATGTGCAATTTGCTTTTTACACTTTAAAGATATATATACACATTATATATATATATATATATATATATATATATATATATATATTGAGGTTAATTGGACTAAGAATATACATTTGTATCACAAGTTTGCACTAATCTTAGAGCTACTGGAAACAAAACTTTTTCCATTGGTTCTGCTAATTCGAAGGGCGATATTAAATTGATCTATTTTTGATATTATATTACAGTTAGTCTATTCATTTTAATTAACAGTTTCGACTCCATATCACACCGTGAATCAATAGAAACTTTGTATATAAAATATGATTTTCTCACTCATTTTCTTCTGAATCAGCTCATTAAAAGATACTGATGGGAAACAAATTCTCACAGAGAAACTTTCTAATTTTCCATAGGAAACATTATATGTTTTCTGTTAATATTGGCTCAATCAGAATATTTATAAAGACAATAGCTATCGAACATCTTTCAGTAGAAAAATAGGAACTTTTTAATAATGTACAACTAATTAAACTACATTCTAAATTGACAGGATACCGTAAGAAAATTAACAAGGACCTTTTTTTTTGTATGCCTAAAAATCAACCTTCTCCAAAATCAAAGTATATATAGAGTTCAGAGTTATATGTATAAGAAGAAACGTTGAGTTAGAAAATTGTCATGATAAGCAAGCTTGAATATATACATGAGAACTTCGGAATAAATTAAATGTCCAAATAAAAAATGGACAAAATTTAAATGCACGGAACAAGATTATAGTTATATATGTATCATGTGTTTACAAGGAAACATAATTAAAAGAATGAACTATATACTGTATTTTTACTACACAATGGATACGTATATTTTTTTAAAAAAATTGGGATGTTTTAATTACAATATGTGCATAGAAATGTATATCCTGGTGAGAAATGAGAAAACAAAAACAGAAAAGGAGGGGGGGGGGGGGGAAGGAAAATAGTTTATGAGTCTGCCCCAACGTTATTTATTGGACCAACACTAACTTGTAACCATTGTGAAGGATTACCAGAGCTAGCATTAATATCATTTAGATCACTTAATTTTGCTAATTTCAACTTACTATTTGTTTCAGCATCATCTTCTACATTGATTTGTGTTGCATTGTCTTGATGAACGTTGTTGTTTTTGTCAGCAATGTTATTGTTATTGTTATTGTTACTATCTGGATTCTTGAAGTTGACATCCTCATTTACTTCGCGAGGTTGCTTGTAATTGTGGTGGTAAACAACATCATCTTTTATTTGCTTTTTTGTATGGTCATGGTCACTATTTTTACTACTCCATGGATGCAAGTGTATATGTGTGGAGACCTCAAATGATTTAATTATATTATTCCAAGGTTGTTGTCTTATTCTTGACATACCTTGATCATCTGGTGGAATGTTAAGATCCAAAGGATCTTGTTTCTCCAATGTAGATGTTTCATTAATTTGCTCAAGGGGATTGTGAAAATGAAATTTTGGTGTGAAGATAGATGAATCTTGAGAGTTGGAAGTGATCCAGTGGCACCTTTTGTGGCCACCCAAAGCTTGTCCTGTTGAGAAAACTCTATGGCAGATGGAACATTCATGGACTTTTGATTTTCTCCTTGAAGCTCCACTTAATGAGGACCCTTGGTCAAATTGGTAATTATAAGATGATGATTTTGAACTTTTAAAATAATTATCTTCATGTGTATCATCTAATTGATCTTGTTTGGCTGCATAACATCCTTTAACCTTCTTGTGACTTGCCCTATGTCCACCTAGGGCTTGGTGGGAATTGAATACTTTCTTACATGCTTTACATTCGAACAATCCTTTGGGAGCCCCTACTTTTGCCTTGTCCAAACTAGGTAAGATGAAGAACTCACTTTTTTTACGATGTTCAAAATCTTTATCTCGATTTACAAGGCCAGAAGTACTAAGGTAGGCCATTATCTGGTTCCTCCTCTCCTCCTCCTTACTAGCGGAGGCACATGACTCCTCTGGCTCGATGGTTAATGGGTCCACCCTCGCATTGGCTAAATCCATAAGCCAATTTGCAAGAAGAAGATCTTCTTGCTCACTTGAATAAGTATTAGTATTATAAGATGTGACAAAAGTTGCAACTTTAGTCCTCAAGGACCTTTTCCTTTTAGACCAACCATAACCTTTTCTTTCACCAATGTTATATTCCTCACCATCAGAACAAGGTGATGATACCAAGGAGTAATCATCAGCATCATCAGAGCCACAATATTTACCATGTTCAAGAAAAGATTTCCATGATAAGAATTCTTTTCCACAACTCTCACATACCCTAGTGCTCTTTAACCTATTAGGGTTTGCTCTTAATTGGTACATCCTCTTATTATCATGGTTTTCTTCCCAATCACTAGCTTCATCTTCATCATCATCCACATTTACTCTTTCATCTCCAATCCCATGAGCTCTCATATGTCCACCTAGAGCTCTCCCACACATAAAACCCTTCTTGCAAACTCTACAATAATGCTTAAAATTTGGCTTTTGTTCTTCATCAACACAAGCCATAACTATAACAATTTAAAAAGAAAAGTTCAACACTAGTTAATTTAGTCAACTAGGTGTAAAACAATATTAAAGACAATATAAAGAAGAAAAGTGAGAGAGTTATTGTGAGGATTATTAATATGAATCAAGAAAACAAGAAAAGTTGCATTGTATGTTGTTCTTGTTAGTAGAAGTTGTTGTGGGCTTGTAGGGTGAAAATAAAATGAGTCCTATATTTTAGTTGAAGCCAATGGTTTTATTTGTTTGTGTGAGGAGAGGAAAATAGGAGTTCGAGTGGGAGTGAGGGAGTGAAGGTGACAAGTGGAAGGAAGGAAAAAAAAATGCCAATTTTTTATTTTTATTTTTATTTTTAATTTTGAGCTCTAGTGGTGGTGCCACCGGGTAGACGGGTAGTGTAATATATGTAGTATCATGATCCACTACTTACAAGATCGTGAAAGAGTCATGAGTTGTCGAGTGCTACATGGAAGTCTTAGTCAAAGTCTAAGTCCGTGACAGTAGTAAAAATTAGCGCATAATTCATCTAGAATTTAATGAGTTGAACTCAAAATAATTTAGATTTATTTAATCTCAATTTATTCAAGTCTTAGTTCATTTTAAAATGATCTTCAATTGAAACTAATTTAATTTCTAATTCAATCCATTTTAAGACTCTTTAATTACGTTTATATTTTCTTGTTGAATGTATGAATTACCATCTAATTTGTACTTCCTAGAATTCTTCGATTTAAAGAAATGCCTTAAATTATAATTTATTATAACATTGAATTAGGAGATTATAATTATTTTTTTTAATTCTTTTAAACGGCCATATACTTTTTTTTTAGAAAAAATAACTTTAATATCTTTCCTAGGTAGTTTATTAGAGGCCCATTAGATACTTGGGCAGTTGGACGATAAACCCATTCTATCATGTTACTAATGGGCCCGATGGACATATACTGCCAACCCAAACAAAAAAGAAAAATTACTTAAGTAGATCCTTTTTTATTTTTTATTTATTATTAGTAATATATGATAATATTATGATAAATTTGTACTTATATTAAAAGTGCATCATGCATTCAATATAAATGTACTATAACTGTTTAGTGACAATAATTTATTATTACAATAAATGATAAATATTTTCTTAATCTAGTTTATTTATATAAGTTTGCCACCAAAAAATCGATGGAAAACCATTATTCAAAATTTACACGTCATTTGAAATATAATAGAAAAATAGTCTTTTGTTATGCTTTGTGATTATTGTAAGTTTATTAGTCTGATGTTTAATGTTTTTTCTTTCATCATGAATGCCACCATGGGTCTATGGTGTTTAGCGCTGTCAAAATGGATCGGCCCAATTTAATTCTAATGAACTAAAGAGTCAAATAGGCTAGGATGGGATGATTCTTTTAATTAAACGGTCTAAGAAATAGTAGCTCAACCCATCCATACGCGGGTCTTGGGTTGGGACGGACCGATCCTTCAACTATAATATGGATAATATTAACCTCTTAAAAAGACTATGAAATATCAATTATTTTTTTATCACGAACAAGATAAATAAATAATAAAAGAAGAAACAATAAATTAGACATAAAACACAATAGTAAAAGATTATAACTGGTTGGTTTAAAATTTTTCAGTAACACAACTACACAAATTAGTCCAAAAACTTAATAAAATGCTAATAATGGGCTAATATTGGAAATCTAATGGGACAATAAATTGTAAAAAATGTCCATAATTTTAATAAATAGAATATTACTTAAAAAATAATTAAATACATAATAAATATTTTTAAAATTTGCGGATCACGAGTCAACCTCTGAGGCTTGCGGGTTGAGTCTATGAGACTGACGGACCAAAAGGTCTCGTTCATAAATGAACTAAAAATATTTAACCCAACCTCATTTGATTTAAAGATTGGATTGGGCTAAGCTGGCCTCAGGGGCCAAGCCCATTTTGACATATTGGTGGCTAGTTTTCGATAAGCAAGGAGATTATTTTTCCATGTACTAGCATAACATATGATATGAGAGTATAAGACATGTAATATTTTCAATTAATTGCTAATAACAATGTCTTATTAAGTGATGATTAAATCTTGTATGAATGCATAAACGTACTTGGAGTATTTACACAAGGAAAATAATTTTCGCTCATAATCATTTGATTTTTTCATATGATTTTTCATATTTTAAGATATTTAATTATAAAATTATTTTTTTCAATCGCGATATATATCAAAGACCGTAGTAATAATTTTATTAAGTGTGATTGCATAAACGTACATGAAGTATTTGCAAAGGATGATAACTTCACTCATCTGATTTCCCCAGCTTATGATTTTTCAGATTTAAAATAGCCAAACATATGAAGTCTTTTCTTGAACACCATAACAGACATCATAAAATTATTAAGAGTTTACCTAAATAACATGGTATAAAGAGTTACTTATTAATTTTTTTTTAATTTTTTTTCAATTTACAAAAATTCCTGAAAAAAATATGCAATTCGATAACATTAACTCAATAATTTGGTATGTTAATTCAGTTCCGTATACAAAAATTGGGGTTTTTAAATATCAGCAGGTGACATTTAAAGAATGATATATCCATTGAACATTGAGATAATTTAAGAACCAAAATTAATGTATCTGAATTATTGAATTAATGTATCTAGATGAAAAGAAGGAATTTTTGAAATTTTTAGAAATGGGTGGGAATAATGAAAAATATGATAAACAAAGGAGTGTAACTAGGCAATTATTTCATACATTAACACTTTGCTTGGATGGTTGTTATGTATTGTTTCATAATGTATTGTGTTATACTGTACTATATCGTTCTGTATTGTTTCAATGACATACAATAATTTGGATAGATATCGTCGTATAATGTCATATATTCATAATTTGAATAATAAACCTAGTAAAAATTGTAAGATATGTGGTAGATATCATGAAAAGATGGGATAAATGATAAACTACAACTATTAAATAATAAATAAAGTCAAAATTAGAAGACGATGTCCACACCAAATCGATCGTTATACAAAATAAATTTTTTCATCGTTATCTAACAATAGATCTAAACAATACAATAAAATAAAATATAAATAATAATCAAAATAAATATTATATTTAAATTAATAATACAATAAAATACAGTGGGTACCAACCATCCAAGGGGTAAAGTAATAAAAAGACAAACAGATAATTGATATTTAGTACTAGTTATGATATGGCAATTCTAAAATTAACCATAACACATGGCGTGGTATTAATATTAAAAATACACAACAGCCATATGTTTCTACTTTTATTCTCCAGTCATCCTAATTATTGACTTTGACAACATAACAAAGTCTACCAAATTGACTTGTACGTAATTGTTAAACATATAAGTTTAACATGAAGCTAGACTTTAAAATTGACAACTGATCTATAAGTTTTTCCGGGCTGCCAACCTGCCGGAATAACGGCGTTCGCCACCACAGTCTGGCCGGATTCCCCTGTAAGTCTGAGAGAAAAAGGTGCTACTAGGGAGGATCCCGAATCGAGCTTCCACACAGCACCCCATGACTGTTGCATGGGTTGCCATGAATCCGAATCCAATGCTTGCTTTAAATCAACCCTACTTAGGTCTCCATCTCCATCTTCATACTCAACTAGAGCCGCGAAATAGTTGGAATTTGAACCTGAGTCTACGTGAAATGTCAGTTTTACTCCGGGATAGTTGCACTCCACTCTGTTACATGACATACCATATAGGAAAATATGTTAAAAATAAATTATCAATATTAATTTTGTTATTTGTCACTCGATCATTATTAAACTGACTGTAACCTTTTGTATTGGATCTGAAGAACTCCGGCGTTACGCAATTGATCAGCCTGTCCAGAAATAGCCATAGCTCCAAAAGCAGTGCCACTTAAATCAAAATGTGCTGATTCTGCAAGACACGGTCCTCCAGGACACGAATCTGTTATTACAACCCTCACTGGCTTTCCTGAGCATGCTTTATTTTCCGTGCACTTTACCTGATTTTAAATAAAACAATTAATCAGCATTATTACTCACATATTATCTTATTTTGTTGATTTTTGTATTATCTATATATCATTTTTTTTTACTTCAGTTGTCGTATTATTAGTTGTTGCTACTATTCTCTTCTTCGTTGATCTCAATATGGCTTCTTACCTCGAACTAAAGATCTATCACAAATATTATCTCTACCTTCATAAGGTAAGAGTAAGCTTGCGTACACAGTATAATAGATCCTTTTCAGACATTATTTTCAAAATTACACTGAATATATTGTTTATTTATATTATTGTACACTTTTTGTGTGTGTATGTGTGTGGAGAAAATGGAATAGAAAAATACAAGTATTTAAGTTCTATGCACTAGTGAGGTATATATTTGTTATAAATTTAAAATTTTAACGACGCAATAAAAAATTGAGAGTTAAATTGAGTCACCTGAAAACAAGCACCACACCCTTTGCCTGATTTGAATAGAGAAGGACCAGCAGCGGATATTAGGGACGAGAATGGTGGTTGGTCCACGTCGTTAGTATACCCACAAGCTCCACCTTTAAACAACAAAAATGAATTTATTTAAGTTATAATACAATTACTATGTAAAAAATAATTTTATATTGTTAATATATTTTAAACTATTGTCTATTATATACAAACAGTTTATGTCATTCTAGAGTACTCTTAACAAGTTGGAGTAAATTAAACACCAATACTAATTTACATAAGTTAAACTCGGCAGAAAATATATAAACACAATTAAAAATAAATGTAAAAATTAATCATATCTCACATTCTCACTAGAGTGAA
>JAOTQJ010000001.1:23882342-23896944 GCA_025642045.1 Solanum sejunctum | reverse complement strand
TCTGGGGCACATCTTGTAAATGGTCGACTCCAAAAATTGTACCTTGGATTCTGTTGAACAAGAAGAAATACGGTGTTGAGAAGACACTAAATGGATTGAAGATTGCATATGTAAACAAGATACCTTTATTAGCTCAATGAATGTAATCAGAAGACCCCATGGATGAGGTCGATTTACAATCAGGCGTTCTAATAGGACTCTGGTTATCTGTTCTTGGATCATCTCCTGCCCATTTACAGTAAACTAGTAAGTTACAACAATCCAAAATATAACAACAAATCAGTGAAATCCCACAAGTAGGGTCAGAGGAGGGTAAACCGTACTCAAGACTTTACCACTACCTCATAGAGATAGAGTGGCAGTTCCAGGAGACCCTTGACTGAAGTACATCAGCCTCAAATGTAGAAAAATACAAGATATAAAATAACAACTAAAATAATTGATAAGCAGTAACAACACTATATATAATTGGCGACTAATCCTACTAACCTACTACATCACAAGGTAAGACAACACTCTACCCCTACTAGCCAACTAACCTTCTACACCCGCCCTGCGTGATGATTTTTTCATTTTGCATGTTGATACGTCTATAACTGTGTAGTTTTAAGTATCATACTTGTTCTTGTACAATGGAACCATTATACTCTTTCATTCATCAGGCATCTTAGCAGTCTTCAAAATAGCATTAAAGAGCCTAGTCAACACAATATGATGGTTACTCCATACCATCATTGATATTATTCTTCCAAAAGTCCATCGAAATCGCATTGAGTCAGAATACTCTCCCGCTGTTTTTCCTACGAATAGCATGTCTAACCCCTTCAATCCTAAAACGCTTGCAGTAATCATAATTATGACAACTATTAGAGTCCGCCAAATCATTTAGCTTAGTATCTCTGTCCCCTTTTTCATTTAAGAGTTTGTGGAAGTAAGCTTGCCACCTTTGCTTAATGGAAATCTCGTCCACCACCACCTCACCATTTATCCAACTAACGAGCTTTCTCTCTCTCTTCACAAGCCTATACAATCTATTGTCCCCGTCTTTTTCCCCTAGCTCAACATACGAACATTCAAACGCTACTGTCTTAGCTCTCATGACTGTCGACTTCACTTCTATCTTCACCATCTTATAGATATGCTTAAGCTTTTGTGCTTCATCCTCATCCATACACTCTAACCACTTTGTATAGACAACCTTCTTAGCTTTCACTTTGCCTTAAACTTCTTCATTCCACCACCAATCATCTTGACGTCCACCAATGGTCCCTCTCAATACCCCTAGTACCTCGATGTCTACTTTTCTAATGTAGCCAGCAGTCGTGTCCATACATATTGTTCACACCCCCAAACTACTCAACTTCTCCACCACCACCGACCTTCCTTCTCTTATCCCTCTTAATCTCTAAATCCATTATCAAAAGCCTATGTTGGTAGAAATATTTTCACTCGGAATAACTTTGCAATCTTTACAAAGGCCTCTGTCATCCTTTCGGAAGAGTAAGTAATCAATCTAAGTTTTAGCTACCGTACTATGAAAAACAACCAAGTGATTTTCCCTCTTCGGCAAAACCTAAGCCAGCAATAACTAGCTCAAAGGCTTTAGTAAAACAAGAGAGACGCTCCACCTCCGTTCCTCTCCCCAAAATCATAGCCTCATTGAACATTACAACTAGAAGTTGCACCGATATGCCCATTAAAATTTCCCCCAATGAAACCTTTTCGGTGTCCGAAATACGTCTCACAATGTCTGAGCAGTCTTCACATGACTCGGTTACGTAAAAATAAGGATAAGATCCACAGATAGGAAATGCAACCAAATGCATGCTAATTAGTTGCACCGTGTAATAATGCATGCTAATGAATAAGGCGAAACAAGAGGAGAGGGGAAGGGGGAAAGTGTGTGTGTGTACAGGAATAAACACTTAAAACCCACTTAATCCAAACCTTTCCATATAAAATGGGAGGAAGCCAGTGTATTTGACATAGGTGCATGAATACATGTAAAGGACCATCCAATCAAGATGAGCATCATCATTGAAACAATTGAAAGGAAAATTAAAAATTTTAAAAAATCAACAAGTGACAACCACAAATATAAATTGGAAAACTAAATGAAAGCACTTGCACACCTGGTTTGATTCTGCAAATAGGTAGAGCAGAATAAAGGAGAAGTAATGTGTGTGGTTATTCGGGTATCGCAATTGGTTAGCGACTGCATTTAAAAACAAGTAACGTCCCTCGGTGTCCAAGTCCATTATCAAAGTCTGGAAAACATCCAGAGCAGCACCAACCAAGAACACTGCAAAGGGAACACTGCTGGGCATTGACTGTGTATGAGGAGTTTTCGCCTGCAGCTGCTGGATAGCCTACAGCACCCACCAACTCCAATAAATACAGGGTAATCAAAATGAACCAAAGAAAAACATGCGACACAATTACAGAAGAGGAACAGCTCAACAAAAAAGTGGATAAGAAAATAACACCAACCTGGAGTAAATTTATGGAGTGCCAAGAGTAAGGACAAGGGAAGAAAGCAGTTGAATTAAGACTTTACCTGCATTCCAACATACAGTACAAGGGAATTGATCAGGGGTACATTGTAGCGCGTCCCAGCCTTGGCGGCCTCACTTGAAGAGAGCAGCAACTTCTGCTTCAATTCACTCAAAAATGGAGAACCCTGTTGCCTTGTCTGTGATCATTCAGGACAGTACAAAACAAAATGAGCAGACAGGAAAGCCATATTATAGTGTGATTCATTCTCCCAGTCCTCACCACAAACCAATACACATGCTGTGTACAGCAGAAACAAGATTTTGATTATGTTAGGATTACCTTCAGGTATTCATCTACATCAACCTTCATTTGCTTTGATTTAAGAGCAGCATCAACTTCAGAAAGAATGCGAGGCGATTGACTAATTTCTGCGAGTAGATCAATCTATAGACACCAAAAATGAGTTCATTGTCAAACTTGACAATGGTAAAGAAAAATGTGAATTAGATCACAAAAACTAATTACCTTTAAGTTGGGAGTTGATGGATCAGGAAGCCTCATGTTGCGAGGAAATGCACTTAAAATTATATTTCGCATCTGTATGCAGCTTGGAGGGATAACATCACAGAAGCTGAAATGGTAGTCACAGAGGAACTCTGGAAAATCATGGAGGAGAACCAACAAAACCCTGAGAGTCCCTTTATACAGAAACTGGACCTAGAAGGTGATAAGAAAGAACATAAATTGATATCCAGGTTATAAGAAACAACACACGACAGGAAAGAACAAAAAAACACAATTTTTTTCAAGACCAACCGGTTCTCCTAGCTCAGCATTCCTCAGAAAGGGCTCCATAAACTGGAAGAGATCAACTAATAGTCGTTGAAAATAAGGCCACCCCTTCTGAGCATTCCCAGCAAGTAGCTTTGGCATAAAACTTCGGTGACTTACAAGTTCAAGCCATGCAAAGCTGAAAGCAACTCATTAAGTTAGTCACTCAGACAAGCACACAATGTACCTTAGTGTAGATTACACATCAAAGAAAAGGCCCAATAACTAATCAAATTACAACACACTGTACTTTCCTTAGTATGATAATTTAAAGTCCAAACTAAATTAGATATCTATCATATCTGGAGAGAATAATCAATACAGAATATACAATAATCTGTCTTGAAAATGCAGTAATATTTAACTGATCCGTACACACAAACATTGTACCTGAATCCTGGAACTTTGAGGGGCTGAAGAGCATGGAAAGCATTGGCTAAAGCTGTTAAAACCTGAAAGGCTCAAGTGGAGATCAGTTTTGTAACTGAAGATCTAGTCATGGACATATCCAAAGAAGAATAGGAATTTACCTGAAAATTTGCACCATCAAAAACAGGGTCCAAGGAACTGAGATCCACCAACCAATTAATGAAAAGCCTAAAATATGGTCTAGGATTAAAGGCCATCTTCTTTTCATCAGCATCCCTCTGGATGAATCTTACAGTGACAGCGAGAACCTGTTGAAGAAAGAGAAGTGCAATTAGTCTAGAGACCAGAGACAAGAAGCACTGTCCTATAAAAACATTATAGATCATTCGCATACCTTTGGCAGCAGCAACAATTTGCTAGATCCTTGATCCACAGGATAAAACTAGAAAGAAGACAGATAGCAATCAGGCAAAAACTCCTATTCTAGCATAAGGGAGGACAATAGAAAGTTCCTCAGAGAAATATGCCAACCTTCAAAATTGAGAACACTAATTTGGCATAGATATCGATTGCAAGGAATGATAGTGGTTGTGCCTGGTGAGATTGAGGGTTGGAACTCATAACCTCAGACGAAAGACAATGCGAAACAGAAAGTTCCTGAATTATCAAGAAATTAGCTTGCAATAAAAGCTTAAACACTTTATCAAATAGAGTTTGACTGGAATAGGTAAAAATCACCATGAGTCTGCGGAAAAAACGCTCTGAAGTTTCATCGCCTTTTAATAGGCCACTCTGGTTTAATTGCAAGATATAATGGGCATGAGTTGCATCATTCGCTCCAGGAATTTCACAAATACGGTACCATTCGGCAAACAATATAGAAACCTACATATGTCAATGATCCAACAGCTTAAGACAAAGACTGAGAGGAAGAGATGAAAACTACCTCTTTTTAATTAATCCGGGGATAACTTGTTCCCCAAACAAACGAGCTTAGTCCTAAAATTATCTATAAAATTACTTTACCTTCTAAAAGTGAACATTTTCTTCGTTCCAATTTTTAACTAATACTGCAGTCTTGACCAATTAGGCAAAAGCAGCAAAACACATTAAACAAAAGGATATACCTGCTCACGGAAACTTGCAGAATCTGGTTCAACACATTCAGAAACACCATAATCTTCTCTCGTACCAGTAGCAGCCACGACAATCTGTTCAAATATTGACATGAATCAAAACATACGTAAAGCAGAGGTGGCCATGCCTGTTTTACTTTTAAATCATAGGGTACAAATCATCAGTCTAATGGTGAGTCAAAAGTTTGGCTGCACCATTTGTTACAATCCTTTAACTGACTTCACTCAACAGTCTAACAATGGTAACCGCTACAATCCATTTGTTACAATCCCTAAAAATTCTCCATTTTTGACAAATATCCCAGTTATATTTCTTACAAAATACATATTAGTACATCATACTGTTTATATACAACATACACTTACCACTGACAACATGATTCCCAATCAGACAGAAAATTAAAAGAGATACAAAAATTACATAAATAGTTGGATGCAGAATCATACAAAAGCTTCTCCAGGTGGAAGGAAAAAAGGGCCTTACATACCACCTTATTACATACCACCTTATGAATTGTGTTCTAAAAAAATGTTGTTTTATTGCTGGGGTTGTTTAAAGTTCACTTCTGGAGAGCTTTTTTACCTTCGCAGATAAAAGTTTGCCAAGATCTAAAACTAAAAAGGTGAGCAAATTTTTACATATTAAAGAAATAGTGAAGTAAATAAAGTGTTCTTATATAATAATTTAATATTTTCAATGAAACAGCACATGCTTCATAGAGTTGGTGTCTCACTACTATTCATCATGATATTTTTGATAACTGAAAATTCTTCGAGGGCCAGCAGGCACACTTGGATTATTTGTTTGAAGACAAACAAATAAAACGATTTCATTTTCTAACAAGTACAAAAGCTGGCAATTTTCTAACCAATTTAATTTTCTATGATAAGTCAGCGGGTACACAACTCAATAGTGCATGAAGAATACTGTCAAAGGGCGAATTTAAAAACCTTTTTGTCTCTAGTTTGCTTGTTGCTATCTTCCTTCCCAAAAGTAACACTAGACAGCGAAGAAGCATTAGCAGCAGGGTTCTTAGCAATCTCCACAAGTTGTTGTAGAGACTCGGGAGAACCAGGTCTGGCTGCAATCTGCACAATGATAAAATATATGTAATGACCTACCTCTATATCAGAGCAGAAAAAAGAAAAAGATGGGAGTAACAAAGGTAAGACAAAAAGAGAAGATAAAGGATGCGTACCTTAGCAAGTGCATCAACAAGGTTTTGTAGCTCTGATATAACTCTAGAATCACTTACCACCAGCGTTTGAATAAGAGAAACGGCAAATTCAGTAGCAGACTCTGCATGTTCAGGTAAAAAAAGAATTAGTGTTTTTCTACACTCAATTGAACATCTATTGCAAGACAAGTTACATACTGTTTCTGCCAGCATCAAGTAATTTAGCCATGTGCACATTATACTCGGCAAGGTTTAGCAGTTCACTGCGAATCAAACCAACTGTAATGTCTTTGTTGAACTTCCTCTCCTCATCAGAGTAAATGACCTGCCAAAAAAAGTAATCAAATGTAGTGATGAAAGAAGTCCAGCTTCCAAACAATCAATTTTATCTGCATATTCATTTAACGGAAGGGTCAGCCAATATTAAACTATAGCTTAACAAACAACTACTCTGTGTCAGTATCAAACAAGTTGGGTTGGCTATATGATCCCCACTTCTTCATTTAAGCTCGTTGCATAATTACCACATTAAAAATGAAAGTATATTATTAATAATAATATAACAAGTTCAGAAACATATCCTTGATTAGTCGTATCACCTATATGGATCTTCTCCTTCTGTTATGCCACAACTCTGCTAAGTCTTCAGCGATATCAAGCATAAAACTATGATATGACAAGTTGAGGAAAATGATTCATAGTTACTCTTTCCACCATGGAACATGATATTGTAGTAAGTATTGATCTCATAATTTTATACAAACTCCGTTTGAAAAAGAATGACCTAATTTGACTTGGCACGGGGTTTAAGAAAAGAAAGAAGACTTTTCAACCTTGTGGTCCTAAACTAAAGTTAGGTTAAATGTAACAAAATGCCCTTTAAAATATATCACGTGAAAAGTTGAATTAAAGTTTCGCCAAAAAAGAAAATGGGTCGATTCTTTTTTTAGCTGAGGGAGTATCTCATTTTAAAGAGTTCACACAAATAATGCGTTAATGAAATTCACTTTTCAAGAGCTACATCCAACATTTGACATACTTCAGAAACCTTATACTTAACCTGTGTACCTTACTGCCATCACTATCTGTCATACTCCTACTTCGAACAATTTTTGATATGCACTTTCAAAAATTGATATGTCATGCAGACCTTCATACTTTATTGCAATGCACTTTCAAACATATAATATAACTTAATAAATTTAAAGGCCCCAACTTCTACTCCCACAACCTACGGCAACAGTTAGAAGCCACCAAAAGAGAAAACAATTAAAATTGAAACATCCTACTGTTGATGTTAAAGGGGAAAAAAACCTATGGATCACTATCCAGAGGCAGAATTCATTCAAATATACTTTTCTTTTCCTGGTGAACCATTCAACAAAACATTGCTACAACTTCTAAAAGGAGATGATGCTTCCAGAAGAAACAAAGCAGTCATTCAAATGCTTGAGTTTCCAAACTACTAGGAGTTGCTTGCAGAAGTGACTCAAAATAATAAAGAACATATTCTAAATCTTCATTTTTAAACTACCATTAGATTCCAACGATCAAAACTAGATGACACTGTTAACCAAGTAAACACAGCACAGCAGACGACGAAATTGAACAGTAAATAGAGTGCTGAAGAAATAGGATAATAACTATAGTGCAAGCATTCAAACTGTTGATACAAAGAGGTGAAAGTACCCTCTTAACTTAACTATCAGAACCAAGCATACCGAGGAGACTAGAATAAATAAATAACTACCAAAAATAAAAAGAAGCCTGGGGTCAGTTCCATACCCAACTAGTTAGCTCCTTAACAAAAAGCTTGCTAACATCACGGATTGAAGACAGAATAGCAAGATGAGCACCAACATGCGCATTATTTGTAGCATTCTCATACAATCCCTTGAAAGCCTGCAGAAAAGAACACTTTTAACTTTAGAAATGAAATCATGATGATCTAAAGATTATTTCCAAACAATTCGGAAGAAGATTAACCTTCTGGGCCACTGCCAAGGCGGCCTCATCTCTACTAATGCATTTGACGATGATTGCAGGAACTTCAGCAATAAGTGCCTGCAAACAAACATGTGAAGAAGTGGGAGTCTTATTCTTTTTGGGAATGATCACAAAATTACATATGTAGCACAAAGGCTGTGTCAGGCCATCTTTACAGTATTTCCAACTACAGGGATTCTTTTTATACAGAGATCTGTCTGGAGCCAACCCTAGTACAAACTGCAGACTTTGAAACTCAGGTGATGGGCCCACCCCTCTAACATTCTCCACTTAGATACTAGTCGTAGTTCACTTGGCATAAACCTCGAACCAGACTAACATGAAAAATCATCCCCCCCAACCCAAATAGTTCTATAAAAACAACTAAAGCAACAAGGATTTTTGCCAAGAATACTTGCAATGTACGGAACACGGGAAGATAATAAGTGCAAAATCACTCAATGTAACAGCTTTCAAGGTTTCTTCACAAAACAATGTCTGAGGAGGATACCTGAATTTCTGCCTCTTCAGCTTCTTCACTCACCAGGCTTTCAAGCTGTACAAGTACCAAACGAGATATATTAGCTACAGTACATTAGCATGACACAAAAATGAGAACATATATGCAGGAAACAATCATATGGAATTATATCAAGAACTGACAATAGTTTTCAAGAATTTGTAGAGAAAGAAACACACCTCAGCCATTAACACAGTGCGTTTGATTTCTAGAAACATGAAACAGATGATCAAGAACAGAAAAATGGGTCTCAAACCTTTTCAGAGATAATCTGGTACTTGTCCAACGCATCACCAGTAGTCAGCAATGGCTCGGAGATACTATTTCCAACGCGTTCAGACGTAGCTGTTGCATTTGATGGCTGTAAGGAAGCCCCTGACTCCTGTAAGAAATAATTTTTAAAATGTCGATCATAGAGGTGGTCCAATTGCCAAAATGCATATACACAACTAGAACCACTAATCTCAATCTACTGTCTGGCTGAATCCTCAATATCCATTCCTCTCAACTAGGGGCTTTTCATTCCAACATACAGGAAAAGAAAATAGGCCTACAGCATAAAAGGTGAAAAACCATAACCAACCTTTGCAAGACTGGATGGTTCCACTGGATGCAATTCAGGAGCTGAGGCCGAGGTGAATGGTTCAACAATAGCCTCCGTTTCGAAACTGCTAGAAGTGACACTATCACCCATCCCAAGATGGGGAGAAGAAGCACTGAGATAACCGACAGGCGGATAGGATAATAAATCCAAAATCACCATGTCAGTTGTGAAAGAGTATCTAAGAGACAAGTAAATGAAAAGGCCATCAACAAGAAAAGGGAAAAGACCTATTAAGTTGAGACGAAGTATCTATCTCTTCTGATATTTCCAATGGCTGGGGAACAGCAGTTATTCCTGCATTCATAAGGCCAGATGAGTAAAGGTTGGGGTTTATTTGTCCAGTTCCTGACATATACGGCGCCCTGGAGACACCACCACTGCTGGAAGAAGTTGAAGGAGCAGCAGGCACAGCATTTGAGGTTTGGCTTGATTGATTTTGCCAAGGTAAGCGGACGAAATCCTGTGAGTCAATTCAGAGGTGAGTTTTTGTGTCTACGTTAATCAGCCAACCCTCTTACAGAAGAAGCAACAGAAAACATGCACCTCATAAACGCGTTGCTGAGAAGGGGATAAGCGACCAGGCTTAGGGCGAAGAGCTTCTGGTAACCCCCCCATATGTCCTTGTGTATAAAGGCTTGCATCAAAGAATGAGGCACCAACACCCTCTCTATGTTTCCTCCTTATGGCAAGCTGTTGAGCTATTTCTCCATCAATAGTCTGTATAGCCTGCAAATGCATTACCCAGATGGAAGCAAGACAAGGAAAATTGTTCAGAGAGGATAAGTGAACTTAGACCAGCAGAAGCACACTCGGATTTTCACACCCAAGGAAATTGCACTCTGAATACATGACAATACAGATTATACTGGCTCACTGCATTTAAAAGAATGAAAAAGAAGCCATCTTTTTTTGTAAGGTGTGACCATGTTCATCGAAAAAAAGGTACAATAGAGATTAGAGGTCAACCGATACACCATCTGATAACCATCCGATAATTACTAATCCGCTACCAAACCAACTGGCATCTTATAGGTTTGCTAGCGGGTTTGTAAATTTAAAAATTGATACCCGATAAGCCAAACTGTTAAGTGAAATTATCCGCCCGATAAGCAGCCCTATTCAAACATGGGCACTAACAAAAGACTAATATTTTAGTGGAGAAAAGTAGTTAATAATTTTGATCGCATGTTTACTAAATGGAACCATCAACAACTAACATCACCTACCATCCGAAACTATAAGACATTGGATCTGAAAAAGAAGAGCAACTGAAAGTCAAATGACATGAAACAAGCAATCATTGAACAAGGTTCTGAACTGTTGGATCTTAGAAATGACGCAACAAAGATTGACTAACAAGACAGAATGCAGAGTCCTGAATGGCAATTTGTCATCAAAAGACATAACACAGGAACATACCTTCTCTGTTGCTGCTTGTTCAATCATGGCACAGCCAAGATCGAGATTGTCATTAGTAACAAGCTGAATAGATTGTTCAAGGATGTCAGTAGTAACGGCCAATCCCTGAAGTAAATTATGAAGCTGGCCTGATATCGAAGCACGCAAAGGTTCCTGAAACAAAAGAATTCACAATTGCACCCAATAAAAAAGAAGAAAAATCAGGAAATTTGGCAGTATCAAATATCACCAGAAGGATCTGATGTCTAAAGCAGATAATGAAAATGGTAAAAACGCATTCCTCTACCTTGCATGTCACATGAGCAAGGCTTCCAGACAGGCTAGCAACCATCAAATGTGCAGCATTACGTATGCGGGTCTCATCCGATTCCATGGCATAGTCCTGTCATGTGTCACCATAATCAGGTAACAAAAGAATTAATCTTTTATGTTTTTTGTTGTCCTTTCTTTCTCTGAAGGGAGTGCACCAAAATTATGTAAGGGGTGTCTCAGAAGAAAAAACCTTCAAAACAAGTTCCTTTGTAGTCTGAGTTGCTATAGAAACACTGCGCTGCACAATGCTGGACACTATCTCTTTGATAGCTCTATCCATAGCAATAGGAAGTACACTGAACAAGGGAATCAAACATGGCAGAGGATTACAATACAATGGGTAAGTAATGAACCAACCCCCAAGAGGACAACAATTGCTATTACAGTTTCGAACCTCTGAAAATGCAACTGCAGGCCCAGAGCATGAAGCCTAGGATTGACAACAATCTGCTGCTCTATATTAGATGCAGTTGCAGGAAGCTATAAGAGAACAATTGTAAGTTAGAACCATTTCCAAACAAATTGTCAAATAAGTAAAACACTAACACTGCCAACAAACCTGACTAACAGAGAATGGTGTTTGCCCTTGTAAAAGACTTTGAGCAGAAGGAAGCTGATCAGACAGCCCAAGCGCTGCAAGCTTCTCATCCTCCGTCATTGGAGCAGCTGGAAGATGAAGCGGGGCAGCATACTGAATGCACCACATAAGCAGATCAGGAAACTTGATTATCATAAAAGCCATTGAGACACGACAACCCAAAAAAAGCCCAAACCTGAGTTAAAATTCGTGAAGGGCCACTAGGATGAGGACTGGCAACCTCAAGTGGTAGTTCAACCTGGTTTAGTGAAGATATAATGCCAGATTTGGCATCAGCCACCATCTGTGGTTGGGAAGATCCACCAGCATCCTTGTTTGAGAAGTCAGGATTTCCTTCCACTTCTCTCACTCTGTCTTTAAGAAGAGAAGTTGGAACTACTTCTTTCAGATCCACACTAAGATTTTTGAACAGGACCTGGAAAGTGAATAAATAGGTAAATTACTGAACAGATGAAGGGTCACAAACCACGAGTAAAACACAAACCTCAATGTCAAACTTAAGGTTCATTTTAAGATTTGGCATTGCATAAATCTCAGCGAGTAATCCAAGAATGCCCATGGTCCATGGGTTAGGCGGTTGGTATGCTAGACTGCTTTGGCATGGTTCCAGAATCTGCAGCTCACAACGCAAACTCCATCTTGTCAAAAAATCAAAGTTGTCATTAAGAAGAGGGGAAGGGGTTACAAAAAGATAAGTAAAACCAACCTTCGAAGTGAAAGGAATAACAGCAATCATCAAACCTTTTACATATGCCTGCATAAGAGAGAGAATATATAAATATCAAAGAGATTAAGATGCACCAATTCCACAACCTGAACAAGTGAGAGAACGACATTCATTAACAAGCAAAGAACCTCTATAATCAAAGACTTCGGATCGATCTCTCGTGCCCTCAAGACTTGATTCTTTCCAATTGTTACTTTGCCTAGCCAGCTTCCAAGGTTTTTCAGCAAAGAACGCTCTTCTGAACTTGATTTTATCAACTCTGACCCTAAAAGAACCTGAAAGAAAACCAAAATCAAATATGAAGAAAATGAATCTCACTTTCAGGCTTCAGCAGCACCGACTCAAGGAACGAGCTGTAACTACAAGACCTTGCAATTCTCGTAGGTTGCTTGGACAATCTCCTTGAACAGAGATTTTGAATTTGCTTTATCTAAGAACTTCAGGTACAAGTCATGAAAATTTGGTTCAATGCTTGCTCTGTCAATGAAAAAGCAATGGCATGAAGGAGATCAAAGTTAGGAGTAAGGGAAAGAAAGTGCAAATTCAAGTAAGAAAATCCCCTATAATGATCTTTTTTCATCGTAAAAGAAATATATTGAACACAAGAAACATAATGTAAACTAACCTTTTCATCACCATATACTGAGCAAACCACGGGTAGTACTGCTCTTTCAAAATTTCAGTAAACTCTTTTGCTTTAGCCTCGATATTTGCCGCAGATAAGTTATTGATAATAAATGAAATCTTATCCTGTATTTCTGATGCAGGAGCCTGAGAAAATAATGATACTTCACTTAAAAATTGACAGACAATATTACAGGGACCTAGCTGAGTCCCTTCAGCTTAACCATGAGACTCGCCTATACATCTAGACACAACTACCAAGCCTCAGAACATATTGCAAGGAAAAGGTCATTATTCCCATTTGAAGACATCAGGATGTCGGGTGTGTCTTGAGCAAAATAGAAAAGAAAAATAGTATATCCTCGAACCAATTAACAGGGATATGCTCACAATAGAGCAACGTATATTTTAATGCAATAACATGGGCATCAACTCATTTAAAACATGATAGCGCAGGAAACTGACACTAGAAAACATGCAGTCTCACCAAATGGATAATAAACAAGAATACCTCTATGGGAGTCTCTCTTCTCTCTGCAGCTGCAACAAGTGTTTCAATATTCAATGCAGAACCAAACCCTATAACAAATCAGTGTCACATCCATCAGCGCCTGTCTACAACAGGAGCCAGGAGGGAAAAAAATGAGTCTATGATAGGCCAAGTATTACTTCCTGAGGTAATGGCTCTAGATGGACGAATAAAGCCAGGAGAAGATGTCAGTACTGCTGAAGTACTGCTTGGACCTTGTGGCTACAATAAAACAAGAAAAGAGTCGCACTTCATAACCTGCAACAGACTAATCATAATACGACCAAAGGTGGAATGCAAGCTCATTGTATACCTTCTGAATACCAGCATTATCACTTGAAGGAACTGTGGCAGGTTGCACTGCAGGTGATAAAGCTGGTTTCAAGTAGCTAGAGAGAGCAGCAGAGGGTTTCCTCTCCTCCACAGAGCTTTGTTGCCTCTGAGCAAGCTGGCTTGAAGAGGGTCCTTGCATACTTTGCTGCAAACCACCCTGTCCACCCACTGGAAATGTTGGACTCTGGGAAAGAAAAAAATTGAAATGCCAGCAATTATTTGATTAGCCCACGATAGTCATAGAATTACACTCTTACAATACAAAGCACTGAATCTTACCCATTTGGCAAAATGTTTTTCTCTAAAATCTTTTTTAAATGAAAAATAATCAGATAATCAGACCAGGTTAATAACTTACCTCGGTATTCATTGGGGTAGATGGGATAGGACCATGGAATTGATCAACAGCAGGACTGTGGCCTACCTCTGATTCAGAATGTGCCAGTGATATCCTAGCAAGTGCCCGTTCAATGAATGCAACAAGATCTGGATGAGTTGCTCGGAGATGAGATATTTGCAAGATATGGTTGCAGTATTGAGGCCATTCAATCAGACGATCAACAAACTGTTCAAGTGCCATAATCCCAAACACAAACATCTGCATGCAGAGAAGCTATCAACAATATGAACCACAAATAATATTTACAATGCGTAATCACTGAAAATAAACCTTTGAATCAGCAGGCTTGCGCAATGCATCCAGGACAGCTCGCAAGGCAATACCAAGTGCAAGATGAGTTACCAGCTGGTTCTTAATAAGTGACCCTGAAAAAGTAAATACACACCACAACAAGAATTATAACAAAACTAGGAAGATAATTCTCCAACCATCACTTGTGTGACTACACTGAATAAACAGGCAGGGGGATGGGGGTAAGGAATTTAAAAATCTAGAACGAGTGCCTTATGATGAAGTGGCTGTGAAGATTTGCCTCCAGTG
>JAOTQJ010000001.1:23865145-23881747 GCA_025642045.1 Solanum sejunctum | reverse complement strand
GGGGATGGGGGTAAGGAATTTAAAAATCTAGAACGAGTGCCTTATGATGAAGTGGCTGTGAAGATTTGCCTCCAGTGCGCAAGCACTGTGGAAAGACGTAATACAGGCCAAATATGAAGCGGGGATCACTGGATAACAAAAATAGTCACTAGCACTTATGGATCAAGCCTTTGGAGAGCCATCATAAAAATGTATTATTGAAATAATTACTATAATTATTGATAAGGATAAACTAAAAATTATATTTTGACAACTCTAAGCTTAAACAACAGAAACATATTTATAATTTTTTTAAAAAGAAGTGCATGCTGTATAGGTAACAAAGCACACTTGAAAACTCAAGGAGAACACCTCAAGTCGAGCAGAATATATTGCAATCTAACTGAAAATTGGAGAAATTGAAAGATTAACTCTGAGAAACTAACCAAACAGAATAGCTGCAATTTTGAGCTGCCTTTCTGGATACTTGGAGAGATATTGGTATTCATCAAACAGATTACCAATCATGCACTCGAAAATTGCTTGCTCCCTGCAAATTTAACTCACACTTCAGTATCTCTTAAAAGTGGAAAGTATTAATGCATCATGTTTGTAGACAAGAACAACTCAGTGGAATAACTTGAGCCATTTCATCAAAATTTCCAATGCCAACTTGAAAAAACTAAATTGATATAATCAAATCCTACTTCTTTTCTGCAAAAATCAAGATTAATAAGATAAGAACTGAGTTTAGAATGGGATCTCCCAATATTTGGGGCATTCCAAACTAAATTATCGAGAAAACGAGCGAAATATATGAATTTTCATTTCACCCAACAATGATCACATGCCACCTTTCATAACACATGGACGAATGAAAAGTAAGCATTAAGTAATGGCCACATGGCCTTTTTAGAGCATAAAGAGAACAATCCCAACGGAAGATCAACTGCAACTCGGTCAGCACTAAAGAAGCAGAGAAGCGACAAGCAAATGCATGTCCCACTTACCCAGTGCAGGCAATTTAAAAAAATATATGTGGATTTTTGCAAAATTAACCTCTTTTCAGTTGATTCTTTGAAACGAGCAAGCATTTGAACAGTTGCATCATTACTCAGCTGACCAGAGAACATTTGATGGAAGTATATGTTTGCTTCCGCTTCAATATCATCAGAACCACCACCATCAGAAATGGATGAATCAGCAACAGCAACACTTTTAAGCCTTGAATTAGCATCCATGTATGTTATGTGCAACTTGTCCAGTTCCTCAGATAAGTGGCGGGAAGAAACTAAGCCAGAATGAGACTTCAGGACCTGCGCAACAAAGATTCAAAGATGAGCAATGAAATTCTGCATGTTGTCTGAAACTAATCAATTCAAAAGTGAACCTTTAGAAAGGTAGAAGAAGTTTCTGAATAAATAGTCAAAAGAGCATTGGGGGGATCAAAATGGTTGGAAGCATCATCTAGAGCAGCGAGATGTATTTCCTTCAAGAACTTTAGGCATGCCTGCAAATACATATAGAGTTCAGCACAACACTTAAGACACGGAAGAGTAAAACTTTCTCCAAAATTGTGAACAGTGACAACGCTGACTTGAACAGCAACAATGTAGAACAGTAGAACCTTCGAAATTTAAAATTTGTGGATAAAACAAACCTCATAGAAGATATCTTTATATGTGTTTAAGTTATTGCTCAACCATTTCTCTAAATCCAAGAGTTCTTTGCGAGAAGCAAGGGCAGCAAGCCTAATGCCGAAAGCAAAAGGAATCCTATCCAGTACGGATGATAGAATCTGCAATACACAAAAAAACATGAGTTCACATGCTGGAAGGATGACCAAAGGGTACGATATGCAAAACAGAGGAAGATGTACATGAAGAGATCAATATATATTTCAATCAACCACTCGGTACAGTACAAGAAATTCCTCGAATAAGCAAAGGATCACGGAAGGTCTTAATGCCACCCATTCCTCAAATAAATGATGTATAATAACAAAACTAGAAAAATTAACTACGAAACAAAACATACTTGTACTCTTTGAACAACAAACATACAAATATTATTCAGCCATTTTGCCTGGCAAACTTAACTTTTTTGGGGGGGTTAAGGACCTGGCTTACTAGAATCAACCAGAATATATTTAAACTGCAACTAGGGTTTCTTAGAGCATAAAGTGCAAAAAGCAATAAGATCCACAGGCTAAAGTGGTAAGTGAGAAATGAAGCCCATACGTAGAAATGAAGCAAGATACCACTTACATATATGGATTCATTACATATAAATTAATAATCAAAGCGCACTAAAATAACAAATTTAGTGTCCAATATACAGTAATGACAATATTAACCCAGCTCCCTAAAGTAAACAACCAATATAATTTCAACAAGACCATCAAATGGAAACTTCAATCACAAAACATTTTTCCATTTTCGACTAACCAACCAGAAAAAGAACTATCTGCAACACTCGATTTCATATTTGATCATTTTAGCAAATGTACTAAAAAAGAACAAGAAAAGAAGATCAGGAATAAATAAGAGGGCTTGGATAAATTAAAAAAGAGAGCCATTTCTTTGAAAGAGGAAAAAAAGAATATATCAAAGTAATTAAGAAATCCAGATGGTTCTAGAATAGGCATTAAGAAATTGAGAAGACGGGGAAGATAAGGACAACAAAGAGAACGTTGAAGCATCTGTGCAGACAAAATTTAATATTCAGATAGCCCAATGTTATTTTCCCTTCTTTTCTCTTTTAATTTTTTCATCTTCTACATTGATAATCAAAGAAATCAATCACTTCTCATCGCTTTATCTCTTACTGACTGCAACAAATAACTATGCAAAAAGACATTCTATACCATATTAGTATTAGCCTGCTATATCAATGATGCATGTAACTGCCGAAAACTATCATACTAGAAGTCTTCATATTCACAACTATTACTGGTTAAGTAATTCCAAATTAATTTTAGGGAAGAGAAATCTATACAAAGTGATCATGTAAAAGGAACCAAACTCTAGTGAAAATGTTGACAACTGAATACAAACAACGGATCATTTCAAATAACATGCTAATGGTATCAATCTTCTGAATCACTGTTAAATACTTAAATTTGGGAAATAATCCAACCTTAAGCTCTTGACAGGCATCCAAAACTGTGTGCATGTTGTCCAGATCACTGTTCAATGCTTCTACAAGACCCCAACATACTACGATAGTATTAATATGCCACAAACGAAGAATCATACCCCTAGCAGCAGCATTTTTTAGCATAATAGGAAAAGCAGTGGCGGCAACTTCATGCTGGAGGAGATTATATGCAGTCTACAAAATATTCAAAGGCATTTTAATTAATATAAAGATAAGAAACTAGGAAAAAGGAAGATTCATAATCAGTGGCCATGGATGGTACCTTAATGTGGGCCATCCCAAGAAGCAAGACTTCTGGACAGTGCTTCAGAGGGTATTCCAGGATGGATCGCACAGAGTTTGCATAACCTCTCTCAGCCAGCTGGCAAAGAACTTCGAGAAGGTCAAGACACAACCATGCATGATTTGCATGTCCATTTTGGATTTTCTGGTCATTCACCGCATCAACATACTCCTGCTCCAACACCACATCTTTTCAGACCAATCATGAAAGATATGAGGTTGTAGATAATCTAAATGTTAAAAGCATCATACCAGTTGCCTCCCAGAATGTGCGAACGTAAATACTTCCGGAGGCACTGACACAGCATACTTGAGTAAGGAAAGCTGACCCTCAGCATTCTTCCAGATAGAACCACAAATAGTTCCAAGAGGAAAAGGATCCTACAGACCAGCATGATATACAACAAAAATATGTCAAGGAGGAAATTTTTATTTTTTGTTGATCATGGTACAATGTAAGTGGTCCATTGAAAGACCATACTTTAACAAGACCAAGAGGGAAAGAAATAAACACATCAAATAGCACAAACAGAACCGTAAGCTCCGAAATATCTAGCAGAAAAAATTATCCTACTTAGATACGGGGAAATGGATAAGTAACTGAATTACATTGCAAGTTCCATTATCGTACCAAGTGCGTGCAAATCCTCCTGTTTCGAGTCTACAAATGTTTCCTACAATTTTTTTCCTTCTTCCATGTATCCCTTTTTTAAAAGATACTAAAAAAGGTGAAAAGTGGACAACCTCGTAGATGCATGCATTGTATAGAGGGAAGAACGAAGGTACCTGACAGGCATGTTTGTAAATGGACATCAAAAAGGAGAAGGCTGCCCCATCGGAAATACAGAAACCCTCATGATCTAAGTTATCGAAAACCGTTACCCAGTTAAGTCCAGGAGCCTGCACACAAAGAGGTGGAAAGTTGGAAAATGTGTTCCTTGTCATCAAGCTATAACTGCAATCAATACTAAGTGGTACATATTTAAGGTGATGGAACTCACAAGTTGCTTAATTGCATCAATAAGGACATCAGCATTCCAGGAACTTAATGGTAATGAATCAGCTGCAGGGATGCTACCAAGAGCAGTACGGAATGTTGAGAACATGTTCAGGTTATCCTCTATGCCTGAACGGGTTTGTACAACCATACCAAGTATCCTAGCAACAGTAACTTCAGTCAGCGGCAAAAATAAGGATAACATTTCTTTGCATTGCAAGATAGTAGCAGTGCATCCATAACCCAGTTCCTTCATTATGTCCGCTATGTTCATTTCTTTCTCCATTTCTGCCAAAAGAACATCAAAATCATCTTCACCGTCATCATTTAAGAAATCTAAGTTCCTGCCACTAAAAAGACAAGGTCACGTCATGCTTACATTAAGCACAAGTTTCTAGATATAAGAGATAAAGAACCACAACTAAATATAATAATAATACCTCAAAACATTAGCTTCATGAAGCTCGTCAGATAGCAATGGATTTAAAATGAACTGGGCTTCTTTTGACTGGACAAGAGATAGCAAATGCATAAACAAGTCTACATGCTTAGAGAGGCCTTCAGATTGATCCAGAAACAAAAGAACATTCTGAATTTGCTTGACATCATCTAAAGAAGCTTTGGTGGAACATAACTCCGCAATCTGACCCATGCAATAGTTGGTTCCTGCAAAATACAAGTAACAAAAACACATCTGGATAAGATAGTACAGCAACTTAACACACATAAAAACGTCCTTTCTTCCACCACATAAAAACTTAAATCAGGACCCAAGTACAGCATTTGTAAGAAAAAGACGGGCTTACCACATTTCTTGACATCAACATTTTCCGAGTCTGACAACGCAAGGCCAACTCCAATTTTTTCAGATATGGCCAAGTGGAAAGCATTTGATAGATTCACTAAAAACTCCTCACTGATTGCAGTGTCCTTGAGGGATTCAGAAAAAACAGTGCTGAAATTTGGCTTGTCCAAGATGAATCTGAAAATGGAAGCAAACACAGGATCCAGCTGTGTGTTCTTCGAGTCTTTCCCATAAACATTCAGATGACCAATGCATGTCCGAAGCAGCAATATGCTCCCTTCAACTCCATATGCCAGATACTGCAAGGAGAAAAATGTCAAAGATAATAAAATGGGAGGATAGAGGTGCTATTTTAATATTTTCACCTGGGACTGACAAATATTGACCATCTAGTTGTAACACAAAAAAGAGAGTCTCTGATTGCAACAATATTACTGATTTATATCCTAAAGATAATGTTTTTCATTCAACTCAAATATAGCTAAGGATTGCAATTCCCACAAACAGTCACAAATTTTAGCACAGAGCGTTAACAATTGGGCAGAGCCAAAAAGGTCCCCCCACCCCACCCACACACACACACACAAAAATAAAGTTAAAGCTAATAACATCCCTAAATTGTGAAGTTATAACTTCTAAAATACCACCATATGGTCAATTACGGGATAAAATAAACTGAAAATTCCAGAAGATCAACTTAAGCCATTTATAAAAATAAGTAACAGTAAAAATTCACTCCTACAAATGCAAAACAGAAGTACTAGAAATTCAACTTAAGCCAGTCAAAATTCATCATGCTTTAGATGCAGTCACAAAAAATAAGATACCAGTTAGATGTCAACAACATATTTCCCAACAAAGACAGAGGAAAATGGAGAGAAAAACAAAACCGCTTCCACTATAATCAATAGTAGAATACCCAAACAAATGCTCCAAAGCAAGCAAAAACTGAGACAACAGAACTTCGGCATTCATATTTGAACATCATTTAGAGGTTAGGTCTAGACGCTCAGTTCAATGATGGTTGGGGTAAATAAAAATAGAAGATCCAGATATACTTGGGAATTCTCTCTTAAGAAAATCTACTTCTCCTGCTCTACCCTCTGTGCTCTAGAGTAACAGATGGAACTTGACTACCCAGTAGATCTTAGTAGCATGCCATAGAAGGTGAAGATAAACCAAGATGCAATCTCAATTGCTAGCTTAATACCTTCACCCGACTTTATCTGCCAATTAATTACAGAAGCGTCAAGAAGAAAGGAAAAACTTCTGATAAAAGCATTAATAGAAGAATGTAAGGGATGAATTCACATCTTATAAAATTGGGAATGAAAAATTAATGACACGGCCCAGTTCCTTAATCGATAATGTCAAAAAATTCGCACAATCTTCCACCCTATTAAAAAAAAGGGAAAAATGGCGTCAAGTGACAACGTCAAAGCAGACCATTTCAAAAACTCTGTATCAGTAACGGAGATTTCAACAATAAAGGCTTATTTTAACAGGAATTTCAACACTAAAGGGTTATTCTTATCTTTAAGGAGAAAGAACAAAAAGGTCAACCACTCAATATAACTGTACTGGGGAGAGAATAAAACAATTTCATACTGAAATATCGACAGCGTAGTTTCAAAGACCACTTGCATTTTCCCAATAAAGCAATTGGAAAATTAATTGCACCTCTACATATGGGAATATCTGGTGTAATTCCCAATTTGGAAGTTAATCTAATACAGATAACATGTACGAGAGTTGGCAAATTGCTATTACCTTGGGACGAATGGGTCTGTCAATTGCCAGTACATATTTGAAGCAGCTCAAACTATTTGGCTTACATCTCACTCAATTCACTATTATGTTGCACGCAGTGTTATTAACACCTATCAATTCTTTGCATTACACTTTAGAGAAGTGTGTACTACAAACAATGACGCCCGAAGTGATTCCACTGAGAAGTTGTAGTTATTTTATCTCAACTTTGAGGAATTGAATGAATATAGGCATTATCATATGTTGGATGTTGATTAGTTATTTAAAAGGCATTTTTTATTATTATAGTACTAATACATGCTTGGTATTTAAATTTTTAATATATTGATTGTTCCAGTCATGCTTTCACTTCAACATCTATGAACCTTATATTTCTTGCAGTTTTCACTTTTAAAGAGAACACTGATGCTACTATTGATGCAACCTAATCCAGAAAAACAAAAGCAATCATGCATTCACTTAATAGGCATCCTACAAAGAATGCAATATACAGTTCTCATAAGAGTCATTTGAACCACTTCAAGAAAATGATTTAAAAACATACTTTGGAGAAAAATGTTTTGAGCAAAACGACTGCGTTTGGATAAATGTTTTTTTAATGGAAGAAGATTTTACTGAAACTTTTTTGAAAAAAGACCATCTTTGGCATTATAAACTTTTTGGGAGAAACTTTCTGGAAGGAAAAAGAAATTGAAACGCATTTTGGAAAAACTTTTAGTAAGATCTACGAAAAAAGTATACCACCAAAAGCCAACTTCATATGAATAGTGTTGTGCATCAGGCAAATATTCATTCGAGGTGGATATTATGATGTATGTATTTTCCAAAAACAACTACATCCGAGTGAAATTATGATGTATCTTCCAAATAACCTCACTAATTTATATACTACTTCTGTATGCTTTATAAACCATATATAAAAGTATCAGCTTAAAACTTATCAGGCTATCAGGAAAGAAGAATGCTCAGTTTTGCTCATGGAGCTCTTTCTTTTTTCTCACACATAAAACACCTTCACCAAATATGTATACCTCTTCTCTGTCGTTGGTGGGTTAGGCTGATCACCAGCCAGATGAAGTACGATACTTCGAGAGAGATTTTTTTAAAAAAATTGCATCGGATATCCGAGTCTCTTAGAACCCCGACTAATCCTGAGGGTGCACAGGCTCTGGACAAGGAGTTTCCCGGAAGTGCATAATGGTTAACTCAAATTTTACCCAGTCCGATGGCCCTCAGAAATTGTTTGCACCCAGTGGGTTTCGAACTTGAGACCTTGAAAGGTAGCAAACCCCCAGGCTCAAGTCTATTACCTTCCAAATCAGTTTGCAAGGCCAGATAATTGGCATGTGCAACTGTAATTCAGTCTCCAGTAGCATGATTTTACAGTAAAGGACCTTTTGTGGTGCAACTTCCAGACTGGCAAATCAGGAAGTGCATTAACAACTTGGAAAACAATCAGGACCTGCAGCAGGTCAGCCTCTCTGTTTATCTCCCAGACATTTAAGGCCCTCCTAAAAATCAAGTTCGACCCTTGAGGACTCCATACTTGTGCCACTTTGTCCATCTGTTGTAAGCTCAAAATGTACGTATCTGGGAAGATAGTCTTCAGATTTTCTTCCCCAATCCACAATTCGTTCCAGGAGCTAGTATTTCCCCCATTTCCAATTGTGTACTTCAGATTATTACTGAAAGAGAGCTACAATACATCCAAATGCACCAGGCACCTCATCAGTAATCCAGCTATTCAGAAGCCCATATTTTTGTGAAATGAATCTCCACCAACAACCATAGTCTCATATTTTCACAACAAAATCTCCACCACCATTTCTTCAATAAACTTTTGTTGTGTGCACATAACATCTTTATGACTAGACCACCCTGCTCTTTGCTAAGGGTGAACCATATCCCATTTGACTAGATTGTACCCCTTCTTCTCTTTGTTGCCCTGACATAGGAACACTCTTCTTGCCTTGTTAATTTTTTCTCTATGCTGCGTGGCAGAGGGAATAGACTTATCATATAGGTAGGTTGTCCACAACTGATTTTGTAAGTGTTAGTCTACTGCCCAAAGACAAATATTGACTTTCCCATCTTGCTAGTTTCCTCTCACTTCTCTCCAGAATCTCATTCCACACTTCCAACTCCTTATTCTATGCTCCGAGAGGAATACCTAGTTATTTAGTAGGTAGGGAAGTCACTTGACACCCTAGGTTCTCAGCTAGGATCTTCATATTAGGCACTTGGTTGACCAGGTAGAGACAACTTTTCTGCCAGATAACATAGAGCCCTAAAACGCCTTCAAAAATGGTTAGGATAGCTCTCAAATGCCTTATCTGTGAAACTTCAGATCCAAAAAAAACTAGGGAGTCATCTGCATAAAGGAGAGTAGATATCTCCATAGCATTGCCTCTATTTCAGTTAGCAGAAAAACCTCTAATCCATCCATTCTCCCTTGCCATCCTGATCATGAAGTTGAGGCCCTCCATTGCAAGGATGAACAGAAAAGGTGACATGGGGTCACCCTGTATCAGGCCTCTCTGTGATTGGAAAAAGCCTTCTAAACTGCCATTGATTATGAGTGGAAATTTCACAATGGAAACACACAATTTGATCCAATTAATCTATTTGTTGCCAAACCCCATACCTCTCACAATTTAAGTGGTCATAAGCCTCCTCAATGTCAAGTTTGCACAGCACTCCTTGCACATTCCCTTCACCCTCGAGTCTACCTACTCATTTACCAGAAGGGTTGCAACCATGAACTGTCTGCCCTTCAGGAAGGCCAGGGTCCCCATAACTGTCGTCATTCTCTCAGTAATGAGCTTGGCTACAACTTTGTAGACTTCACAAATTAGACTTATTGGTCTTGAAGTCTTACAACTCCTCTTCCCTGCTTCTTAGGAATAAGAGCTATAAACTTAGCATTGAAAGACTTCTCAAAAAACTCATTCCGGTGAAAATTTTGTTTTGTCCTCATCGGATCCTCTTTCAAGGTCCCCAACATTCCTAGAAGAAACACATTGAAAATCCGCCTAGACTCAGCTTTGTCACCATCACATTATTTGATAGTACCCTGTACTGCAGCTTCAGTGAATGGCCTTTCAGCCCCCTTGATCCTCCTGGGAGGTTCTAGGACAATTAGCCATCTCAAAAGCTGGTCTCCAGCCTTCTGATTTAGAATACAGATTCTCGTGGAACTTAATCATGCTCACCTTGATTTGGTCTGGGTCTTTTGATTTACTCCTCTCAGATTACCAGTTTGTCAATAGTATTATATCTCTAGTGTGCCATTATCATTTTTGAAAAATTTTGTCGTCATCACCCTATTTTAGCCATAGAACTCTAGATTTTTGTCTCCATCTAGCTTCTTCATTTGTTGTCAATTTTTTCGAAATCAACCAAAACAGTTGCTCTGACCATCATTTTGTCTTCATTTAGAGCCCTAGTCCCCTGAGCCAAACCGATATCAACCAATTCGGCTGGAAAGTTCCTCTTCTTAGTGACCAATTCACCACAAACTGATTTTCTCCGGTCTACGATTTTTTTCTTCAGCCACCTTAACTTTAGGTTAAAAACATAGTCAGGGAATCATATCACTTCAAATTCATTCCAACATTTAAGCACTAGTTCCCAAAAACCATCTATCTCAAACCACCATTTTTCTAACTTGAAGTAAGTACTCTGTTTTTCGCAGTCACCACATTGCAACAAGAAATGACAATGGTTCATAGTCACTATAGGCATAACCCTTGCCAGACTTCAGACACAGATCTGCATAGTGTACCGGAGACCGCCATCATTTATTGTCACCCCTCTAGGTACGTTAGAGCCATCTTCTTCAACCTTGATTCTCGTCCATTTAAGATGATTCCCTAACTGCATTTCTTCCATTGTTTCGGTCCAACCTCCAAAATCCTCGATGGCTTTGAACGTACTTTGGGATCAAAACCGAAGAGGCACACCCCATGTTGCTCTAGCTCATTCTGTCACCGATGTTGTACATATCACTGGTTTCCACCATTGAAATAGCGCTAGTTAATTTCTCCAACTCCAGTCGCGTTCTACCAATTGTTCCGTTGTAATTATAGAGGAGAACTCGAATAGCAAATAGTCATTTTCCATCTCGTAAATGTTCGTATTGGATCTATTTCCAAAGTACATTCGCCCACCTTTTGATGTCTACTCAGGTTGGAAATTCACCCTTTATGATCACAAGTTTTCCACTACACTTTTCTTCAAAACTTAACTGTATGAGCTTGCATCGTCATTAATGTAGATTTTATCTCTCCTCTTGAATGTCCCCTCTACCCTAGGTCTGTTATCCCCCTCATTAGCCCATTTAATGCTCCTTGGCACTTTTGTATATGGGATTTTTTTAATCCACCAACCTATGTGCTCCTATGTTCCCACATACTTGTGGTTGCTAATAGATCTCCTAATTTTTCTGTAATTCCTGACAATATTGAGTTGAGCGTCAATTCAAAAATGATAATCACTGGCCTTCTTCTGCCTTTTGTGTTTGTCAAGTTGATATACCTTTTGTATTTGTTGCAGTTATGAGCATAATAAATTTCTAAGAAAGCATCCATCTATACACCACGTTCCCCCCTTCTTTTTTGAAGCCTCCCATAGCATTCTTTTTTGAAGCCTCCCATAGCATTTGAGAGATAAATTCCATAGCTTCGGCATTAAAGATTGCTCATGTGATGGGAGTTTCTGCTGCCATCCGTCCAATCATACCAGTCGCCTGCATTTCTTAATGTCCTTGTGACGTCAAAGAATTTAAATCCAACCACATAGAAAATAGTGTTATCCATCTAATGGTAGTTCTGGAGTAGTGGAGAAAGTGAGAAAGAAAAAAGAAGGTAGATTCTAGTGATCAAAAAATAAATCCCGAAAGAAATTTGTTGTGACAATAAGCAAACCAATGTTCTGCTCATAGAGTTATATTCTTCATCAAATAGTATAACTAGAGTGATTGCCAAAATCTAGGTATGTTTTGGAGAATAATAAGAAGAGACGGTTATAGCTTTTAGAGTCTATCCTCTACCATTGTAGCTACTTGGATGCCAGCTACTTAAAGACAATCCTAGGGGCGGTACCAACTACAACTAGAAAGTGGTCACTCCTGTCAATAAATACCATTCATAGTTATCTATGTTACTAACGTAGCCATTACGACTTTGCTTTACTGCTTCGTTGGTGATACCTTTTGTTTATTTGCTTAATTATAAGTTTGCATAGCGCTATTCCTATTTGTTTGTTTTCTCGGCTTTCTTCTGCCAAATCGAACGAAGACAATTTCTCGTACCTCTGTACCTATTGCACTGATATTATCTTCTCTTTCACCCTTTTTCTTCCTTCAAAAAAGGTGAAGATTGAATCGGAAAACCCGAGCAAAACGAAGATAATGTATAGGTAAGAATGTCAAATCATAGAGAAGCCATATCTCGTCTAAGTTTTGAATTCCAAAAGCACGGTTACATAAGAGTAATCTATAGAAGGTTCCATATCATGCATATAGTTAAAAAGATAAAGAGTGACAACTAACCAAGTGTTGTTGAAGGGAAAAGGCTCAAAAGACGCTAAGATCCGCTAGAAATTTAAGCACAAGATACAATTAAAACAAACACTTCATTGAAAAAAAGGCACAAACATAATGCAACCCCACCACCCACCCCCACCCCTCTCACAAAAGAAATAGAAAAAACAAAGGGTAGCAATCGTAGGTTTCTGCTTGTCAAAAAAATTAAAATCAGAACAATCAAATTCAAATCCATTTAAAATTTTGGTTCAGATGCGAAGATCTAGTTTTGATTGGTAGTTAAAACCTTCAAATTTTTCCAGACAGCCTCTCTACCTCTACGAGGCAGTGGTAAGGTCTGCGTACATTCCATCCTTCCCAAACCCCACTTGTGTGATTCCATTGGGTATGTTGTTGTTGTTTAAAACCTTCAAATTCAGATGCTAATTTTCTTATACTGTGTACATAATTTCACTTTTTTTCAAAACTTACATATAATTTCCTACTGATAATCATTGGCGTATTTTTAACACATCAATCTGAACATTTCAAATTGACAGTTAATACTTCTCTTTGCCAACAATATGGCCTTTTCTGGCCACCCTCTTCAAGACACTCAACGAGCATGAGGCACATGCTTTAGTAGCTTCGTGTCAGCAAGATAGCACCGCTTAACAAGACTAAGTCACCCGTTTGAAATATAAGAACTTCAGGGCCCAATTGTGCACCTCAATACCTTGATCCTTATTTAAAGCACTGAGGAAACATCTAGCTTATATTTGCATCCAATTTTTGAGCATAAGCACCTCAAGCTGCTTGTGACAACATAGAACGGCTCTAATTATTTAGAGCAACAATGATAGCACAACATGACGTATCGTATATCGTTAGTGAATCAATGGAACCTCATCCAAGAAAGACAAAAAAGTTGATTGATACATCCCAAAAAAGACAAGTTTACAGTTTTTCCACCAAGGCATCTCCCGGTTAAAGTTATATTCTCTTTATTGCATATTGTATGATTATATTAACAGCAGTCTCAGACAAATGTCTAGATTAAGTAGTTAGCTTATACTTGATTCCCCCCTCTTCTTTTCCTAAAAGTAAGAAGCATGCACTGACACACCATACATAAAATTGAATCTTCATATTTATATTTTATACAAATACAAACTACAGAGATCCTCATGAATAATATCACTTAATAAAGGAAAAGGAATCCAATATTCATTTATCTAGAAGAAGTTTAAATCTTATTTTCTGGATAGGCAAGAACATTCTGAATCCGTATTTTATTTTTTTATAATATAAATCCTCATTCTAATTACCCAAACCAAAAGGAAGTGACGTATGCTACCCATACTATCCCCATCAATTAGAGGTTTAGCAGCAAAAGAATCCTTCATGGTGGTCAAGTTTACCAAAAATTTAGAAATCCTTCAACCCAATAAACAAATTTCAAGTTTTTTAATCACCAACAGTTCTCTCGCACGCAATTTACAAAAATGGTCAAATTGCTATGCTACATGTATTCAAATTATGTAAATTTTAATAACAATTTTCACAATTGAAATCCAAATATATATATTAAAAGCAAAACCACATTTACTCAAGCAGATAGTGTATACTATGGTTTTCCCTCATATGATGCATAAAAATACACAAAGTTCAATTAACTAAATTTTCTTGCAGTAATTTTTTTTTTTTTAACTGGTAACTTTTTGTATTCCAAGGGTTTGGTTAAATCAAATCCTAGTCATATGCCGAGATTTAACCTTGGAAGAATATCTGGAAAGCTAAGATACCTCTCAATATTGCTTGTTTTGTGTGGTTGTTGGCTAGAGAAGCACTTATTACACAAAATCTAATGAAGAAGGGATTTCGGCTACGCCCCAGGTGCCTTTTTTTGTGGTGAAACTGGTGAGACTGTCGACCATCTTTTCCTGCACTGCAAGGTTACAAATCAGCTCTGGAGACTATTCCTGAGTCTCAAGAAACATCTCATAGACTTTGCCTGTGAGAGTCACAGAAGCTCTCTTGAGCTGGGATGAAGCGGGTACACAGGCAACGGATAGTTTAAGATGGAAAACTGTCCCAGCTTGTATTTGGTGGACAATATGGAAAGAAAGGAACCTTAGATGCAACGAAAGTATAGTAAATAGTATGGAGAAAGTCAAATTGAATTGTATTTTGACTCGATGTTTTTGGTGTAACCAGTTGTATCCCAATGATACTGCCTTTATCATTGATGTTTTAGATTCTCTTTAGTCACAGGACAATAGATCATAGAATACTTCTTGTAAATACGGCTTCAATGCAACCTATGCACCGTTTTGGTTCATAATAGATACAGGAACCGTTACCTTTGGTTTTAAAAAAAAAAAACTAACTTTTTGTATTCCTCAGTATAAATTTACTGGCAGTATTCGCAAATGAGAATTTCAGTTTGGATATTTGAAGCAAAACCCGCTACTCAAGAAGGGCAATTTAAGCAGCTATATAACCTTGACAATTATTGTTCTAGTAACTACTTATTCATTCACTAACCCGCCACAAACATATCTATTACAATGCAACACAAAACTACAAAGAAGAAACAACCGTTAAATTTCTGGTAAATGCATGCATACTCACAAACACGGATTACTATATATGGACTATGCACATCGTCTGCTTAAGTTAAATTATTATTAGTATTTGAAGTGTTTAAAACTTTTTTTATACATTCAGCCACATGTGCAAGTGCAAGTATGAATGGATTTTATAAACTAAATCATTCTTCTATGGAATATTGATTCTATCAATCATTCCTTATCTTAATCACAAGTCTCTGACCCCCATAAATAAAGCCCCATACCAAGCCAACTGATGGTCTTACCCAACCTAACCAAACCAGCCAGGGATTGACAGCATTTGAAGGATTAATACACATTTGGTTATAACGCACCAACCTATGCAACCATTAACTACAATTTATGAAATTTTGATAGATTATATTCATAAAAAAAGGCTGCATGAAGCTCCAGTGGATATTCGAAAAAAAAACCATTGTACAGAAGGCCAATTCAGTGTAACTAGATCACCTCATCACCATGAAGATTGTGCCTTCTAATTAGCAAACAATCACCCACTACACTACTACAAACATAATAATACCAATAAGTTACGGTGTAGTAATAGAAGTTACAAAGAGGAAACAAAATCCAACCAGTAAAACAATCAACTAAAGAACCTGACTGTAAATGAGTGTACAATATCAAGATTGGTTCCAATCTGGTGGATTATATGTGAAATCCAATTAAATAACTTTAACTAATAATAGTGACGAATCAAAAAAAAAACAATTTTGAACAGTTAATAACAAATACATAATCTTGAAAATCGTTCATTCCAAGATTATTCCAACCTGTGCAAGAAACAACCACAGTAGATACTACAAATTCAAGGTCGTCCGTCTAATCCAAAAAAGACTTGGGTTTAGGAGGGTTTACTGTACCTGGCGGAGCTCATGGAAAACAGCATCCGAATTGGAGCCGTTCAAGCTCTGGAACAGAAACCGAATCTGAGCAGCAGCAGCGGAGCCGAATGGAATCATCGCGAAGAGAACAGAAGTTAACGCTAGGGTTTTTCAACGAGCAGAGAAAGCAAGAGAGCCGGGGGGAGTCTGGGAGAGCGAGAGATTTGCTGAACGATCGAAAAGTGAGAGAATATAAAAAGGGTGAGACCAAATGGACTACTAGAGAAGGGCTTTTATATGTGGGGTAAACTGATACAGTGTGCCCGGATAGAAGTTATCTGCACAGGTTTGACACCTATAAAAAAAATTAAGTTACCCAAATTGGCCTTTCCTTGGTTAAACACATAAGCAGACCCTATAGTTTATCATAATTTCATTTACACGCCTTGTCATTTTTAAACATAATAAAGATTCATACTTGTTAAGAAATAGGATCTGAATTAATTAGGATAAATATTAAAGATGGAAGAATTGAAGAAAAATAATATATAGCAATATATTGTTATATACTAAATTTGATTAATAGGGAGAAAAAAGAATTAAAAATTTATTTGTGAATGTAATATTCT
>JAOTQJ010000001.1:23826883-23837103 GCA_025642045.1 Solanum sejunctum | reverse complement strand
ATCGACCTGAAAAAACAGCGGAGAAACTGGTAATGTCATTAACTGCATAAACATAATTGTCGAAAATCGAAAAGCATTGAAATGCACTAAGGTCTGCTAGGGTTTCAAGTATAAAGTACAATTAAATACTTGTGTTATATCAATTAAAGACTTTAATAAAGAATAAAATAAAATATACGTATACATAATAACACAATACATGAAATCAAGTATATAATAAACACAACAAATCAACTATTAAGAGATAAAAATTGAAAAACAAAACTACAACACGCCAAAGTTTATGAAGTAAAAACACATAAACCAAGTTAAAAACTATTTATTTCCTATTAGATGTAAAGATATAGTTACAAATGTCCATGAACTAGTTTTTATGCTAAAACATAATCGCTAAAAGACTCATTTACACCATTTCCTCAATAACTAATATATCACTCTTCCAATGTTATGCTCTTAATGGCACAGCCGTGTTAACCTTGCCGCTGGACTAAAGCACCATCCATGTAAGAAGGCCAAATTTTCATCCTAAAGTTCATAATGATAATGCAGTAACCTTATCCATGCTTTCAACCTGATAGGATAAAGGATTAAACTGGTTCGTACACCTTAACAAAGACATAAATCACAAGACACTCAAAATTCCAAGTGCAACTCCGTATTTACAGTTTCCCTGGGAACGAGACTTTAACTTCATTCATATTCATAGATTTAAGACAATGTCCTTCTCTTTTAAGGTCCGCAACTTATATTCTACAAGTTCAAAGATGATGCAAGCTAGATTAGTATTTGAACAAACTACTTCACATGTGTAAAGACACATCAGCATAATACACAGTATTACACAAATCCCAGGAATCAATACCTTAACAGCCAATTTTTCTTCGACATATTTGCATGCTTCCCTCATTGCTAGCTGCCAGAAACAAGTGCAGTATAATATAAGAAAGGCTCGGTGTTTTGGGAAATCACAAAAAAAAGGGATTTCATTATTCTTTTAAGTTGCATGTGAAATGAACGCAGATAGTTACCCTATATCCACTGATAATTGAGGTTGGGTGAATTTTGTGCCTCACCAACTCATTTGCTCCCTGCAAGCATTAACACAGAGAGTACCAACCAAAACTGTGAGTACTAACTGCTTGAATTAAAAAAGCTTAGAGCAGTGTGTACATCGAAATAGATCAGCAGGAATACCTTAAGCAATTCCGCAGCTATAATAACAACTGAGGTTGTTCCATCACCTACTTCTCGATCTTGGAGTTCAGCCAACTCAACAAGAACCTGCATGATAGTGCATCGCAGTTGTTCATAACTATTTCCTCGGACTGTATACATTATGCCTGTTTGAAAAATAGAAGGTACATGTGGTTACCTTGGCAGCTGGATGCTCAACTTCTAACATCCTCAGAATTGTAGCACCATCATTAGTAATTGTTACATCACCAATATCGTCAACAAGCATCTGGGTTGCATAGCAATACCAGTGAGTCAACAATCAATTGACCATTCAAGCACCACATATATGGTTGAGTTTTTGGTGGGGGTGTGTGGGGGGTATCACCTAAAATGTTGAACTCAAAAACATTTTATTCCTTTTCATAAATATAATCCGCATCCAACTGTTATCTCCAAAATCATTCAAGCCTAAGAATATGTGCATCAAATAGTGTTTGTAAGACACAGAAGCCTGAAATTTTGAGGTGGTGACTGACTTCCATATTTCAAGATATTAAAAAAGTTTTAAGCCTCAGCAGGTGCAATGTCAAATATAATGAATTCGGTTGGTAAATGATTATCCACCCTTGGTGCTTCAAATTAACATCCATCTTCAAATTACTCCTGATGTCCACAGTCAAGATGAGTACAGCACAGATTATTCTGTTTAGCATTTATTCCACTTCACCTGCCTAGTACACGATAGTTTTTGGTAACAAATGTTTAAGGGTGTCATTCTACATCTATTATGACTGTCGTAAATAAGGGCATGTAGGCTTCAGGCTTGATTCTGAACTAATTGTACACCCACCACTCACTTGCTATACTAGTGCTGATGCTTATAAACAGAAATGAGTTTGAACAGAAACCATAGTCATACCATTCTGCACCTGTCTTACGGATTATTGAAAAATAGAGGCCAGAATGCACTCAGTATGGCCTTACCAAATATGCTCACTTACCTTTTTGGTATTCTCATACTTAACTCATTCATGTAAAGAAGAAATAATTTGCGAGAAAATAACAGCTACAGGAGGCTATCCAGATTGCCAAAACTTTCACACTACCTTCTCTAAATTGCTCTGCAGATTTATCCGTAGCAGTGAATCTGCTAGTAAGCTCACTTCTACATCTAATGATTCTAGAGATTCCGCTGAAACACTAGCAGACCAAAATGGAAAGTGCTAGCAGCAGAGAAGACTACAACATAATGCAGCAAGTCAGATAGAAAATGGCAAATTACACTGACAAGACTAGCTTCCACCGCCCAAACAGGTAGGCATGGCTATATGAATCATTAATATTCCATTCCACTAAATTTGAGCTTGTTTCATTTCAACACACAATAATTTACCTTTTAGATTAGAAATTTGACATGATAAACATCTCAAAACCCTAGGTATGAACATACTCCTGAAACTAGCAACCAGAAATATAACCACAAGAGAAAGGTTAGTAACTTTGACAAGTAACGCAAACCAGACGCAGATAAACTTCTTCAACAACAACAACTAGAAGTGTATAATACACTCACAAGTAAACTAAAAATACAGAAAGTGGGAAAAAGAGAAACGAACCTTATCAAGGCCAACAGGTCCAAGCGAAGATTTGACAATGTTTGCTACTGCTTGACATGCAGTCACTGAAATCCCAAAATACAACACACAATCACTACTTCGCTTAGTAGAAAGGGTAAAGCAATACGTATAGAGGGGGGAAGGCATAGAGATTGAACGGTACCATTTTGAGTGCGAACATCCTGACCAGACTGGCGGTCGCCGGAAATATCAAGAGTTTGCGCTGCATACGCCATTTCCGACTGATAAGTGATGAGAATGTCGGGACAGCGAGGAGATCGGCAACAAGGAAAAAACCCTAGATCGGGTAATGGAGTGAAGATGAGCGCAGATTCTCGAAGAATACGAAAGCCCTTTGTATTGTGGAATGTCTTTTGAGTACAAAAATGCGGAGAAGCAAAGTGGGGATATACTGCTCGTTCGTGAGGGTTTTAGGTTTGTACCCTAAATAAAAATCACAAACAAAATAGAATTTATTTTTTAAACAAAATAAATGAGAAATACTTTAATTTAAACCATCGAAAATAGATTACTTTTATAGTAGATAAAATATTTATTGAGTCAAATTAATTGTCCAAAATACTTCAATTGTTAATTATTTTACATAAAATGATTATTTTTTTTTTAATTTAATGAGCTCAAAGGCTCTTTTTATTAATAAGCAAAATTTAAATAACATAAAATAATTATTACTAGTGAATTGTATGTTGCTTTCGTTTCTTCTACTCTTTCTTTTTCGTTGTGATTTAATTTGAGGATCAAAAAATTTGAAGTCTCATAATCTAAAAATTATTAGACTAGAAAACATGAAGAATATGGTTGCTCCGACGTTGTTGATCAAATTTGTACTTAAAAAAATATTGAAAAGTATTTTCTAATTGGAATGATATCAAGCGATTATAACTCATTGGTCTACTTGTTGTATGAAGCTGGATAGTCGTGTTTAGATCTTGAAAACATGAAAGAAAGCTTAAGACTTCATGTTTATTCTTTTTTTTTTAAGTTCAATATTAAAATTTCATGTGGCACAAACGTAAATAATATACTCTCTCCTCATATTATTTGAATTTTTTATGCTTTTTTTAAGGTTCAAAATATTTGAATTGTTCAAAGTTCAACGTAAATGTTTTAAGCATTTTTAATATTTGTCCTATCGTTTATTGAACTTTTATATTTTTTAGAATATAAATTATACTATGTATTAATGATTTTTCAAATGGGAATAGTGGAAAGTATGGTGTAAATTTTATTTTTGAATATTTTTTTAATATGTGTGTATTACTTCACAAATTTAATTATTTTGAGATGGAGGGAGTATCCAAGAGAAAGTTTGAGATGAGCTCATATCTAAAATTTGGGACTATTTAGAGGAAAATTTGAGTTGGTCAAGATTAAAAGATTCCATTAGCCATTAAAACTTCTTCAAAGTTCAATTTTAAAATTCGACGTGTTGCAAATGTGAAACATTTCGAGTGAATAATATATCAAATGACCCAATTATTGAGAGAAAATCGTATTTAAAATTCGATATTATTTATATGATTTTTGAGTAATCCGCGATTGAAAAGGAAAAGGAAGGTTTAATTATACATATTATATAAATAGCGTATATGGATGTATATACATCTTCGAAACATAGTTATACATCACATATTCCCAGTTATACTCTATTTATACCGTATTGCTGCATTACATTTATAATTTTTATTGAATGTACAGTTATGTAACAAACTTTTACTTCGGCCCTTTGCTATTTTCTTTTTTTTTTTTTGTATCAAAAATGAATTTGGCATTAGTAAGGTGGACCTCATATTTCATCCTCAGAACTAGTTTTGATAGAATAAGGTCCTCCTTTATCCGACTAATGTTGATAGTTATATCTCTCTAATAAAATTTCAATTCTTGCCTTTGCATTCTCTTAGTTCTTCATCCCCTTTTACTATTTCAAAAATTTGGTAATTATTTTCATTGGATAAGCATTTAATTTTCTTTAATTAAGGTTTGTTTGTCATCTATGGGAACTTTCGATAAATAGATGAATAATTTCGATCAATAAAATTATTTTTTTCATAATTATTATATTTTTAAAATTTTAATTTCAAAAATATATATAAAATTTTAAATAAAACACGAGAGATGAAAAATATTGTCAGGAAATTTCTCAAACATGCTAGAATAAACAGAAATGCTAGAGGAATTTGTCGATGAAATTCAGTGAAACTTGGTGGTTGGGTACTTAGGGTGAAGGTTGGATTCATATGGAGCAAAGATGAAGAAGTAGAGAAAAGGGTGAACCGCGAGTTAAAATATGAGTTAATGTATCAATTGAGCTGGTGAATTTTTATTAGAAGAATTTTCATAAATAGTCTAGGTTTGAAACTTAATATAGTCAAATAGCTATATTTTACATAATTACATCGCATAACTTCGGTTATGTGACCTGAGGGAAGGAGAGAGGCAATACAAATCGAGAAAGAGAGGAGAGAGGCAAGCGAAATCGAGAGACGGAGGAGAGAGGCGAATTATATATGTATATTTGGCAAATTGTATGTGTGTACATACACACACACTGGCAAGTGAGTTGGGAGAGGGAAGAGAGAAGCGAGCGAGTCGAGAGAGGGAAGAAAGGCGAACGAGAGAAGACAGAGAGTGAAAAGAGGCGAGTTGTATATGTATATCTGTCAAATTAATTATGTATACTTATCAAAATAATTGTATATACACAGCTAATACACATATGTATTTATATATGTGGCAAGAAATTGCAAAGAGAGTGGAGAGAAGCGAGAGAGAGGAAGAGAGAAAGAGAAAATAGCAACAAAACCCTTACTATAACTATAAATTATAATTTTTTCAAATTATAATTATACAATTTAAATCCATATCGTATGTTTGCCTAGTTGCGTCAGTTTTTCAAACAACACTTCGACAACTTATATCACCGTTCATTATATTTCAGGAAATATGTGATCCATTTTATTAAGGGTGATGGTGATTTTGATTTCAAGAAATAATGAAATATAAAATCAATTTATTCTTTGATAACTAATAATAATTTAAAGATACTTTTTTTAAAATTTTTTTCATTAAATATTAAAGCAAGAGTGTTTTGAAGACTCAATCAATCAAAGAAAATTATTACTACAATTCCAAATATCACAAGCCAAATTCAAAGATTTAACTTTTATTAATTAAAGGCTTGATTGTCACGCAAAATATTAGTTTCCATTTCTTTCTTTTCCATGAGTTGATTTTCATTTTAACTTTCCATATTCTCCCTAAGTATGATCGTATGTATATGTAATGTATATATAATATATATTAATATTGTATAAATACTGTATAATCATATATATATGATACATAATTATTTATCAGAGATGTATATATATTCATATGCAAAGTTATATATTATCTATACATTGCAGTAGCTCATCTTCCTGATGGGGTGATTTATTTTTAAAAAACTAACCAATTGAAATCTCCTCTAACCAATCCAAAATTATAGATATGAGTTTTTCTCAATGTTTTGATTCTTTTGATGTATTATTCGAGAAATTATTTATAAACCTCGTTAATAACCGATCAAACTCAAGAAACTTTTAATGTTCGATGGAGTCAAAGGTCTAGGCCAATTTCTAATCACCTCCGTCTCTTAAGATCCATCTTAATACCATCACCTCACACTACATGTCCTAAAAAAGCAATCTCTTTCAATCAAAGCTCACATTTTTCATATATGGTTTGTAGCAAGTCAAATTTTTAAAATCAATTTTTGAAGTCTTTCAATAGAGGATTTCAATGGACATCCAACTCAAATCACCTATAAACTACCCCAAATTTAAATATGAGTTACTCTTGATGTTTTAGTTCACATTTGCAACAAGTTGAATATGAAAATTTAAGCTTCTCATTAGTATCTTTTAGAGAAGCAACAGCAAACTCAAGATTACCGAAGAAACCTGAGATTGATTAAAATTGATATAGATATGATTATGAAATGACACAAGGCTCATTCTTCTAATTAGTTGATGAACAAGTGTAGATTCTCAGTAATTAATTAGCTGATAATTGTGTCATCCTCTAGTTGTCCCAATTAATTCCCTTTAACCTCTAATCTTTGACGACCTCTGCTTGCACTGTTTTCTTAAAATATTTGCTATGTGAGAAAGAGAGAAAAGGACTAAAATAGTCCATTATCATTGGGCTTGGACTTAAAGTCATCCATGGGTAATTGTCTTCGATGACGAGGAGGTCCTGTTCTAACATCTTTGAGAGATAGCCGTTTAAGCACTTTTAGGAAAACCTAAGTGAGTTTCTTCAATCAAGGACTCATAATGTTTCGTTGATCAAAAATACACGTCCATATTAAATATGTTCATGTTTTTATGATTTTCTTCTAAACGCGACTGAAGCTCTGCCTTATACAGAGTGTCAAATCACTGGGTCTGGACATGTTTTTCAATTTTCTTTGATGTTTCCTTCAAATTTGCGTTTTTACTTGTAAATAATTATGCCCGTGAATTATTAAGGAAGAGTCCAATAACTAAATTACAGATTTATATCATTGTTTTGTATCTTCTGTCTAGCAAAACAGAAATCCATCTTTGGATAGTGTTTGTTCTGTTAACAATTTTATCCATTTGTCTTTGGACTTTTCATTTCTGCCACAAACTCTTAAGTCAGTCAGCACCCTCTATTTGCCTTGTTCCTTTTCTCCACTACTCAAACCTTGTACATGGGTTGTCTCCAATTACACACAATAGAAGACATGATTTGCCCCCCTGCCTACTCAAGTAGTAATCATGTGCTTTTTGGACTTTGGAGTATCCAATCCATCAACGAAGCTAGATTTTTGATTAAGAAAGTTTAAAATTCAAATCAATAGATATACATACGAACTAGCGGAAGCAGATCTGAGTGGCCACATCCTCTTTTAACCTGAAAAATTTTGATAATTGGCATAGTAATAATTGAATATATGACTTTAACATGAATCTTATCACCAGAAAACTCTTTTTACCACTGAGTTGAACGATTTTAATTTGCCAATTCTATTATCCAGATAGAACCTATATTTATTTGAGTATGAGACAAAGTTATAAAATTCATAAAATAAAAATTCTAGCTCCGTGGCTTCTTTGGTTATTGCAATTCTGTGATGTACTATTTCCCATGTCATGTACTCGTGCTTGGTTAGGCAACTTCACTATAGTTTTCTTTTTATTGCAGAAGATAAGCAAAGGGTGGCTGGGAATAAAAGTGTGAAGCACATGCTGTGCAGGTGACGGTCACTAAACTTTGGGTCAGAAGTAAAATGGAACCCACCTGCAGTTCACATATTTACATCCCAAAAGGTCCCTACCACTTTTCCCAAAAATATGATATATGATGGGTGTTAATTTTCCCACAAGGGAGCAAAAGGGTCCGTAAGCTGTACTTTTCATTACATGATATACGCCAAAATCAAAAACAGAGCTGCCATTTGTGTGGCTCTCGTCGCACCTCATAATAATGAAAACAAGAATCTGGAGGGGAGGATGTCATGATTGACATCGTTTTGTCCTAAATTAAAAATTTGAGAGTTTGAATTATACTAATTAAAAAGTAGATTGTACATATATCTTATCTTATTTCTATTCAATTATTATCAACAATAATAATTTTTCTATTTTAAATTAATGAGAAATTTATGTTATAGAACATAATTTTTTAAAATAATTTTAAATATATAAAAAGAACTAATTAATTTATAATAAATATAGCTCATGTGTTATTTACATAAACAACAATCTCAAATCAACAAACTATACATGACTATGCAATATAACTTATCAAAAATTATAAAAGTATATACTGATTATACGATATATATTATTTATTCATAAACTATATATTAAATATACGTATATACTGATTATACAACAAATAATTATTTTTTTATAATTATTTTTACAACCGTCCTCAGTGTAATTATCTCTAATTTTTTTTACTCTTTTCTTATCCAATCAGCCCACCAGGAAAATAAGTAGTAAAAAATAGATTTTCACAAAAATAATGAGAAGTTTTAAATTTTTCCTTATTGATTCAATTAAAACATATGTAAAAGTAGCCATAAAATATTTTTAGTGGAAAACTTTAATAGAAAAATAGTATTCTTTTAGTAGTATATTAGTTAGAAGGTATTTTTCAAAATACTCTTAACTCAAATATAACTAAATAAAATATAAAATAGTTATAAAAAGATATAATAACTAATAAGGAAAACAATTGAGAAGATTTACTTTACGAGTTAATTATTTTACCTTATACAAAATGATGTAATAATGAAAGAATGGTGTGTGATGTTTTTTTTTTTTCAAATGATAAATAAATATCTTATTCAGAAAATAACGTGTAACTAAAGTAGTAAATTGCTTTATTTAATTTGATGATTATTGGACGAAAAAACTGAGACCTACTACAGCTAATGTTAATGGTAACATTATCATTAAGGTACATTTCAAATCAATCTTTTCTTGTTCTTAGGCTTAATCCTAGACCTCATATTGTCACACATCTTATCTATGACTAAATTTTATATAAATGTTCAAATTTTTGTTCATTTCCCCTTTGAGATAAAAATTGTGTTGTCATTTTCAAGTTTTGGATTGTTAAGATAATGGATTTATGCTAAGTTTTTAAAATTTAACATGGCGATAATTGATTTTTCTTTTTCTTTTCTTTTCATTTATAAAATTATTGTGAATGAACAATACAGGAGAATTTCTTGTTTAATGAGTTAACATATATGTAGCATTTAAGGGTATGATCAAATCGATTGAAAATTATGAGATCAAATTGTAAAGCAAATGCAAGAAATTTGGTGATTTGTTTCATTTATCTAAACTTTGATGGACAAAGTTGAGTTGATGAGAGGTGATTGTTTGCAATATTTTTTTCTCAAATGTAAAAAAGATATTCCGATCATAAAATAAATGAAAAGAATGATCTTATTCATCAAGATTATGAACAAAAAATTTTTTTTCTTAAGATTTCTTTGTAATCGATTGCCATGTATAGCATAATTCTCGAAACTAGTTTAGAATTTATTTAATCTTCACGTATTGAGAAAGTTGATTGACAATAAGAATTTCGACCACATCATGATCTCTTTGTGAATGTCGAATGAATTTATGGAATTTTTGAGATGCTTGTTTAGACCTCTATCTAGGTAACGTGTTGGACAGCAGTGTGAACAACAATTGGGCAGCCTTATTAGGCAAATATGAACATTGGACAATTGTAGGCAACCAACAATTACCTTGGTTTCACACTTAGCATTCACATGGTGATTTTTCTTATAAATAGTCATAGATTGGAGATTATTTCTCTCATCCCTAAAATCACAATCCAAACACATCTACAATACAACATTAGTATTGTAGT
>JAOTQJ010000001.1:23806009-23819456 GCA_025642045.1 Solanum sejunctum | reverse complement strand
TAATTCATAATATTTTTGTATAATTTTTTAATATTTAAATTTTTATTTTAAAATATTTAATTAATATAATTTATTTAATTTTAATATTAATCAAATTAACTTTTCAAAAGCACAAGACAATAATAACAAAAATTAACATGTGGAGTGTACTTGATTTAGCATTAAAAAAAATACTAATCATTGAAACTCATGGTATAAAGTTGCTTATAAATTTTTATGCAAATAGAAATTATCTCATTAAAGATTATATAATTATTTTTAATAAATTGATAAGTATATTAAAATTTTATTAATCTAAATTTATTTACATAAATTTTATTTATTCAGTGCTCGAACTTAAAATTACATAAAAAAAAAAAATCTTATTCTATCCCATAAAATTTTTGTTAATATTTAATTAATGATTTCCATGCCCGATAAACCAGAACTTTTATTCTCTATATTATTGTCATTAGGTCGTTTTCATTTCAATTGTCTAATCAGAGTGAAGGGGAAATTATTTTTTTTTCTTAAAAAAGGCCCAACAAGTTACGAAGTGATGGAAGTCTATAATCATATCATCAAATAAATTAAATAAAGTTTATTTTTGCCTACTATAAAGTAGTGTACGAAAAATATTAGTACTTTATTTAATAAAAAAAGGAGATAATTTCATAATCCTCTTTTTAAGTTTACTGCATCATGTTAGGCGCTTTACGATAATATATTTATTTATTTTTATTATACTTTTTTCATAATAATTTCTTTACCTATTTTTCTTAAATGTAAATAAAATATAATTTAATAAATTTGTATCCATCTAATATTAACTTTTTAAATTATTTATTTTTATCAAATAGTATCACATATTTTAATATATTCAACAACTTGCTGTCAAATTGCTCATAAATGAAAAAGCTCTCTTCGGACTACTTTACTTGTCGATCATATTAAAAACAAATGATTGAAATTGTTGATTGTAGACTTTCAACTACATAGACACGTTGATTTATGATTTGATTGTTCAGAGTATGTTGTCTTGTACTTATTTTGTGAGTTTTTCATTCATAGTTTATCATTTTTGTTAAAAATAAATGATCCAAAATAATTATCAGTTTCAATAAATAAAATATAATTGAATATGTTTTTTATTTTATTTATTAATAATAATTATATTAGAAAGAAATAAACATGAACTAGTTAGCATAGAAAATTCAAATGAAGAACACGAACACATACTCTAATGTTGTAATTAATTTTAAATATTAAAAATAATAAATAAAAATGTATTAAGAAAACACATAATTTTTCCTTGGGGAGAAAGGGAGTGAAGTGTAAAAGTCTAAACAAGGAAATTGGAAAAAGGCACAAGAAAACAAAATATAACGTAATTTCAATTTCCAAGAACCCACAAACAACAAAAGAACAACAATCCAAACGATTTTTTCCTTGAAAAATGAAAGAAAAAGCAATGCATATAAGTGTAAAGAAAACGTGAACTAATTTAAGAGTTTTGATCCGTCACGTATACAGAATATCTATTTTAATATTATTTTCGATAATTTCTAAGCCACAGATATATATTTAGATTTTAAAGGATTTTTCTTTTTTATCTTAAAAGATGTTTTACTAGATAACAGACTATAAGCAAAGGTCAAATTACAATTTGTTTGTGTTAATTATAAATTTGGTAAAAAAAAATATTATTACAAAACTAAAAACTAGGGAAAAAAAGTAAACGTAATATCATAAACGATGAAGGAGATCTTATGTAATAGGGTTATAGGCTCTTTCTAAGATAAAATAGTTCAGAAGCAGTTATACTGTTTAAGATAAAAAATATTTTTACACACTTAATTTTAACTCAAATATCATAAGTCAAATTTTTTAACTTATAATTTTTAATTGATAAGTATCTGTAAGTAAGAAGTCCATTCAAATAGATTTTAAATGTGAAATATAACTTCAATCGAATTAAGAAAAATCCATCGCCAAATACTATTGTTTTTTCAGGTTTTATATGTAACTACTAAGATTTTGAAAGGAGAAATTTATATATTGGCCCTTTATTTCATTTTAAATGGTTTTTACATGATTTTGAAGTTTCTTTAGGATGACGATTGATAACACATCTCACTTATGTGACGATATATTTAGAAGTAGAAAGTTGATCCAAATTTATTTAGAGGACTGTTCTTTAAAAAGAAAAGGTCCACTTTTACTTAACATAAAATTTTAAAAAAATATTTTTTTTTTGGAATTTATAGTACTAAATTAAAATTATATAAAAATAATTTTAAATTTTATAGATTTGTACTTGCACATGAAAAATTAAAACTAAAATATTATTCAATAAAAAGATTATTTTTTAAATAAATAAAAAAATAAAATAAATTATTCTTTTTAAAACGGAATAAGTATTTGCTTTACTACTTTGTTATTGTCAAGGTCCTTCACTCCCTTATAAAGAGCATGCTTACTTACCTTTTCAACCAATTATATGTTTTCAATTTCAATTCATTTAAATTAAAATTTATATACTAAATATTCTTATGTGGATTACCGCATATTCTTTTTTTTCTTTCAGATTTTTACCATTTTGCGCAAGGATATTAGACAGCGGAATAAGAAGTATAGTAATTGTATGTTGAAGAACATTTTAAGTCTTGTTTTCTTGTATTGACAGCCATTTGATTTATTAGCCTACAAGGTAAGAAATGTTGCACATAAAAATAAATAATCAGATATTATTTTTTTGATTTGATGGACTAGATAAAGATTACACATATATATTTTTACTTGTACAAAAAAAAAACAAAAAACAGTGACATATAATAAGTTGTGTGTAATATTGTACTCTTGGAAACCATGTACGTACTAACCAGTCGTTACTCATGGTACTCTCCCCTGTTTTAATTTCTTTGTCATTTTTAAAAAAATATATATTATTTTTTATAAAAATAATTATATTTTAATCTTGAACTCTTGATTAATATTAAAAATGTTAAATTAAATATTTTATCCATATAAAATATCGTGTAGTAAGTTTTCTTAAATAGACGAAAGTATATTATAAGTATCACTAAAATTAGGGGCAGAGCCATCCTTTGTTGAGAGGTATCAAACTACACCATTTCATCGAAAAATTACGTTGGATAACTAAGTCAAATTTTAATTTTCTACCTATAAATATAAAAGTGACAACTTTTGACATAAAGTAAAGAATCAACTCAGAGTTTAGTCAATAATCTTGACATTTGGAGTTCGAACCTGGTTGAAGTTTTTTGGCTCTTAGCATTTTTTTTTAAAAAAAAATTAAGAAATTGAAGTGCCTTTTGTCTTTATTTTTTTTTTTTTTGTGCTTACTACTTTATATTTTAACACTATCAATATAAATTTTTAACTTTGCTACTAACTAAATTATAATTATTAAATTAATGAGTGATAGTTTAAATATAAATTCATTTGAATATAGTTTTTTTCAAAAAAAATTTAAATGAGTCTTTTAATACTTCACTCTTAATTATTTGAAGAGCTTGTCATAACTTTTCTTTTGATTATTATGTTTTTCTTAAGAAGGTGAAAATAGAACTTCACACGTAATTCCCTTGTTCTTCACGCTCTTTGAAAGAGAGATGAAACAAAAGGAGTAAATCCAAACCCTTTATTTCTGAAAAGCTACCAGACACTAAATGACAAAACATAGGATAGATGGAAATATTAAAAATTGGAGTAAAATAGTGAGATGAAAGAAAAAGGAACGTACACAGTACACATTAAAATTTAAGAAAATTATCATTCCTAAGACACAACATGGGTTTGATAAAATAATTATTTTTAATTTAATTTTACATGACATAATTTTGTTTTTAGTCATCAATAGTATTCTTACTTAGAAATAATTTATAATTGTATCAATAATAAATTATTTCTTATATTTTTCTTATGTTCAATGTCTATTTAAAAAAATATTATTTTAATTTTTTAAAATAAATTTAAGAAAATGCTTTGAAGGTGCAGATAAGGTAAGGCATGGTGGGGTTTGGTGATGGTTAGGTGATTGTGATGGTAAAAGGATGCAATGCAACTTGTGTTTATAAAAAATCTACTTATTTTATCTTAAAAACATTTTTTTCCAAATATTTTTTTTTTGCTATCAAACAGTCAAACACATTCTAAGGGAGTAATTTAATTATTTTTTATGTTAAATAAACAACAATAATAATATTGTTAATAAAATTTCACAAATAAAATCTGAAAAAAATAAAATATATATAAATTTTATCATTATCTCATAAAAATAAAAATATTATTTTTAAAAAACTCTTGAATTTTAATTATAAAATATCACTAAATATATTATTATTATTATTGCTTTTGTTGTGGCAGGGAGCAAAAGTTTTTACCTAAATCAAACACCTATTAATGCCCATCGCTCAAGCAATAGGGGTATAGAGGTAATTTTAAGCTCAGAGTGTTTTAAGGTTCACATCTTCTATCCCTTTAACTGAAAATGACTGCAAGCAACCTATGGTCTACCTGTATTATATATAATACTTATATCCCTCTCACATTAATATGCACTTTCTTTTTTTTAATCCTTTAAAATAAATTTATCTTATTATAATTAAAAAAATTTAATAAATTTTAATAAATTAAGCTAAAATCATATAAATCTTTAAAAATTATTTTCAAATTATAAATTTTTAAAATTCTTTATTTTTTTACATATTAAATTAAATCAAATAGTGTCAAGAAAAGGAGAATTTCAATTAAATTTAATTTTTTTACATATAAAAATATAAATTTCAATTAAAAATTATTGAATTGAGAACTCTAGTTCCACTGTACAATTATAAACAATAAAAGTTTTATAATATTATAATGAAAAACCAAGTCTGTCCCTCTATATAAATGAGATATGACGCGCAAACACCGACTCAAAAGCACTTTTGTTGTGGTTGTTTTAGGCATTTGCTTCTTTCTTTCTCAACATTTTCCTTCTTTTTTCCTTAATTTGCCTCCAAAGAAAAAAGAAAAAATGGTGGATCTCCTGAAAGTATGCTCCATGTGCGGCGACGTCGGCTTCCCGGAAAAGCTCTTCCGATGCTCCAAGTGCCATCATCGATATCAACACTCGTAAGTTAAAATTTTTAGTTTATGAATTCTGAATTGGAAATGAATTTAAGTTAAAATTATTGAATTTTGTCGAATCTTCGAGCACATTCACGTTAGTGATGGGTTTTTGCACAATTGATGATCAATCCACCCAAAAAAAATAATAGATTTTCCTTATACCACATGAAATACTCCTGGTAGTTTTATTTTCTTGGAAAACTTTGGTCCACAGTTTGGGTTGGTTTTGGGTCAAGCTTTTAATTAGAGTCTTTTTGACTGATTTTCTGTCCGTATTATTACTCCATCAATGATCCATTTATCTTTTTTTTTTTTTCACTTTCTTGTTTGTGGCAAACCAAACATGACACTAGTCCACCCACCGCCACCATACACTGTGAAAGGGAACAAAAATCCTAGCTACCAACAATTTATTGTTCATTATATTTTACAAATTTAATTTTAATTAATGATGATTATTATTAATTTATGTTAAAAAGACATATAGTATGAATTTCTCTGAATCGTTTAGTCATGTCAGAAATTTCTCTATCACCAGAAAAGATACACGAGTACTTCTAGTACAAAAGCTTTTTATGTTTATGTTAATTTTGTATTTTTGTAGGATAATATAGTACCACACAAGCTTAAAATTGCGTAAAGTGAAGGCCCTCCTAGAATTATGTTTCACATTCCTTCTATGTCCTTACCAATCGACACTTGGGTCAGCCGTAGTGAGAATTTATATATCCGATCCACTTGTAGCCTCCAGGAAACATTAACTGTTTGATTATTACTAGAATTAATTGTAGTAGACCATGCATGACTTGTTCTTTACTGGACTGGCCTAACGCAGATATGATACTCTCATCAATATTTTTGACGATATCCAAATTCATAATCTTAGAAATATACGATCATATTACAACAACATGTCAAGTGGAATTTTACAAGTGAGGTTTAGACGTATATCTTATCACTACCTCACAAATTTCTTGGAAACTCTCGTTTTAAAAATCCATACACAAAATAAAGAATATATAATAAAATTTAAATTTTGAATTCGTCTCTCCGACTGTTACAGGTATTGTAGCAATTACTATAGTGAATTGTCAGAGGGAGTGGAGGTGTGTGACTGGTGTCAAAGTGAAGAAAGAAGCAGCAGTTTAAGGCGCGGAAGTTCTTCCAGGAAATCATCAGGTGAAGCCATAATGATCGGCAGCAGATCAGAATATCCAGGCGGCGATAAAATCAAACATCAAAACCATGATCATCATAATCAGAGGGAAGAATCAACGACTTATGATCAAAAGCCAAAGAATCAGCATGGTGGTGCACCTTCTCCTCGTACGCGTAGGTACAAGCTTCTTAAGGATGTCATGTGTTAAGAGAAAAAAAGAAAAAGAAAACTTCTGAGATGGTTAATCATCATGTTAATATTATGTTATCTTCCTTAATGGATAATTGTAAGTTTTTTTGTTTTGTTTTGTTTTTCTCTTTTGACTTGTAGAGTACTACTACTAGTATGGCCTATGCTAGCTAGCTAGCTGAATAAGTTCAATGGAGCTCTCTCTCTATGTATATGTACAAATTACTATTAGTAGATGATAATTATGGGTTTTCCATAACCTAGCTTTTAATTTTTTCATCTAGTTTCTTGACTTACTAGAGAAAGAAAATTGTGCAGTAGATTGCGTTTTTCTTCTCTTATTATTATTAAGAGGTTTTTTGAACTATGTGCATGAAAAAAGTTCTTAACAAGATGCGGTCGAGTTTTAATTCAAATAAGAGGTTTTGATTTTGAATTGTATATGAAAATTTCTTTTTAATAAGGAGAGTTACCTCTTAGTTGACTCGAATGTGAATTAGTGGACGCCAAATGAATTCTTTTCTTCATTAATATTTTAATTTTGCATAATAATCTTTCTTGATGGTTCTATCACTCGGAACAAGATATGCACGATATAATCGTGTAGAAATAGCGATTGTTTCGTTTAGACGCCCCACTTTTAAATATTACACATAAAATTTTAAAAATAATATTTTAAAATTTCACTTTTGAAATTTAAAACTTCACACAATCATATTTCAATTAATTAAAGGGATGTAAAAGGGACTACGCAAAACATTTGGGGTCTACAAAGTAGATACATCATATAATTTTTTTCCTGTCATCTCAATATGGCTCCGCTACTGCGGCCGGAGTAATAATTATTTTATATTGCTGGGGTTTTCCCAACCATCCGATGGGAGTATAAAATCGTATATTTAATATTATTTTTATATATATGTCACCCATATATATGTACCAAGTCTACAAGAGTAGGGATTACTTTCTTGATATAGTATGGTAGGGGCTGGAGATGTTGTCTATATGTGAATTCACAACTAGGTAGGTGTCTTTTGGTGGGGCTAAAGTTGCACTTATACACTCTATTAGTTGAGTCTCTTGGGGAGAATTGAATGCAGCTTTGATCCCTTCTTCTAATAAGCTAAGAATTCATAGTGCCTAGCGCTCAAAACTTTTTCCAGGTTCATAGAAGCTATTTATGAGGACATATATATGGCTAGCTAGCTCTCCCCTCCACCCTTATCTATAGTAGCATTTAGAAAAACATACTCCTCCTGGTCCCCTTTTATATCTCAGCTCTTGTAAAATCTATTTGCACGAAAGAAAAAAATAATTTTACTATTTTGTCTTTATTTAATATTTATTATTTTATCCATCTCATTTTATATAATAATTTTTGACTTGATACAGTGATTAAGAAAAAAGTAAGATTTTTGAAATTTGTAGTCTAAAATCATTCTCAGATATTTGTATGATTGTTTCCTATTAAAGTAAGGTGACATTCTTTTGGGATGGACAAAAAAGAAAAGGGTGTCACATAAAATGGGACAGAGGGGAGTCCTTATGTTTTTAGTTCTTCTAGTTGGTCATACATATCTTTTCATAACTCATTAACTATCAAGGATAAAATAAAAAAATAGTATCATTTATGCATTGATTTTGTCAAATAACATATAATATTAAGAATTATTTATTTATAGTAAGGACAACATATAAAAAAAGAATTGAAGAATATAATAAAATAGATTGAGTAATAATTAGAAGGTTGGTATGAATTAAAGTGATATTTTTTTTTATCTACTTTAATGTAGGATTTTAAGAAGATTGGTATGAAATAAAGTGACATTTATCGGCTAGCTAATCAAGATTATCGGCTAATTAAGTAATATGTCTCGAATAAGTATATAGGTGATAAAGCTTTGGTCAACTGTTCATCTTTTTGTTTACTTCTGTACGAGAGGGTGAGTTACTTTATCTGGTCCATATTATAAGAAAATTGATTTATTTTAAATTGAATATAAAATATACAAACATCATACAATTAATATGAACGGAAAGGAATATAATCAAGCCATGGTCATTACTACCAACGAAAAATTTAAAATCAAGTAATTAGGTGCATTTCAATTAATTTACATAAAATAATAAAAGTATTACTGTACTTATCTTTTACATGCATAAATATTTGATAAAAAATCTTATTCATTAGTTTCAAAAATTGAAAAAGAGGGATCAGTAGCAAATCTTGTCTCAAAATGCTTTCTTTTTGGCATTAACTTTCTCAACAGTAGAACAAAAAATAATTCTGATAAAAATATGCGACTAAAAAAATGATATTTGATCTATCTACCAAATATAATTCCTAACGAAGAATATCCAAAACTCAACATCTTTCTGCATATATAGCTTTTTTTTAATAAAGAATGCTTTTTTATTTAAAATTATAAAATTAACAAAGAATTCTCTATTTTTTAAATTTTATATATCTTCTCATATTAAGTAAAATAAATTAAAACAAAACGGTAGTACTCTACTAGTTTTTGTGCGTGTCCAAGTGTCTATTTTCACTTTTCTTGGTTTCTAAACAATGGAAAAGGAGAAGCCACATGGTGGGCTTGCTTGCCTTCACAAATCACAACTTTTGATTACTACAAGCTTGCAAGCAACACTGATTTGCATGCAATATAATAGCTACCTAGCTTTTCATTGCTTACTATATACTACTAGCCGGTTAGAGTTATGCATATAAGGATCAGATATAAAATAATTTACGTATTGTATAATTAGTTTTATATGTAGAGTTTAGCTGTTCAACTTTCGATTTTATGTATTACCTCATAACTTACATAAGTATTTTCTCTGTTTCATTTTATGTGACATTTTTTCCTTTTTTGGTCTGTTTCAAAAATAATATCATCTTACTTTAATTAAAAATAAATATCTCAAAATGATTTTAGATTACAAGTTTCAAAAGTGTTACTTTTTTTTTCTTAAATACCGTGCCAAATCAAAGAATATTATATAAAATAAAACGGAAGGGAGTATAATCTATTAGGTGTACAAATTTCTAAATTATAAACTAAATGTTATATTAATTTTCTGCATACATATGATATATTTTTATCTTCTAACTAGCTAGCAACCGTAATATTACTTACGCATATATTTAATATCTGCGTAACTCCAAACTAGCTACTAAATAATTCCTTTATTTAAGCAAGAAAATACGTACATGTGTAGGTCTTTTATATAAACATATTTACACACACTTTCTTTTTCCGCAGACAATTCTCTTTTGATCGATGCAATGCTGTCTGCTAACGTGGTAGGTATATGTAGCTTATCTTCGATGGTTGTTCCTGTTTTCTGTTTTTGCAAGTACGTGCGTCTTTTAGTAACGTTTACTCGACTTTTATTTATTTATTTGGGAAACCTTATTTATATACTTATATAATATGCAAATGTTTGAAGACTTTAGTCAAATGTTACACTAATAAGCACGTCGATGTTGACTAGCAAGCGTCATTATATACGTATACATATTTTAAAATCATGTGATGAGATCATTGAAATGCGTAACTATTTTTTAAAAATAACTTTTTTATTTTTTAAAACTAGCAATAATTAATATATATATACTTCGTATTTTTCTTGTTCGACCTAGGAAAGTACGATATTACTAGTTTAATGACTAGTATGAGGTATATATATGATATGAAGTCACGCTTTTCCCTTTTTTTGTTCTTTACTCCTTCCTTTGGTAATTTGGGACGAATGTAAAAATTTAAAAAAAAATGAAAACTCTTCAAAAGAATTTGTAGAGATTATATATAATAATAATAATAAATGGTGTCATCGATATATATATATGATAAGAAATTATTCATTTGTTCTCTTATCGAAAAATATAAATATGAGAAAAAAATTAAATTGACTAAAAATAATCTTATCGAAACATCGTATCCAAAAATAATATACCAACCCAAATTTAATCAACCTGAATATGAGAAATCATATTGTGGGATATAACTGGGTATGTTGTTGTTGTTGTTGTATTAGAAATCATGAAAAGAAAATTGACAAAAATAATACTCCTTCTGTACTATTTTATGTAGCATCCTTTGACTTGGCATGATGTTTAAAAATAAAAGGAAGACTTTTGAATTTGTGGTCTAAAATCATTCTTTTGAAGGTAAATTGTTTTCCATTAGAGTAAGGTGACATTCTTTTTGGGAGAAATCCCTCCAAAAATATCACATAAAATGAGATAGAGGAAGTACTTTCTTTGAACTTTTCCAAGTTCATACAAAGAGTTATTGCTATTCTTTTTTACAGCATAACACATAAATATGCCCTCTCATTTGACTTTAGCTGCCACTTATGCTCTCAAACTTTATGTATGCATTAGTAGACAGTTAAAATTATATAAAATTGAATAAGTAAACATACGTATCGTACATCATATAATACAATAAAACTTTCATCTAAAATGCCATATGAGACAAATGTATCTCTTTGTTTAAGCTTTGAATAATTAAAATAGCTATTTATACACAAATAAAATTAAAATTATAATTATCAATTGAAATTAAATTAAAAATTATATATGTATATTATTACTATTTTTTTAAAAAATAATTTAGTATCACCAAACTTACCAATAAACTAGTAAAAAGTATTTTTAACTCTTTACCCACTAACACTTTATAGATAAACTCTCATCCACGGACACATTTTAACTATGAAAGGTATGGTTCTTACTTACGTGCTATCTCATCTATTATATTTTGGAGTCATACTATTTTCTTTTCTGACATTTGGAATTCATTAGCCAAAATGTCAACTTTGAATTAATTGATATTCTTAATGGTGTCGTTTGGTATATATAATAATTGTATATGTCATGGGCGGGATATTTTGTACATGAAATAGTTAATTTTATTTATTTCAATATTAGTTAAGTAATATTTGTCCTTATCATATGTCAAAAGGACGGTTTAATTATTAAAGGCATCGTCATTGATGAGAGTAATTGTTGATAGGGACTCATGCAGTACTTTTTAATATAAGCTTTTGGATTCAATAATTATTTAGAAAACCTAATATTGGAGACAATTGCGGCGACGCAATAATCGATGATAACTATGTATGTTTGCTTTATTAAAATGGGTGGAATTTTTCGTCAAGATTCTAAGCATGGGTTATCTTTTCTTCTTCTTCTTGTTTTTTTTCTTTTTTGGTTTGTTTTTTGGAAGTGGGGGTGGAGTGGGGGTTTGGGGGGGTGGGGATCTCATGATATACTGAAAGACACTTCTAGTAAAGTTGTAAGGCATCAATAGATTTTAAAATTATTTGAGATGATGAATTTAAATTGTTGAATTTAAGTGAGATGCTAAATTGTTGAATTTAAGTGAGATGCTAATTGAGAAACAGAAAATAGAAATAGAAAATCTAGAAAAATTAAGTGAAGGAAAAATAAAGTGTCATTTCTTTATTATTGGTAAAATAAAGAAAAAAAAATTATTTTTATATGAGGGGATATTTCTTTCAACTTTTAAAAGGGTTGAGTAGGAAGTACTGTTCGCATCGAATCATCGGTCACACAATTTTGATAAATAATTTAATTAATAATTTTCTTAGATAAAATTTATTTAATCAATATCATTAATATATAAGTACATATGAATATTATAGTATAATTCTATTATACTATATGTTAACATAAGTTAATTTTTTTAGTGATATATTCGCTATATATCACTAAAAATAACGTCATTTTACAATAAATATCATATTATATTTGATATTTGTATTAAATGTTACTATTCTAGCGATATTTTTACTATATGTCACTAAAATAAATGTCTATATTTGACAATTGAATATGATGTCACTATTTTGATATTTTTGCTAAATATCACTAAATTAACGACATTTTGCAATAAATAGCTTAATATATATTCGACATTTGTATTAGATATCACTATTTCAGTGATATTGTTACTAAATGTCACTAAAATTAATGATAATTTTTACAATAAATATCAAAATATATTCGACATTAGAATCTAATATCACTATTTTAGCGATATTTTTGCTAAATATCACTAAAATTAATATCATTTTGTAATAAATAACTTAATATATTCAACATTTATATTAAATATGTTATACCGAAAAATGACTTTTTGAAAGAAAATGATTCGAAAATGAAAAATCGATTTAAACTCAATTAATTTGAGAAAAATCAATTCTCGAAATTCGAAAAGGAAAAACAGAGTCGCCACCTAATTTTACGGATAATTAGGAAACCAGTAAATATTTAAAAAGATCTAATAGAAAAATCCTTTTAAATCCAAAGAAAGGGTTCGGGTTCACATTTCCACTTCGAGAAGGTTTTACGCATTCGAAATGGCCGCTAAATACGATTATTCGACGATTAAGTGATGACTAACTTCTGGCTTGACAAAATTGATTAATTTTTGAAATTGATTGACTTTGAAACTTTGACTAGACTTGACTATTTTTGAAATTAATTGACTAAACTTTTTTTAAAAAAACGATTATGTTTAAAAAGCTTACATTTTTATTATTTTAATTTTTATTATTATTTTTTTATAGCGCAAATGTTTTCCAAAATAAAGCGAAACTAAATGAAATAACGTAATAACATAAGTGGCTTGACACGCTGGGAATCTAATTAGATTAAAATCAATAATAAACAAATATTAGCATTCAAACAAGCAGAGATAAACAAACAAATAAAGAGAGAGTTGAAGTGATCTTGGGCCTTTATTTTGTTGCGAGTTTGAGTCTTATCCTTGTATGGTTCATCCAAAGAGTCTTGATCCATTTCCTTATAGTATCTATTGTAGATTGGGCTGACTGGCTAACTCGAAGAGGAAGTTTGGACCTCCATGGCCCAAAGAAATGCAGAATGGGGAGTCCACCGTGGACTCGAAGGAGTTTTCATGCAAAGAAATGACAATAAGGATTAGCAAG
>JAOTQJ010000001.1:23779216-23789965 GCA_025642045.1 Solanum sejunctum | reverse complement strand
TCACTTTTTTTTTTTTTTTGGGGGGGGGGGGCTACACTCAATAAGACAATCCTAAAGTGCCAAGTCATGATGGGTTGGCATTGATAACCAAAAACAAAAATAAAATAAAAAAATCAATTCAAATGAAAGAGCACGGGAAAACTTGAATAGCTTGCAGTCAACACTCTAATTGATAAGTTCCAAATGATCAAGAATGCACCAAAAATATGGGCCAGAAAAGGGTCCTGAGAAGGTGGTAAGTTGTACAGATAGTAGTAATACAGACTGTTTTCCCCGATGTATTTTCTAATAAATTATTTACTCACTATACGAAAAAAGCACAAAATATTGTTAGGCAACTTAGCAGCTGCAAGCTAAGAATATTAGTTTGAATGAAATGAGGGTGTAAACGCAATTTGAAGCAAGATGATAGATAATAATTAAGAAACCCAACAAAAAGGCTAAAGTTTCCTCGAGAGAATAAAGATTCACATCATATCAAAGCACATAAAACTCTTATGTTTAGACTGGCATGACAAGTAATCCCTCAAGTGTTATATAAAGTGAGACATAGGAATATTTACTCTCAAGAAAGGCAAATTCACCCCATCACTTGTTTATAAACAATAATTAACGACACATTTTCAAGCTATCATGCTTTGCTTGGTCTCTCAAGTTTTGAACCAGTCAACTTGCTACTTGCTTTGAAGGAGTTTACATCATAAAAGCTTATACATCATTCATGTTTCAACATAATCGGTAATAACTAGAAAACAATGACTCTTTCTTTCCGCCATCTGTCTTCTTCTACCCTTCATCTTCTAATTTCTCCTCTTAGACTCTGCCCATATTACTCACTATTACAGCGTGAACTCACAAGTACCTCAAAAGTCTCAAATAAGGCCCCAAATGATCACCATTTTCTCAGCTTAAGAGTCCGTAAGCCCTGGCAACAGCCTCGATATAAAGGGATCCAACTTGGTTTTGGGTGGCATCACAAAAAGCAATCACCAGCTCAAAGCGAAATTGCTCCATGACTTGCATTTGACGTTGAGAAGATGTACATATTGGGAGATGTCAAAGAAGAAGCTTACAAGGATTAAACTACTTGAAATAAAGTGTGAAAGTATGAAGGACAGTACAGCACCTAACCTGGGGTTTATATAGTAGTTAGACCACCAAAAGAAAGTTCAGTGACTCTTAGATAGCCAACATGCAGAGCTGGACTAGGAAGATCCAAGTGGCAAGCTGGGAGGGTCAGAGAGAAGCAGAGGGCCAAAGGCTATGCCCTGGCCCTGAAGACCCAGCCAGCAGCCTGCTCACCTAGTCATCGATCCCAGATTATTTTTGTTTTGCGTTCCTCTTTTGTTTTATGATCTATTTATGGGCTCAATTCTTATTAGTTTAGACAATAAGCATCACATTTGAGGGGCTAGTTCCTTACTTCTTAGATGATAATTGGATTTGTGAGGCAAGGAGAACCCTACGGTCCTCCCTAGTGATTATCAAAGTTTTCTTCTAATGAGTGACTAGTTTGTAAGTAATCTGCCACTCATCTTCATGTCTTTGTTTCGTTGTATGGATGTTTGGGAGGTGATTGGCTCTTTAATACTACCTGTTGCCTATTTTCTCATTCTTGGAGTCGTTGATTCCTAATCTCTCTCTTCTTCATCTCAATGATTTAGCCTAGTGTTATTCCTTACTGCTAATCTCTCTCTTCTGGAAACAGCCGCTTTATGTTTTTAAACATAGGGGTTAGGCTGCGTACATTTGACCCCCCCTCACCCCGCAATGAGCGGGAGCCTTTTGAGGCACTGGGGTATGTTGTTGTTGTATTCCTTACTGCTAACTGTTAAGTTCTAATATGATAATCATGCGTAAAGAAACCATCCATGTTCTCCTTTTTCTTCTCCAATGTGATACCAAACCTCCAGATAACCCTGTGTTGCATTTGTGTCAAGGCTAGTACCCCACTCAAGAGTCAACAGCGGCCCTTTCCATGTTGTTCCCTTGGTGATTCGAACTCCCACCCCCTTGATTAGAAGTGGCTCATGTCACTGGAGCAATCTCACTAGCAACCCCTTGCATTCACTTTTGTCTCCACTAAATTTTTGAGGGGGAAAAGGTCTCAACTCTCAAGGCTGTCTACACTTCAAATAACTTATACTCATTAGCCAAGCAATTTTATTTTAATAAACTGCCCTTTTTTACTAGTAAAGCTCCGCTCTGAAATGGCACATTTTTCATATATAGAAGCTTCTTCCTCATGCTGTCATGAGTAATTCATTCGATTAGATAATACAGAGGAATTATTTTTGCATAAATTTTATATAAAAAATGTTACTGGTGCATACTTTGTTATAAAGATTCACAACATAAAGTGTGGGCAAGAAATAAACCTTTTTCCAGAATGGTATGAGCAGCATGGAAAGGAATTTTGACAAATACATCAGTTCCTGGGAACATGACCATAGTCTTCTCCTTTGAATCATGATTACCACACGTTGGACAAACCTCTTTCACCAACGGTCTTGATTCAACATCCCTCATTATTGACTCAAAAGGTATAAGAACGCTAGTTTTTGTCGTCTTAGCTCTCCTCCTTAGTGCAGTTAATGCTTCCCTGTTCCCATTCCTCACTCTATCATTTTCAATTAACTGCAGTACATTACACATAGTTTTCTTAAACATTTGAACAAAAAAAAATGTTTGAACTTAGAGGGCATTTCAAGTACCTGTTGCCGAGCTAATAAAAGACTTTCACCTTCAATTTCAACCTCAATAAGCTTTTCTTGCAAATGCTTCATAGATTCATCCATTTGATACAGAACACTAGCAAGTATGATTGTCTCAAATTTCCACAAACTTATCTCATAAATTATTGCAAGAAGTTTTTTTTATTGTTCTAAAAGAAATGCAGATGCAAGTGACAAAGCCATCATCCCAATTTCTGTGCCAAAAAGAAAAAAACAATACAAGGGAAAATATTTTCAATTCTCAAAATAAAATAAAATAACAGGACAAGGAGAAGATCAACTGTAGCACTTCCAATCTCTGATTACCTCGTTTGTTACACTATAAAAGGAAAGTAGTAAAATGGAGATAAATATACTTCAAGTCTTCCAACGACCTAGTTAAATGCACAAGAAAATAATTAAAAGAAGCCTTATCCACTTATGGTAATTTACACATTGAACCACGTCATCACTTGCTCAAAGAGCATGAACTGGTTCTGTAGAACTTTTTAACATGACAAAAACATACATCAATACCCATGTTATATATACTTTTCATATTTCACCCCCACAACATACAGATCAAATAACAAGAGTAACTGTTCTGGGTAGTGACATAATGAAAGTATACATCACATTAAGCTCAAACTGTAAAAAGACCAAAGGCATACTGGTTTTAAATAGTAGCAACTCATAAAGTCTATCTAAACATTGTACAGTACTGTACAATATCATACCATACCATAGAGTACCATACATTATGAAACAGCGGCAAACCACCATCCAAACAGAGGGCAAATTGCAAGATGAGTTGAAGAAACAAGCCATAGATAGAAGGAACACACAACAAAGATTAGAAGAGTGATGATAGCAGAAGCTGAATCAAAGTCTACTTCTTTCACCCATAATTATGTTATAGTTTGTTTCCTGCGCCATGCCACACAACTATATTTGGTGAACGCTTTATGGGAAGAATTTTCTTTACTGGTTTGGTCCTAAACCTAGGCTTGCAATTGCAGAGCCAAATCGAGATTTTACTCAACTGAAAGTGAAGAAACTGTACTCAATTTCTAATTAATGCTTCTTTCCCCAACTTTGCAGTGTGAAGGCGAACATGGAGCACATAATTTTTACAAATCAAACTAGTGAATGAACAACTTGCACTCTCACTCAGAATGTCATCAAATCCAAAAGTACAGTAATCAGATTACCTGAAAGGAAATGGAAGCAATGGTTCGCCGGAGATGAAGTTCGACGGCGATATAGGCTTCGGAGACCAAGCTGTTGTAATGAGTATGAGAAATAGTTACGTGTATTTGTTTGTATATCGGGTTTGGTTCGGGTAATTTTAAAGAAAAATGGATTTGGGCTAACATACGCACTGATGTGGAATGTATTACTATAAAATTATCAGAGGTATTAGTGCATTGGTCAGTTCAATTTGATTTTATATATTATTGGTTTATTTTATTTATTTTTGATTTTTATATATATTAAACTAATAAAAAATTAATACACTAATTTTTATCAATTTTTGATTTATTAGTTTTAAGTCTTTAATGGTTCAATTTTCAATTTATCCGAGAAAAATTATAATGAAAATTTGCATTAATAAAAATCACAAAAATTATGTTTACAACTTACAAAAGTTTTAGTTAGTTAATTACAAATTAAAATAATAAAGTGGATAACTAATCACTTGAGTACTATAAAGATTAAAATATGTAAAGTATTATTATAGTATCCTATTAATATTAAATTACTAATATCTAATATTTACAAAGGGATAAAATAGTAAATTATTATAATCTTTTGGGTTATCGGTTTACCCAATAATCCAATAGTAAATCAATATTGAATCGATAACCCAATAATCTTTTTTTTGAAAATCATTAAAAACTCGATAACCTAATAATCCAATAACAATAAAGCAATAACGTTTTCATCGGTTCGATTTATTGATCAGTTCAATTTTTGCCCACCCCTACATCCAACATCATATTGACCTCTTTCTATAAGTATTTATCCCATATTATAGGGGCGATAGAAAGAATTGTTTTTTCTTCATTTTATCCTTCACCATTAATTAGTGTATTAATGACTTATTCTAACCTAATTTAATATATATTAATATAAATAAAGGATAAAATGAAAAAAGTTTACTAGTGCGATGATTTCTTTATATAGATTTCAAACTTGACTTTAGGAGATTGAAATAGGCACAAATACATATGTTAAACTTGATATTATGGTAGCGGGATGGGGCGAAGTCTTTGCGAGTTTACACGAATTTGCCCTGAATCCTTTCAACCCGCCTCATTTATAATCCCTAATTTTATTCGTACAATTATATGTATTCTGAAGTTCAATAAACAATGAAATAAGACTAAATCATAGAACTCAAAAATAATTAAAGGGATTATCATATTCAACTTTTCAAGTTACTTGTAAGAAAATAAAAAGGAGTAGGCTCATTATACAAGAGAGAAGTAATTTGTTAAGATTCAACGTATACTACATAAATCAACTGAAATTTCATTTATTTCATTCATTCTCTAATGCTTATTTCCCTGGTTGAGCAGAATTAATTGCGCTTTCAGTTTAGGCATGAATACGCTAAGGATTTTTCCTCAACCAACTCTTTTGCGGTTGCATCCATCTTGGCCCTTGAAAACTCGTCTACCTTTAGACCTGCATCAACAACGGAGAATAATCTTTAGGTAAGCTTCAAACGATGGATACTCCCTTTGATTCATATTATCTGTCTTTTAAGATTTTATGACAAAGAACTACTTGTTTTTCTTGAACGCTTATTTTGAAACAAATTTAGTTTGCGGAAAAGGCTAATATATGTGAAACCAGATGTAGTATTCACCACATTCAGTACAAAAATTTTGTTAGATGAAACTAATTGATCATAAATGAGACCACAAACTAACCTTGCACAATTGACCATTCTCCTTTCTCACAAGTAACAGGGAAAGAGTAAATTAAGCCAGCTGGGACTCCATAAGATCCATCAGAGTAGACTCCCATTGAAACCCATGTCCCCTGAACAAAACATGTAACAAAAATTTAGTCTGATGGCAAAAGAACAGAAAAGTGACTTGCTTTTTATAGATGCAAGTATATACTATGGAAGGGAGCCTTAGTCATGGGTTAAAGCCGTAGAAACAGCCTCTTGCAGAAAAGGTTGTGCACGATAGACCTTGTGGCCCGGCCCTTCCTTGGACCGGCTGACCCCTTTTAAGTATTATAACTATAAAGAGGGAGTAATAAAAATAGATGATACTTAACCTTCGGAGTGCCTAGAACCCAATCACGTATATGATCACAAGCTGAGCTAGCAGCAGACAATGCACTTGATAACTTTCGAGCTTTTATGATAGCGTCTCCTCGCTGTTGCACTGTGCTGATGAACTCCGTGTTCAACCTAACATTTTTATGGAAGTTTATTAGTACTGATTCTGATGATGTACTTTCTTGTATTTGAGTTGGTTATGGAATAAACTGCACAGCATTTACCATTGATCATTAGCAACAAGTTCCCTGACAGGCTTTTCTCCAGCAGCAGTTTTCACCGTAGCATGATTCACATCTGGATACTGAGTTGAAGAGTGATTTCCCCATATGATCACATTCTTTACATCCCCAACGTGAACGTTTAGTTTCTCCGAAACCTGACCTAAAGCTCTGTTGTGATCAAGCCTTGTTAGGCAAGTGATGTTTTTCACAGGAAAGGAAGGCGCAAATTCTTTCAAAATAAGGGCATTGGTGTTAGCTGGATTAGCAACAACCAAAACCTGCACCAATTGGACACCACTATAAACATGTCAATTTTCTGTAAGCTGGATGAAAATCGGGTTGTCTGAACATATTACAATTGAATGACAACTTTCTTACCTTGCAATCAGGGGCAGCATGATGCTCCAAGGCAGAGGCCTGTGCCTTGTAAATTGAAACATTTTTCGACATTACATCCTTTCTTTCCATCCCTTCTTTTCGTGGGAATCCACCAACCATAACAGCAACATTGACGCCTTTACAAGCTTCAACAGCATCCGTGGTAGCAACAACATCTGCGGAACAATAATATGCAATAACTGTTGACAAAGAAAGAAAAAGTGGTTGCACCATCTTTTTTCCCTGACTGTATTTTACCTTTGAGAAGAGGAAAAGCTGCATCAATCAATTCCATTTTCACTCCTTTCAAGGCCTCAGCAGCTGGTTCAATATCAAGCATGTGTATGATAACAGGTTGATCAGGGCCTAACATGGCTCCTCTAGCGATCATCGGAACAAGAGCATATCCAATTTGACCTGTTACAAGATGTTCAAACCCACAACAAGCATCAACATAAGTACTGGTCATCTTATACCATACTAAAGTTACAAAAAAGGACAGATTAAAGGGCCATATTTTGGCAGAATATTGGAATGTGATGGACTACAATGGAGCGATATGACCAGTGGCGATTCATATAACTGGCCCTAACTTACCTGGGATTGAGGAGTATTTGTTATTATTGTAGTTCTTGAATGTTTTGCTACAACAAAAACCTCTTTCTTTTTTTTACAATGTCACGTGGCCTAATTCTCTAAGTCCAAGCTCCACATGGTTTGACAATTTAATTTTCAGATATAAGACCCAGATGATTTTCAGTCCAATTCCTTGTTGAAGTGAATCTAAATTGATCTCGCATGAAAACAGTTGAGAATACAATTAAATAATCAAAGTGTGGTGTCTCTAAGAGTTTAAATTTTTAGATGAGATGATCACATGAACACACAAGATAACATGGTATTGGAGTTGATAAAGGTCCTAGATGAAATCTAATCGTCACCCATTACGAAAAAGAATTTTCATGTGCTTGGAGTCTCAAATATAACCAAACCACTCTGACTAAATCTAGATTAATTAATTGGCCAAGAACTACATAAATTCTGATATAGCCATGTCCTTGTCAAATATAGTACTCTTCTATGATTAATAAGACAATGACAACAACAACGTACCCAGTGGAACCCATAAGTCGGGTCTGGGGAGAGTAAAATGTACGCAGACCTTATTATTATCTCATAGAGGTGGAGAGTCTATTTTCGAGATAATTACCAAGACAGAAAAATTAAATAAAAAATTCACAAACATAGAAAATAAATGCAGCAATATAATGAATATAAATTAACATGCCTGCAGCACCAGTAACAAGCACTGTAACGGGATCCTTTTCTATATTCAAGAAGCTCCATATATGCCTAATAATCTTCCATGACAAATATGCACAAGCCAACAAAACAAGAGGCTTTTCAATTGATCCCAAATATTCCATTAATTTTAACAAGAAAATAGACTAGAGAAAATTCACAAAATAATTCAAATCAGGCACTGTTAACATATGTGATTTAAAGGAAACTTTCTAGACTTTGAAGACAAGGCACCCAAAATTATCAAATGGCAAAGACAAAATCCATAAGCTATGAAATAGAATCGTAACTCATCCATGTCAAGTAAAGAACCTGATACAATTATACCAAAATTAGAACATGATAAATGTGTAAAACAGATTTTTTTTTTTAAAGAAATTGTACCAGCAGCTCCAGTGACAAGAACTCTAGTGGGTTGTTTTGCCATGACTGGAAAAAAAATTATAATTCAGATCTAGTCTGTGTTAGAATATTGTGATGAATATTGAAATTGTTATGTATGATTTTACAATGTTAATATCGAAATTCAAGGAGAATTATTGGGAGAATTATGATACAAGTTGTTGCAATCACATGAAAAGCTGCATGTTAGTTGATGCTTCATGGACTTGGCACCGTACTAGTTAATAATTAGATCAAAATTAAATTGTTTGATGCATATTTAAATTTTATTTTGATTTTTACAGGCCAAATCTAAAAAAATAAAATCTGAATTAAATATTTTTATATATTTGGCTAGGAAAAAACATACACGTTTAGAATAAATAATCATTGTATCCAAAGAAAAAGTAAAATTCCAAACAAATATTATACGAATTTGACCCTTATTGAAATAAATAGTCATTGACAAAAAAAATTAATACACGTTTTTTTTCCTTTTTATAAAAATACACTGTTTGAACTTTATTATATATGGCAATTAATAGTTAAAAACTATTCTACTTGGAAGCTGTGTTTTTTGATTTTTTCTTTCTTTTTCCACGCTCCTAAAATAGAGAATATAATGTATCCATGCTTATTGTCACCTTAGCATTGTGCGCTAAATAAAACTCGTAACTTTGAGAATTTTTTAATTTATTCAGCCTAATTTTATTTTTTAAAAATTTTACTTTACTTTATATATTAAGGAAAAATTCTAAATTAGTACTTTATATTTTATTTTTTAGTTGGGATATAAACTCATCTTTATTTTCGGTACATAGAACGCTAATAGTTCTTCTAGTTTATCAAGTTTAAAAACTTTAAGAGTGAGTGTTTATCTGTTCAATAAGGGAGAAAGTATTCAAAAATAAATAAATAAATTTTTCTGTTTGTATAAATATTCAAATCGAGTATAAGTATAGTTTTGAACTGAGAACAAAATTAAATGACTTGACAAAATTTAAAAAGTGAAATTTAAACCCTTTCTCTTGGTGTAAATATTTAAATTAATAAATTTTAAAAATTCACGAAATGCAATAAGATGACTCAATTCATGCATGTTCAAAAGTTGATTAATAAAAAAACATAAATTCAACGTTTATCGAATTAATATAATATTAGATTATATTTATCCCACTTATTATCTAGACTAGATAGAGATGAGAGGAATAGCTAGACTATTAAAGTCTAAAGATACATTTAATTTGGATGGATTGATCATATTTTAATGAGATTTATAGTTTATTTGGTCAAATTTTTGTAAGGTTAAAAACGTTTAAAAAAAGATGATGTGTTTGTTCAAATTCTTGAAAAATAAGTATTTATAATAAGGGAGTAACAGAAATTATTTTTTAAAAGCTAAAAAAGAATATCCTTTCTACAAATGGATTTTTTTAAAAAAAATACACGTATAGGCACTTTCAGAAAATTTGCCCAAATAATAATTGCTATTCAAAAATATTTTCAAAATTTATGGTCAAACACAAATTACTTCTTACAAAAGTTACTTTTTAAAATAAAATAATTTTAAAAATTTTGGCTACTGTTTATTAGTCCCAATAGCTCCAATATGACGCATTGATTATTGAGTTAAGATTTATTTATTTATCATATGTATAATTTTTATAAATTTATTTATAAAATTTTATTAGATATGTTATTATATGATAGACATAATTCTTGCATTTTAATTTGCAAAATCACAATATGGAAAAAGAAAGGTCAAATCAATCATTTCTTTTCTTCTTTGATTTGATGAGGTTTTTTCCTCTGTATTAAAATTTTCTTATATAAATTATTTACAAAAGATGCAAGTGACTATCAATTTTATGAATTATTTCACTACATATAAGATAGAGTAAATAAATAAGGAATCTTATTATATATATAGTTTTGTATGATAATCTTAAAATTATTTTATAATTACACTTGTTTTCACAGTTAAATATTCATAAACATAAAATATAAAGAAAAGTCGTTATATTATATTACTTGTGGGAATTCATAATTAAAAATTGAAATTTTACCTCCGCACAAAAATATAAAAATAGTCTAAAAAAAATAAAAATCACATTCTATTTTTCAAATTTTTTCTTCATGACGTATTGGCAAAGACCAAGATGCAATGGACAATGGACCATGGTCTACCTAGTAAATATATTCAATATTAGTAACGAATGTCTGTGTTAGCACGAGACTAATATAAATTATTTTTAATTTTAATTTATGTAATAGTAATAAATTTTTTATATATATATTTAAAAATATTATAAAATTATAATTGAATCAACTAAAGAAATATTATTAAGTAACTAAAGCAGATACGTCAGTAAAAATATTTTTTATTCGCCTCACAAAATAAAAGGGAAGAAAGCAAGCAGCGAAAATAGGCAAGATAATGAGAAATTGC
>JAOTQJ010000001.1:23760839-23779116 GCA_025642045.1 Solanum sejunctum | reverse complement strand
GTTAGTTAGGTCTACTCAAGCTAGTTGGTGAGTTCTCCATTTCAGAGACCTTGGTCTATGTTTACCCTTGTTATGTAAATTAATGAGCATTTGACATATATTTTAAACTCTTCCTTAATTTTTTTAAATTATTTTATATTAAGTTAAAATAAGATAAATAAATTGAAAAAAAGAAAATAATATTTATCGTGTAATTCTCTATATTGAATGATATAATCTGATTCAACTTAAAAAATGAATCAAATAATTTTTTTAAAAAAAATCGTGATAACTAATTTGGAATAAAAGAAGTATAATAGGACATTTTTTCCTATTTCCTATATTTTCAATGCACGGATTCATCCTTTTAAAAAAAGAAGAAGTAAAGGAAAAGAAAAATCTCAAATACTTCGTGTCCAGTGCAAGCTATAGTCATATATAATGCTGGGAATTTAATTGAATCAATTTCGTTGAAATATTATAATATATTATATAAAAAATATTTGATCACACATTTTAGGTGTGACATTTCTTATACATTTTTAGAATTATTTATTAAAATTTCTATTTTCATCACTGATTTAGTAATATCCATAAAAGTTTGCACATGTAAGAAACATCGTAAAAATACTTTTAAAAAATTTGTCTGCCAAAAAAATAAAAATAAAAAAATAATTCCCAAGAAGTTCCGTGACGGAATAATTTTTGTCGTTGTGATGTGTACAAACAAGGAAGCTGACTCACGTACGCATATTGATAAGTAAATTTCTTTTGCTATTTTAAATTTAAAAATATTATAAATAGTGATTCATTAATTAATTTAAAAAAACTAGCAGTGTAATAATAAAAAAATATATATTTTTGATACGATATAATGTACGATAGACTAAAATATGTAACTTTTTCCCTTTTTTTGTCTTTATTTTTCCTGAATTACATGGGATATTAATGCCACCTAAAGTTGATAAAATATGAAATTAGTACTACTAGTATTAAATATGAATAAGTATATAAGTGGATCACTAATGTGGACCTTTTTGGCACTTGGCAGTTCCGAAAGAAATAAAAACAAAAATAGTTCCTCCGTTTTAATTTAATTTGTTCATTTTTTAATTATTATTTGCAATTTCTAATTCTAAATTTTCTTATTAGGCATGTAACATTATCTTCAAACGGTTATAAGGTATATTATATTATGTAGGAGCATGGTATTTTAAATTATAACGAGTATAAATAAAATGATAAAATACATAATCTTATTAAGTAATAATTAATTTAGTAATTTGATATATTAAAATGATATAATAAGTCATAATCATCCAAATAAGCTGTAAAAATAGTTTAATAAATTTAATGTATCTTTAATTTAAAAGCATCAAAATTTTATTTTTTTATTTTATATTAAATTAAAATTAAACAAAATAAATTAAAGAAAGGAGTAATTAACAGAAAATGTGACACTAATTAATAGGCAAAGCAAATACAGAAAATGTGAGCCCTGCCAAGTCGTCAAAAGAAATCTGTGGTTTTTGCTCTCCAATTTGCTGTTTTGGTATAAGAAAAGAAGATAAAGATTACAACTTTACAATTGATAGAACAAAAATATGCAGAATTTCAAATCAACATCTATTTTCAAGCGTGTTCTGCAGAATTCCCGATGGGTTTCTCAGTCCAGAAGCTTTTGTGGTGTCTCTAGCAATGTCCTAATCGATGAACCCGAAAACATAGTGAGCCCATTGAAGATTCTTTCATGAAAACCCCCATTTTTTTGTATAATAATATGAGTTGCATTTTCTCAGGTTCTAGTGGAGGGGAAAGCTGCATCCAGAACAGCAATTCTTAACAGACCCCATGTGTTGAATGCCCTCAATTATTCAACTGTTAGTTTCTTGCCCTTTTGCTTTTTTGCTTCTGTTTTTGCCATTTTTGGATATCTGTTGCTATCTTTTTTGATTTTTGATTAATACCCACCAAGCAAAATCATGTTGTTATGTGGAATTGGCTCTTGTTTTTGGGAATGAACCTTCCTTTTTGATAATTTGGAACTGTTGTGTTTAGGGGTTAAGGTTGATGAAGCTGTACAAAAGTTGGGAAGATGATCCTGATATTGGTTTCGTGGTATTGAAGGTAATCTGTTGATTACATCCCTATTGGTCTACCTACTATAGTTTTCTAGGATTATTTAAAGGTGAACTTACTTATGTTAACCTACTGATTTATTCTTTTAACTTTGAAGGGAAATGACAAGGCATTTTCTGCTGGTGGTGACGTTGTCTCTCTTTATAATTTCATAAAACAAGGTATAGTGCATAATTTTGACTGTTATAATTCGCGAGTTGATATCTCAAAAGGTTGAATTTATCTAGTAAAGTCAGTGAACTTTCTTTTGTATCAATTAGGCCTTTGTATCAATAATATCACTCAGTTAAATTTTCAGTACAAAAATTTGATAAATTATTTTTTATGCCATGTATACATAAATGGAGTTTACACCATTAAACTAAAGTTGGTGAATCGAAGTTTATAAGCAGATATAAACTATTCTGATTCAAACAGGTAAGAACTGTGCACTCTTATGTTGTTTATTTTACCTGAGAAAGCTAAATAAAATGAGGGCGTATAACAATACCTGAATATTGACGACTCTGAGAGAGATTGATATGCATATTTGCCATTTATTTTGTTATTTTAATCATGAACATGGCATTAAAAATAATTTATTTTGTCATTTTAATTTTTCTTTTTTGATGATAAATTTAGTTAAGTGATTTTATTGATATAAAAGCCTAGGTTGAGTGATTTTATTGATATAAAGGCCTAAGTGATTTTATTGATACAAAACAAAGTTTAATGACTTTGCTCGATAAATTTCTAAAATTGAGTGACGTTTGAGATGTTAACTCGGAATTTACAGTGATTCTGTTCATATTCTGCTGCATTGCAAGTGATACCTAGTTGAGCAGAATGTTCTGAGGAGGAACAATTAAGATGTTTCTGGTTGATGATATATGAAAATGCAGTGAGCGTCTTAACTATTGCTGCCAATCTGTTTTAAGCTCAATTTTTAATTTAATCTTCTCCAGCCTTTCTTGTATATTGTTTAATTGGATGTATGCAGGGTATTTTCAAGGCTGTAAAGAATTCTGTTGGACAATGTATAGCTTTGTGTATGTTGTTGGCACATACTTGAAGCCACATGTAAGTGTAATTTTTCTTCGAACCTCAGATACTAAAAGAAGATGTTCACTTGAATTCTTTTGTTTCTATCCATTATATAGGTATCAAGAACCTTTTTTGTATTAACTAGTCTTTAATCCAGAGCAGTGCCTATTCTAACTGAGCATCCATACTTACACATCATACATTTGTGCTATATTTGGAACCTAAGAGTTTCTACAATGTAGAAGTTCCATAGGTGGAGAATCATCAAGGATGGATCCCCCTTACTCTATCAACATACTCATACTAATGGTAGACTTGTTGCAAGCTAATTTGGAAATGAAAGAAGTGTACTGAAATCCATTGGTACTTGTTTGATCATCACACTGTTACTCGATTGCAGGAACCCTTAACGAATTCGAGGATCGAACTACTGTTTCAGGAGTAATCTCGAGAAGACAGTTAAAGAAGAAGATGAACTAAGAGAGAAGAAATCTGTGATTCCATATATGCTTTGATAGTTCAGATTACAAGCTTATATTGTAATTGAATGACTGAATAGTAAAGCTTTTAGTTCACAAATCTAACAGAGTAACAGAATAACAGAAATCAGTTACTATGCCTAACTAATTGCTTCAACAGAATTAACTACTTCTGTAAGGCTAAGTCTGGCTCTAACTCCTTGATTGTGTATCAGTATTCCCCCTAACAAAAGATCCTTGTCCTCAAGGATCAAACAAGGAAAATCTTGTATAAACTCCTTCACCTCATTTCTCATATTCTTCCAATAGAATAGTGTCGACAATCTTTTGAGGGTAGCTTCAACACCTGAATGACCCCCATGAAGGCCAGCATGCCACAAAGACATAATGTCATTCCGTAAGTTCTGCACTTTTCCAATGACCAGTTTTCCTTTTCTCCTTAATTGCCCTTGCATCCAAGTGAACTGTTTATGAGCAGCAGGTTTTTTTTGTAATTCATCAATGATGTGTTTGAGCTCTTGATCTGAAGTCCAACTACTCTCAATTTCCTGAAAAAGATCAGTATTGGAAGGTGAAATTACTAATGCTAGTAACTCAGCCCCAGTGACTCTTGAAAGTGCATCTGGGGTTCGCGGTTTTCCTTATTTTACTTCTGAATTATTATTCAGGCGGTAGTCTGGAGGGCTTCCTTTTGGCGTGCGACGCGAGATGTAAGATTACTGAAGGAAAGGTTGGTCATAAATTTGGAGAGTTTGCTTCTACACGGAAACGAAGACCTTCGAGAACAAATATTGGACTGGGAAGAAAAAGGGGGAAAAAGTAAAGTCTAAGCGCATATGGCACGAAAAGGAAATCCAATTTCGGTAAGACTTGATCTGAATCGTAGTTCAGATTCCACTTTGTTCTCACTTCCTCTTTTATACTCAATAGTGTAATCGAAGGGCATCAACTTAGTTAACTATGAGAGCTGCGAATTTGTGTGTAACTTTTGCTCCATTAGGAACTTCAAGGCTTTCTGATCAGTCCTGATGATAATCTTCTGACCCAATAAGTATTGTGACCACTTGGTGACTGCTTGAACAATGGCCAACAATTCCCTATCATACACTGATAAGGCAGCATGTCTAGGAGATAAAGCTTTGCTAATGAAAGCTATAGGATGTCCTTCTTGCGTTAGAACAGCCCCTATACCATACCCACTGGCATCGGTTTCAACAACAAAAAATCTTAGAGGCATCAGGTAAGGCTAAAACAGGAGCCTGAGTCAATGCTATCTTCAGATCTTCAAAGGCAGCTTGAGCTGTAGGGTTCCATTGGAAACTATCCTTCTTGGTCAAATCCGTAAGAGGTTTGCATATCACACCAAACCCTTGTATAAACCTCCTGTACCCAGCCAAACCCCAAAAATCCTCTTAACTGTTTTAAGAGTAGAAGGAACAGGCCACCTTTTCACAGTATCGATCTTTTGTGGATCACTAGAGGCACCCTCAGCAGTTATGAAATGGACAAGATACTCAATCCTTTGGACCCAAAAAAAACATTTACTCCTTTTGGCAAACAGTTGGTGCTTCTCCATTTCTTCAAAAACAGATTTCAAATGCTTCACATGATCTTTCATAGTGTGGCTATATATGAAGATATCATCAAAAAATACTAACACGTGTTTCCTCAGATAACGATGACAAACAGAATTCATTAGTCCTTGAAAAGTTGCTGGGGCATTTGATAGCCCAAATGGCATCACCAAAATACTCGAAATGGCCAGAATGAGTCCTAAAGGCTGTCTTAAGGACATCCTCTGTTGATGATATCGGACCTTAAATCTATCTTAGAAAAGATCTTGGACCCCCCTAGTTCATCCAGTAAATCTTCAACAATAGGAATTGGAAATTTTTTTTTCACCGCAAACTTGTTCAAATCCCTATAATCCACACACATCCTCCATGTACCATCCTCCTTGCCTACCAAGACCACTGGTGATGCAAAAGGACTACAACTAGGTTAAATGATCCCTTGATCTAACATCTGTTGCACTAAGCCTTCAATGATATCCTTTTTGACTGAAGGATATCTATATGGTCTTTTGTAGCACAATCCTATGATCAAAAAGACCTCTAGAAGGTGGTAAACCAGTAGGTTCCTCAATAGACTCGAAAACTCTGCTAATAACTCTAGTAGTGCAGGATCCTTTTCAGGATCATTCTTGGCTACTAGGGAATGCCAATTTACCTCATCACTTCCCATAGGTACTACTTGAATCATGCAAAGTTGAGATTCATTACCTGACTATTTAGCTATCTTTCCAGCTCCTGATGTTGTAACTTGATTTCCAGCTCCTCTAAGTAGGTGTTTCCTTCCTTTATACCAAAATTCCATGGTCAACTTTCTGAAATTCAGCTTAATATCCCTTAAAGTAGCAGCCACTGAACTCCCAGGACTACTCCACAAGATCCCAAGGGCAACAGTAAGAAGTCAGCAGAAAACTCAGCACCTTGTAATAGTCATGTAATAGTAGTCGTCTTATCTACTCTCATGTTACCATTAGCTGCAGCAACCAATTGAGTAGTAATAGACCTAACCTCGCATCCTAATTTGCTGACCAATTCAGGGTCAATAAAGTTGTGGGAACTTCCAGTATCTTTGAGTATGTGCAATCCTTTTTTCGCATGGTACCCTGTAACCTTCAATGTTCTATACCCCAAAGAGCCATTCAAGGCATGCATTGATATCTCCATATGTTCCACTGGCTGAGATAGTTCCAACTGATTAGGCACTTCTTCTAGCATCGCCCCTTCTTGTTCATCCGCTGGATCATATAGTTCATCAGTTTCTTCTAACTCCAATAGAAATAATTGTTTGGAAGTTGTACACGTATGTCCAGGCATATATTTTTCACTGCAAAAATAACAAAGGCCTTTTGACCTCTTCTAAGCTTAATGTCTTTCTATTTACTCCTCCGGAAAATTTATCTCCAGGTGTAGGTAGGATAGGCTTAGAATTGGTAGATTTCTGATCCATAAACCTCCTTGAATTCATCTGGCTTGAATTCATATGGCTTTGTGTGTGCACTGGTTGCCTAACAACAGCTAAGTAAGCCTCCTGCATTCTTGCATTTCTGTAGACCTGTGATAATGATGTGGGGTTAGTGAGCTTCACAGCAATGTTCAACTCAGGTTTTAACCCTCCAATAAAGCAGCTGATTGCATTCTCTTGTTACAGGTTTACCCCAGTCAGATTTCGCTCAAACACTGACTGGTATTTCCTTAACACTTCCCACTTGTTTGATCTTCTTGATTTCCTCCATGGGATCATCAAAATCAGCCCCAAACCTCTCAACCATAGCCATCACATACTCATTCCAAGTAGCTGGTTGAAAGTATTGTCTGTACCTCATGAAAGAAAGATGCCATTGGATGGCTTCTCCTTCCAAGTGCATTGCAGCTACTGATACCTTTTCTTCTAGCTACATTCTCCATGGAAAAAAATTGTTCAATCTTGAACAACCACGATCTCAAGTCTTCTCTTGCAAATCTGAGGAATTCCATTCGGGACCATCTTGAGAAGTTTGAATGGTGATTGTTGTAACTAGCAAGACTCCTTTCTCTGTGAATTCTCTCTTCAGCTGGTCTTGCTGCCGACGGGCCATCTTGTTCCATAGGAGTCTTATCTCTTCCTGATTCTCGAGTGCTAAGCAATTGTTCCTTCAATTCCATGACAACTTGGTCCAATTTCTTCAAGTTTGTAACTTCACCTGTCAAAGCTCCCATTTTCTCTGCCAAATTCTGCATCATTTCCTTCAATTCTGCCATTTCTGGTGGAGAATTATCAGAAGATCTTGTTCCCTTTGCCATTCGAATCCAAGGATCATCTGGCTCTGATACCAATGTTACTCAATTGCAGGAACTCTTAACGAATTTGAGGATTGAACTACTGTTTCAGGAGTAATCTTGATAAGGCAGTTAAAGAAGAAGATGAACTAAGAGAGAAGAAGAGAATTAGGACGAGAGAAGAAATCTGTAATTCTATATATGCTTTGATAGTTCAGATTACAAGCTTATATTGTAATTGAATGACCGAATAGTAAAGGTTTTAGTTCACAAATCTAACAGAGTAACAGAATAACAGAAATCAGTTACTATGCCTAACTAACTGCTTCAACAGAATTAACTACTTCTGTAAGGCTAAGTCTGATTCTAACTCCTTGATTGTGTGTCACTCACTGATAGCTTCAATAATTCACTGAAATGTTTGTGGTTTGTTATTTCACTGGTTAGTAATTCAGTATCCATGACATTAGTGGCTTAGCCTTTCATGCTATCCTTCGCGCGCCTATGATATTGGCTTGGTTACTGCTTCCGCCTCTCTAAGCATGAGAATCCAATGCTTATTTTTATGTCGAGACCTTTGTACTTTTGTCAGGCAATTTTAAGGATACTATTTAGAGGAATATCTGGATCTGTTAGTAGATACCTCAGTCGGTTAGTTAGATTCTCTCCCATCTTACTGTGGTTAAGATGCTGCAGAAACAAAACTTCGACAGTTAATTACACCAACCACTTTCTGATTAAAAAGGTGTTCAGTGAGTTTGATGTGTCTTGCCAAAGTTTGATGAATCTTATATTTAGAGTCAAAATAGTAACACAATTACTTTATTTATGCTAACTACTATTCGATCTTCCTAACTGTGCCTGTTGAGGGAAATATAGTATGGTCTTTTTTTTTAATCTTTTATCTTATTTCCAGTTCCAATTTCTGGAAGCATTATGTCGAGTCACTCCAAGAGTAGAATCAGCAGCTCTGTTTCATTATATTTGACTATAAAATTTGACCATACCTAGGATAAATGCTGATTTGATCCAATTGTTGAAGATATTCAACTCCATTTTGTTAAAATTTACTTATCGTAAGATTTTTTCAGCTTCACCATATCAGCTTATTTTAAAAAAAAAAAATTTTTTTTTTGGTTAATCATAGAGTTGTTTCTTCTAAAACGCTTGAAACATCATTTCTCAGTCCAGAATCCTGGAGTGCATTTGCTTGTCTTTAGGAGTATTATCTTTGTTTCTTTATACCTTTCTATTGATTAGAAGCTCGTTCAGACTTTCTGATTTGGGTTACTTTGCTGTCTTGCCTCCTAAATTCTGTTTTATAACTTAGAAGAGTTCAGTTATTGCATATTCATTACTTATCATACTTTTGTTGACATTAATTAGTCCCTGGTCACTATTTCCAAACCATGCAGGTTGCTCTTTTGAATGGAATTACCATGGGTGGTGGGGCTGGTATCTCAATTCCTGGAACTTTCCGTGTCGCAACTGAGAAAACTGTATGGAAAAGACTAGTCAAGTTTTATTTGTTTTAGCTTTTACTTTGTTGCTTCAAAATTAATTCTCCTAGTCCAAGAATTTCCAGACTGCATTTCTAAGTAAAGTGAAGTTTCATTTGTGCTCATTCTTATACCTGTGCAGTGATTTCACATATCATGAAGTTTATGTACTTTTATTTAAAAATTATGAGTTGTATGTCGATGGTTCTATACTGTATGAGATAAAACGCAAGCCTGTCCTTGGGATACAAGTAGTGATTGCTTTTTCCTTAAAAATCATACTTTCTCCTCCTGGAACTAGAATCCTTCTCCGCTTTCTACTTCTTTTAAAATTCTATTTTTTGATAAAGGGAAAAATCAACACATGAATGCCTATGTATGAAGACTTTGAAGTCGTTGTGAATGGTCATAAGCTTTTTAGACCTGAACAGCTATTTCCGAGCCAAAGAACTATATTTCTTGCTTTTTGCTACCATCACATTAATATAATTCTATTAATGGGAATGAATTAGGATTGTACCTGTTTGAGAGAATGAGACATGCTGACTGTTCAGTACTTGAGAAGAAAGAAAAATGCTTCTCCTTTCCTCTCAAGTCTGCTACTGGTTCCTTGGTATCCTGGAGGTGGCAAAGATGGATTAGTCATGTAGAAGAAACATTGACACTTGTAGCTCTATTGATAGATGGGGGGAATCAAGAAAAAATAAGGTAGACTGTTTTATTCTATTTCTTCTCTTTTTACAGCTTTGTCGACGGACAAAAGAAGAGAAGTTAGGGAAAGGGGAAGTGTAGTCCTTTCTGAGACTGTAGTCTGATCTCTGATCAGGAGAAAAAGGGATGTGATGGCTTGAATTACTGGTTTTTATAATGATAGGTCAAAGCAAGATCTTTTTTCAAGAATATGATTCATTTGGTAGAAACTCATCGATTGGATGTGACACCTTAAGATCAAAGATAGGGTGTAGACATGCAGTGAAGGCTGAGCTGATGAGACTTATTTTAATTATCCCCTGAATACTTGTCATTTGCAGTATAAATTGAACAGAAGATCTGCCTTGACAAGTTATTTATGATGGCGTGCTGAGCCCGGTAAATGAAGAACTAGGTAGTCTTTCAGGTGGGAATGGGGTGAGAAACTTAGAAAACATATTAGGATATACGTCATACAGGCGGAAATGAAGCATATAATTGCATTTCCGTTATGATTGATCTCAGGTTCAGTTCCATATTGTTGTAGTATTTGAGGCATAGACACTATGCTGTATACAAGCATTTAGATGGTCAAGGTTGCGGCCAGTTCATGTGCTGCTTCTGTATTTTAGGCTTCAGTTTTATCTGTATTTGGTTTCTTAAGGGAGAAAGTTCAAATTCCACTGCAACTTTTCCTCTGTTTCTTCTCTTTTTTCTCCCCTTTCATTGATTGTTTTGGCTACTTCTCTATTTTATTAGCTATAATCTATTTGTGAGTTGATACCGAGTTTATTTAATAAAATTCATCCTTTACTCTTCATAAATTAAAGGCTCTATATTGATGAACTTTCTCTTGTACCAAAAAGTGAAATAGTAATTATGTTTGTTTATTGTTAAATCTTTTGACTCCCAGTGAAGAAGCTTTTTTATTTCCATTATATGTGACTTATAACGACAGACTTGGCATTTTTAAAGTCCAGAAACCATTAGATATCTTGGCCTTATTGTAAGGTTATAATCTGATTTTAATTTTCTCAAGAAGTAAATGAACGTTCAGGTAATTTAGTCAAAGAAATCTTTCATTGAACTTGAAAGTCCAAAGTTCTATTAAATTTGGACAGTGCTAGGTGATAATTTAGGTGTTTCATGTGCTGTAAGTTATTGATTTTTCAAAGTTCTTATAGGGTATTGGGTGTTGCATCATGTAGGTTTTTGCCACACCAGAAACATTGATTGGATTCCATCCTGATGCGGGGGCGTCATTTTACCTTTCTCGCCTCCCTGGTTACTTGGGTAAATTCTTTTGCTGTTCTCATGCTGTGGTTTGGATTCATCAGTAACTTCTATAATGTGATATACCTGAGCGCCTTTGATGATGAACTATCTAATTTGGAACTATCTATCTGATCCCCCCTCTCTACACACATCTTGTTCCTCAATCTCAAATTCTTTCCAAGTTTAGGGTAGTTGAGTCTGCACGTATGAGATGCCCATTTTCTATGAGGAAAATACACATGTCAATATCCCAATGCTTTCCTTATATATTTGTTATCAAAATATGCTACTGTTATTGTTTTACTCCTGTAGACTTTATACTTCTTTTCATATGCTTTCTCCTCTTTTTTTTCTTCCTTTATTTGGAATTGATGCACTTGAGTAGAGGGTCTCTTGGAAATAGCCTCTCTATCTCCACGAGGTAGCGGTAGCCGGTAAGGTCTGCATACACTCTATTCTCCTCAGACCCTACTTTTGCTTTCTCTGTTCAAAATTTGTCTGAACTGCCTTTTCTTCTTCCATTTAACTTCGTACCATGATGTTAATATGTGGCTCCCTATATTTGTTTATGTACTATCTTTCGCAGGTTTTAGACTAAAATTACAGGGCATTGTATTTGTTGATATAACTGGTAAGTGATAGGTGATAAGTCAACATGCCAGTTGCTAGATCATGTAGGACTTCATTTACATGGTTGACTCTTGATGAGTTCATACTCTATGGCATATAAACCTTAACCAATCTAATGTGCATGCATGCCAGCTCATGTAAGCTTTTCTATCTTATGCTATACTATTTTGTGGTTTCAAGCAGAATGTTTTTTCCCCCTTTGAAGCTTTATTTGTGACTTCTGGTTGGTATGCTGCCTCTCTCACCTGTTTGATGATTTGCTATATGCTGCCTCTCTCACCTGTTTGATGATTTGCTACTGCCTCAATGAAAAACAATTTGGCATGGAAGAAAGCAATTAAATGTTTTCGATTTGCAGGAGAGTACCTGGCCCTAACTGGAGATAAGATCAGTGGAGCAGAAATGATTTCCTGTGGGCTTGCTACACACTACTCACACAGTGCAGTAAGTCCAATACCCATGCTTAATTTGTTTTGCACAGGTGCCAACAACCTACTTGGGTTATTTGACAATTGTTCTGGAAACTTCTTATCTGCCCGCTCCATTCATCTCAGAAACTTCCCTTAATTGAGGAACAACTTGGAACGTTGATTACTGATGATCCCTCAGTGATTGAAAGATCTCTTGAAAATTATGGAGAGATTGTCCCTTCAGATCCGAAGAGTTTACTTCACAGGTACCTGTCATCCTTGATAAACATGTAATATGAATGTCCAATATGTAAGGTTCTCGTTTAAGTTCTTAAAGGGGTGGATTGATACAGATTACCACTTTGAGTTATGAGCTGCTTTCGGATTTGTACCTTTTCTAGTTGTTAATCAAGCACCTATTGCTCAGTCAGTTGATTCCAAACCTACATGTTCAGCAAATCCCCTTCATATTTTTTATCGGACATTGAATCAATCCTTTGGCTTATTGAAATCATAAATACACTTCTGCAGCCTTGCTCCATTATTTTGCTTGCTGTAGAAAAGCAAGTTATAGGTTTGATTGCATGAGAAACTTGCAATTATTTCTTTTAACATTTTTTATGCTAGTCAAAAAGAAAGGATTTGCAAGTCAATCTTTTTTTCTCTTCTAGGATCCAAATTGGTAATTTATGGGGAACTTTTTAATTTTTTAAACAGAAAATCCTGCAACTAGCTCTTCAAATTAATAGGTTCCCAAGTGCAGAAATTGCCTTTTTTTTTTTCCTTTTATAGAAACTGGTCGTGTCACCAACTTACCCTTGAAGTTGTATAGAATGCATCAACTGGTGGAACAAAATTTTAGCTCTCTGAAACATGACATTACCTTTGGAAACTGTGGCTCCTGAAAACGTTTTTCATGGTTCCGTTTGGATCTTTTGGTCTTTGTATAGTGTTGTTTAGCCTTTTGTTCTCAAAAATAAAAAAAAATTACTGTTTTCTTACTGAGTTGTGTGTGATCTTGTTTGAGATCAATCTGTATTTTGATAGCTTAAACTAATCCATGTTTTCTCTTTCTTTAGGATTGAAATTCTTGATAAATGTTTCAGCCATGACACAGTCGAAGAAATTATTGATGCTTTGGTGAGCGGTTATTTCCTCTGTGTCTGTATCCATATTTCCATTATACTGAAAAGGTCTCTGAATGATACTAAGTTCTGTGCAGTGATTGATTTTTTTGTTTAATATCTCTTACGGGGAAAAGAAAGATCAGGAACTAAAAATGTAGTACTCAGAAGGTGGCAGCTATTGCCAACAGAAGACCATGTTCAACTCCAGGAACAGGATATGTTCATATTAGTAGAGGATGAAGCATCCCTAGCTCTAGAACAACTTATCTCAATTCCATCTAGACTGGAGTATGAAGGCTATTACTGAATAACAAACTTGATTGGATGGGTACACAATCAGTGTGAACAGTAGAAACGATAGTTCTTTGACGTGGTATCTGGGAAAATTTGCTCTCATCTCGATTATTTCCCTGATACTTGCTATCTCACACCAGTACAAGTATCTGGTGACTCTGGCCCCAAAATCACTTTAACTTCTTCCGTCTCTGCTGGATTTGAAGCCTGGCCTTCCATGTTTTCATACACTTCTTGACTGTTAGGCTACATCTTTGGGTAGTTATAGAAACGTAATTGAATTGATCAATGCAATAATGTTCAACCTCTGATTGCGTTGCTTTTAATACCTTGGCCGTCACAAGTTACCACTAATTGAAAAATCTGAAAAAACCCAAGGATCATTGTTCACTTTGCTTGTTCCCTGAGGTTCTAAAAGTACCTATAGATCCAAGTGCTGTTGTGACACTAAATTCTAGTAATTATTCTTTGGAGAAAGTATATTGCGGAGATTCTAACTTCCCCATATGCTAAAATGCATGCAGAGGCCTTCACGTGATGCACTTTTTTGACAATTGTACAATCTGAGTCATAGAAATCTGCTGTGTGCATGAAAGTTTTTAATCACAGGCGTGATTACATTTCTAAAAAGAAACATACCTTTTGTCAGGAGAGTGAGGAAGCCAAGAAGCAAGATGCATGGTGTGTTGCAACACTCGGAAAACTACAACAAATTTCTCCCCTGAGTTTGAAAGTTTCACTGAGATCTGTAAGTTGTAACTTTTTCCAGATGGAAAATTCTCTCTTTCCCCTCTTCCAGTCACCAGGTCATTCTGAGATGACCATCCGCTAATGCCTGCTATCAGATACGCGAAGGTAGACATCAGACTCTGGACCAGTGCCTAAGGCGTGAGTATCAAATGTCACTACAAGCTTTATCTGGACAAATAACTAGTGACTTCTGTGAGGTATATATCTTGCAATATAAATGAATGAATGTCTCGGTACTACATTTCATGCATGATCATCATTGTGCACTGATATCTTCTTATCAGGGGGTTCGCGCACGACTTGTGGATAGAGATCTTGCACCTAAGGTAAACCAATATGTTATTTTAGTGAATTATGATCCTCTTTCCAGTGGGGTTTCCTAACAGCGTCTTTTAGCCTTGGAGAGCGTTTCTTGAATTCTGTTAAAACGTGCAGTGGGATCCTCCAACCTTGGAAAAAGTAACAGATGACATGGTAGATCAGTACTTTTCTCGGCTAACAGCATTTGAGCCTGAACTGGAGCTGCCTACACAACAGCGAGAAGCATTTACATAACTTTTGGGTAGGGAAACTTCTCAACTCTGAAGATAGCAGAAGAAAATCGGAAGAGGACAAAGAGAATATGTGAATATCATTTATATTTCTTTACTGAACAAACATTGAGCAGTTCAGTCTTGATATAGTGAAAAACTGTTGATAGTCAACACCTCTTTACTTACAACAACATACCCAGTGGAATTCTACAAGTGGGGTCTGGGGAGGGTAGAATGTACGCAGATCTTACCACTAGCTCATAGAAGTAGAGAGGTTGTTTCCTAGGAACCCTCGTCTCAAAAATCCATAAGCAGAATAAGCTAGATATGACAAAAAGTAAAAGAAAGGGAACAACAGAAAACGACTAATAACTAAAAACGCATGACAATACATAAATATGATACAATTAACCCATAAATAACAAATAATGACAACACATGTTATAAAACACTACTACTCCTTTATCCTACTATACTCTATGACTAGAGAATCACCTAACCTTACCAACCAATTAGTCTCACTTCTTTTTATGTAGGGTCATTTTCTCAGTGAGATCAAGTTTCGCCATATCATGTTTGATCACCTCCCCCAGTACTTTTTTGGTCTACCTTTATCTCTTCGTGTAGCTCCTAACAGGAGCATCGGTACTCCTTTTTTGCACATGTTCAAACCATTGCAGTCTCGCTTCCTTCATCTTATTAGCCATGAGAGCCACCTCTAGTTTCTCCTGAATGGTCTTATTCCTAATCTTTGTTACTCCTAGTGTGATCACACATCCATCTCAACATCCTCATTTTTACGATATGCATCTTCTGGACATGTGCATTTTTGATTGGCCAACACTTCACCCCATACAACAAAGATGATCTAACCACCAATCTGAAAAACTTACCTTTGAGTTTATGTGGTATCTTCTTATCACGCAATACTCCAGATGTAAGCCTCCATTTAGTCCATATTGTTCCAATACGATGTGTGACATCATCGTCGATCCATTATTCTAGATGATGGACCCTGAATACTTAAAGTTTTCCCTCTTGGGGATAGGTTGAGTGACAAGCCTCACATCAAAGTTTGCTTCATCACTTTCAACACTGAACTTGCACTCCAAGTATTCAGTTTTGATCCTGTTTAATTTGAATCCTTTGGACTCCAAGGCGTGTCTTCAGGCCTTCAACCTATCATTAACTTCAGTCTGGGTCTCATCAATCAGTACTATGTTATCTGTAAATAGTATACATCATGGTACCTCCTCCTGGATAGATCACGTCAGCTCATCCATCACCAAGGCAAACAAAAAAGGGTTCAACACAAATCTTTGATGGAGTTCCATTTCAACAGAAAAATACTCTGAGTTTACTCTCATCGTTCTTACCCGAGTTTTGGCTCCATCATACATGTCCTTAATCGCCTTGATATATGTCATTGGGACACCTTTCACCTCTAGACACCTCCATAAGATATCCTTTGGGACTTTGTCGTATATTTTCTCGAGATCAATGAACACTCCTCTACTTTGATTAACTAAATTGAAACACATCCCAATCAATTATGTGTTAAAAACACCTCTTAACTTGGTTAAAGTTAAAGAGGTGTTTTTCACACTTGTTACATGATTAAGAGTATATTTACTTTTAGTTAGTCAAATAGAAAAGTTTTTAACACTATCAATATTTTGTGAATGAAACTAATAATTCGTCCCAAATTTATGTATTCAGATCTATTTCTTCCATGTGGAATTGTATTCCTATTGCAAGTATAGTTTTGATATCAAAATTTTATTAACATATTAAGCAGATCCAATTGAATTTAGCTTCAAAGATTCTCAAAGCCAAAAAATGCCATAAAGATTGGAATGTACATCAAACTTCAGTAGTGATACATCATTAATTTCACATGCGGTGTATAAAATTCGATGCAAAGGATCTCCTAGAATTTGTGTTGCCTTTTGGTCAGGGCATGACAGATGCAAAATTATCAACTTAAACTCAGTCTCAAGTAGTTGCAGTTTCTTCCCTGGAACACCTATTATCAGAAAAAGCACGCACTCGCACAAGGCAAAAAACAATTCGCCACAACCTCCTCCAACTCCCTTGTCAGCTATTCATAACATAGTCCATAAAAATTACAGTATGTCCTTTACTGTTACACCTCTGAGAAAATGGAGGTATCCATGAAAATATATTCCACTACGTGGTATAAACCTCTCAATCTGCACTTTCGGTAATCCTTTCAAGGGAATACACAACTTCTATGTATATAAGCAATTATTTGTATACATTATAGAATGTTAACTGTTTTATTCATCAAAGTTGACTGACCAATTCTGGTCCTAAAGATTTCACAACATTGCACCCACCCAAGGAAACAAATTCAAAAAAAATAATTAGATAGGATGCAGTTGCAGGAGCTTTAACAAAAGGCACACCATCTTTTCAACTTTCTTTGCTGGCCTTGTACGTGTTAACCAGTTGCATTTGCACATCACCTGAAACTGGTGCATGCTCTTTGTATTCCATTGTAAACTCACCTTTCCCCTGCATGAAACAAAACGATGATTGATATGTCACTGAATTTCACTAAGCAGAGAGAGCACAGAGGTTGGTATCACAAATTTCTCACTATGAATTTTGCAAGTGATTAGGATAAAAGGAAAGAGGAATAAATTTTGTTTTTGGTTTAATACAAAGAAAGGAAAGAATGTTTGTCACTACACTGATTTAACAGAGAAAAGGAAAGAATGACAGTTCATATTAACACCCTAATGACATATTTTGCTACTAATAAGGGTTGTGTCCTTGTTGCATCACAAATGCTTCTTCAGAGCACATTCACCTCTTTTAGGTTTCCAACCACTTGTATGACAAAAAAACTACATTGTTTATGACATTCTCCATCATTTTTCTCTTCTACTGCCTTCCTTTCACTCCTATGATATCCAACAGCTTAAAAAAATAGAAATCACCTCCTCCCTTGCTTCGATAAAAGAGTACTATGGATGAATTGGAAACAAAATTACTGACCTGTGTCATTGATCGTAGAGTTGTTGAGTACCCAAACATCATGTTGAGAGGAACCTGAGAAATAAATAGTATTACTCATGTCATGATACTTTCAGAATAAATGCATACTGTTCCAAGGTTGACAGACATCAAGAACGGATTTTCCCTTTGTCCCTTACAAGCCATGTAAATTAGCAATTATTGTGTCTGTCTCAAAACAGCAGACAAATGGAAGTAACATGAAGACCACCAATCAACATGAAAACAATTTCTCATAAATATTGTATTTTCCTCGCATGAAAAGTAAAACTAATCTGTTCCAGAAACTGCTTAGTTAAGGTATTAATTATTATAGATAGAAACAAAAAAATATACATGATGCATCTTTCTTACACAGCTTTGTCACACATACTTGTAGCCATAATCAATATCATCGGGAAGGACACCAAAATCTGATAAGGCAGTAGGTCAAGAAGAAAGAAGCCAGCCACATATCAACAGTTAATATATGATGACCAAGTATCACACACACGTCTTATGAAACACGTGCCCAAAAACTACTACTAAGAAGCCCCAACACAAACGAGAACATGCATTACCACCAAGTTTAATAGCCACT
>JAOTQJ010000001.1:23715246-23735745 GCA_025642045.1 Solanum sejunctum | reverse complement strand
ACATTTTCTCTTAACAATTAGCAAACTATGCACTTCTCTCACAAGGGCTTTTTTTTTTTACATTACAAGAAAATTGACTTCATTGACCAATCAACGAAAAAGTTAGAACACCTAATTTCACTTCATTGACCAATTAAAGCTCCATTAAAGTATGTCCGCCACTATATTCCATTCAATAAAAAAGTTTAATTATCATATGATACAGCAGATACAACATGGACAACAACATTCAAACAAAGTATGAGTAAACCTTACCAAAGCTTGGCAGAGCCGCAGTTGATTGAGACTGCGAGGATAAAGCTGGTGCAGATGCTTTGCTAGACAATGAAAAACTTGTAGATGGGGCAGAGGTACCAAACCCAGCAATTGGAGCTGTATCAACAGCACTAGTTGTTGAAGCAGAAGTAGTGGGTGCAGGAAATGTCGGAGATAAACCAGTTCCACTAGTTGTAGAAGAAGCTCCAGTAGCAGCTGCAGTTGTAGAAATGCTGGTGGGGGTAGTAACAGTCGAAAACAAAGGTGATGAAGAAATTGAAAACGCAGTACTAGCAGGTTTTGACACTGGAGCACTTGAAGAAGAAGCAGAATCTGTTACGGAGCTTCCTGACCCTTTTGCAACCGAAAATGACAGAGCAGTAGAAGCTGAAAAAGGTGATGAGGATGAAGAAGCTGCAGCAGGCATGGAAAAGGAAAATGAAGGTGCAGATGACGCTGAACTCGGCGTTGATAATGAAAATGCTGGACCTGATGCTGCTGAGCTCGAAGTCGAAAATGAAAATGCTGGTGTGGACACTGCAGAACTAGTTGATGCAGTAGCAAGCGAAAATCCTGGTGTAGAAGACACGGAAGTGGTGGTTGAAGTACTTAACAATGAAAACTCCGGGGCAGAAGAAGCTGAACTTGCGGGTGAAGCACCAGGGAAAGAAAATACAGACGAAGAAGATGAGGAACTGGCAGCTCCCGAGCTGGCAAACGAAAATGCAGATGAAGAAGAAGCTGAAGTTGAAGCCGACGGGAACGAAAGTGAGCTCGCTGCTGATGAAAAAACAAATGAAGGAGTTGAAGATGATCCAAATGGAGGAGTAGATGACGAAGAAGAAGACCCAAATACGGATGAAGAAAATGGAACTGTACTAGCACTAGTTGCTGCATTTCCAGTAGAAGCAGTAGTTGATGATAAAAACGGAGAAGAACCAAACAAGCCCAACCCCGAACTTGAACCAGAAGCCGAACTGGACCCAAACAAACCCGACGACGGCGTACCTGACGACCCGAACAGTGAAGAACCACCGAAAGGAGATGAACTGGCAGAGGCGCTAGCTGAATTTGCCCCAAACAATGGCGAACTACTAGCAGATGTAGTTGATACGAAGAAGTTCGTAGTGGTACCCGAACCGGTAGACGATCCGAATAAGTTTGAAGTGGTGCCCGAACCGGAGGAGGATCCGAATAAGGTTGATGTGGTACTCGACCCGAAAGAAGATCCGAATATACTGGGTGCAGGAGCGGAACCAGAAGCAGCAGTAGATGAAAACCCAAACGACGGTGTAGAAGCACCGGTGGAAGAGCCGAAACCGAAAGAAGGAGCAGAAGTACCGAAGCCAAAAGAAGGAACAGAAGAGGCTGAAGTAGCAGAAGTACCAAATCCAAAAGAAGGGGCAGAGGAGTCGGAATTAGGATTTGAGAAGGGCATGGAAAATGGGGATGAAGCGGAAGCAGACGATGTGGTAGGGATGGCTGAGGGAGTGGTGGAAAAAGCAGGGGTTGAAGAGAAAGAGAAGGGTGATGAAGAAGAGGAGAATGAAAAGCCTGTCGACATTGTTACCGGAGCTCCGGCAGCGCTTGTATCCTATTTTTTGTTCAAAATTCAACGCCGGAGTAGGAGTAGCAGGGGACAGTGAGGGTTTTTCCAATGAGAAGAAGAAGGGTGTTTTATATGAACTGACAATAAGGAGTAATTTGGAATTAAATTGCACCGTAAGTACGTAATTGTAATTTGCACTTCATTCTAATTTTTCTAATTATTCCCACTCAAATTTTTGTTTGCTTCTTTTGCAAATCATAAGTAACCTATAGTTTTTGGTCATATTTTTGAATTTAGCAGTTATTTCGTGCAAGATATAAGATATAATAATTTTATAATAAAATATAAAATTATTTTATTTTATATTGAATTGAAAATATTAGATATTTATAAAATTATTTATAGGATAAGTTATTTCATATACATGATATAGGGGTGTGCATAGATATCGAAAAAGTGAAAAAATAAATCGAATCCAACTAATTTAGTTTTTTGATTTTTTTGGTTTGATATCGATGACTTTTTAAAAAAACTTGATGTTCGATGTAGGAGGAGTCTCAAAACTTTAATGCACCAAAAAATCAAACTTTTATTAAAAAAATTAAAAAATTATATATATATATACACATATTAGACCCAAAAAATAAAATTATATTTATATATATCAATTAACAATTAAATCATTCATGAAATAAGTCAAAGTAGCAATAAATTTGTAATTCATATGGTTAACTTGAAATATTATTTTCCAAGAGAAATTCAAATATATTTTTGTCGATTCATGTCATATAAAGGAATTCATCTTTGTACTTATTTTTCTCATAGAATGAATGGAGGTGTATGTTCTTGACAAAGATAAGTATAATTTTTAAGCACAATAAGTGTTCCATGAGGCCCATATTATCATTTAACATAATTTTGTTTGTCCTCATTTTATTTTTTATTAGTTCATACTAAAAAAAAATTAAAAAACACCGAACAAAGTCGAATCAAAGTTCAATTTAATATATGAGCACACTTTTTCAAAATCAAAAATCAAAGAACCGGATGGAAATTTATTAAAATCGAACCAAAGAATCGAATGTCCACCTCTAGCACGATGAACAATTTATTCTAGAATAACTTATCACGGATAGTTAATCTCCGGATAACTTACTTTCAGCCAAATAACTCTTTGTAATAATGAAAACAGATACTTCAATTCCGATAATTATTATAATATTAGTTGAAAAGAAGTGTGGTCTTTGAAAAAGTCAATTTATTAGTAATAAAGCTTATTAGGAATGTAAAGATACATCATATATTATCTACATCATTCTATACAGTAGCAATATTTTTACATGAACTAACTTTTAAAATAAAAACCTCTAGGAAGACGATCAAATATGATATCAATGAATGCGTTTGAAAGTGAATAAAAGTGAAAATGAAGGAATTTGGTGATAGATTTCAAAGCAAGAAAATATTAAAGACGACTTGCCTGCTAAGGCTCAGATAAATAATGTCTAGTTTTCATACATAATCTTAATCAATGAGATTGACTTTATTTAATGCATGATTGAAATTGTGTTGTGAAACTATCTATCTATGAAGATATTGTCTAGATTTAAGATGTACTGAAGACTCTTAACTGCATATGTAATAGTTGAATTGTGTAAATAAAAATTATCAAAAAGAATGTACAATACGAAAAAAGTTCTTTAGGATTAGGTTGTAAAAAGAATTCTCTCCAACACTTATATTAAGTTCATTTTTTATTACCAAGACTAATATTCTTTATTCATTAATATTCTCAAAATTTTAAAATCATAAAATTATTATATTTTATAGACATTGTCAGATAATTTACCATGGAGATAACAACAACAAAAACATACTCAGTTGTGTCCCACAAGTGAGGTCTTGGGAAGGATAGATTATACGCAGAACTTACCGCTACCTTATCAAGGTAGAGAGGTTGGTTCCTAATAATTTACCATGGAGATATTGAATAGAAATATCTACTTTGGGCTCTAATTAAAAGGAGGAAAAATGCTCTCAAAATCTAATCGCCTAAAACCCTAGAAGCATTCATCATCGTTGTCGTTTGTGGCTGCATCGGCCACTGGGCAGCCTCTGTAGGAATAATCCAAAGGAAGGACAACTGAAATGTAACAAAAATGGTACAAGCAAGGGTAATTCTGGAGAGATTATTTATGGTTTCTGCATAAGAGATATAAATGGGTATCTAGTTTATATACAAGCCAAAAGAATAGGGGTTGCGAAGTAGAGGCAAGAGCCAACATTAAAGATAAGTGTATGAGAGAAGGAATACAGAACTTAGTAATAGAAATACACTCATTTTGAAAAACATTATTAGAGGGAGGTGGAAAAACATTTGGGAAATCACAGAAGTATTGGAAGACATAACAGAAGAAATGCAAAGACAAAATATCAAAATCATGCGTACATTTCGAAAGGACAATTGGATGACTGATTATTTAGCTAATTTAGCTATTAATCAAACAAGTGCTCCCTTCACATCTTTTTAGTTAACATAACTTTTTAGTTGTCCTAATAAGTTGCGGCAAAATTTTTAAGTGAAAATTAATTAAAAATATTATTTTTCCAATATATCTCTTATTAGTTTTTAATCTTAATATATGTATGTGCTTATTAATCTCTCAATCTCTCTATATATATATATATATATAAAAGAAAATAAAGAGAGTAGTTTGTAATGTGAATAAACTAAGTGACAAGCTATTAAATAATAAATATCCTATACAATATTTTGATTAAAGGATAAAATGTGTTTGAATTTAAAAATATATAAAAAGTTAAAAAAAAAGTTTTTTATTAGCTTATAAGTAGAAACTCATTTATTGAAGAGTTCTAAATAAATCCTTACTATTTCATAAACTTATCATATTCAGGTATTTTAAAATAATTTTACATATATTTAATTTAAATATTAAATTAAATAATAAAAATATAACAACAACAACAAATATCTCATAGAGGTAGAGATGTTGTTTACTGGAAACCCTCGTCTCAAAAATTCATAAGCAGAATAAACTAGATATGAAAATAAGAAAAGAAAAAGAACAAAAAGAGCGACTAATACGAAAAAACACATTATAGTATGCAAGTACAATAAAATCAATATATAAAGACGGATAATGACAACTCAAGATATAAAGGCACGTCTAAACCTACTAACCTACTATACCCCAAGACCAAACATCAACTTAACTCTACTGATCTATTAGCCAGCTACTCTAATACGCTATATCCACTCTTTTCTATCTAAGGTCATATCTTTGGTGAGATCTCCACTCTTTTTTATCTAAGGTCATATCCTTGGTGAAATAAAATTTCGTCATATCTTGTCTGATCACCTTCCCGCAATACTTTTTTGATCTATCTCTACCTATCTGCATAACCCCTAAATCCAACCTCTCGCACCTGAAACATCAATACTCCTTCTTTACACATGTCCAAAATAATGGAGTCTCGCTTCCCTCATCTTATCAGCCGTAGGATCTACCTCTAACTTCTTCCGGATGATCTTACTCCTAATCCTATCACTCCTGCTATGACCACACATCTATCTCAACATCCTCATCTTCGCAACCTGCATCTTCTGAACATGTGAATTTTTTATTGGCCAATACTCCACCCCATATAGCAAAGATAGTCTAACCACTATTCTGTAAAACTTGCATTTAAGCTTAGGTGATATCTTTTTTATCACAAAGTACTCTAGAGGCAAGCCTCTATTTCCTCCATACTGCCCCAATATGATGTGTCACATCATTGTCGATATCACCACTACTCTGGATGATGATCCTAGATATCTAAAGCTTTCTCTGTTTGGAATAGATTGAGTGGCAAGTTTCACTTCAGTATTTGTTCCATCTCTAGCAACACTAAATTTACACTTCAAGTATTCTGTTTGGGTTCTGCTCAATTTAAATCCTTTGGATTCCAAAGTATATCTCCAAACCTTCAATCTATCATTAACTTTAGCTCGAGTCTCATCAATCAGTACTATATCATATGCAAATAACATACATCATGTATATATGATTTTATTCATGTATATACATAGTAATATTTAATTTGAAATTATATTTTGATTGTTACCATTTATACACAAAATAGTTTAAATAATATTCCTCTATTTCTCATTTTCTTTTCTTTTTTTACTTTTATTTTTAAAAGTCTAATGTATTTGTTAATTCAACCATTTTTAATTTCTTAATTAAAAATATTTTATTATTATATTTATTTATTTTTATTATCCTAAAATTGGCAAGTGACTTTTCAATAGCTTTGCTATATGGCTTAACCACATTATAAATTACTATTCTTTATTATATACATAGATAAGGGTACAGGAATTTTGAAGTTTTTGCACAACTACCAATAAGAGGGAAATACATCACTAACAGTGAGAAAGCAAATATTCCATACATCAGGACTAGAACAAAAGAAACTAAGCCCCATGTAAGCATATAAATAGGAAAGGTAGGGAGCATCAAGCATATTACATTGAGTTACTATTTTTGTCAATCTACATTAGCGCATTTTCACGAAAAAGGCAGAAATACAGTCTCAGAAGTTGTGTTCAAACATAGAGATTAGCATGAAACCAAGATAGAAGTAGGCAAAAAGCTCAAATCCAGCTGATAAAAGAAAGAGAAGAATTAGAGCTATACAGAGTGGAAGAAACACTACTAAAAGAATTGCAAATACCGACCCCGAATACTGACTTCTGAAAGTTGGTATTGCCAAAAATATCGACTAAATACCAACTTCCGAGCGAAAGTCAGAATAAGGAGTGACCACCGAATACTAACTTCTGAAAGTCGATATTGCCAAAAATACCGACTTTCGAGCGAAGGTCAGAATAAGGAGGCCGCTTTTGAATACCAACCTCCCGAGGTCAATATATACTGACTTCTGGAAGTCGACTTGAATTTTAAGTCGAAAAATTATAAATATAATCTTTTTATTTCTATTTTATTTTTTTATTTTATTTTTGACATCTGAGGTTGGTATTATTTTTTTATTTTATTTGATATCGACCTCAAGTGGTCGGTATTATTTTTTTTATTTTTATTTAAATATCGACCCCAGTGGTCGATATTATTTTTTATATTTTATTTGAATATCGATCTCTGATGGTCAGTAATATTTCTTTTTATTTTATTTTAAATACCGACTTCTAGTGATCAATATTATTTTTTTAATTTTGTTTCAATATCGACATCCTAATGTCAGTATTATTTTTTTATTTTGATTGAATATTGACCTCCAATGGTTGGTATTATTTTTTTATTTTGTTTCAATACCGACTTCCTATTGTCGGTATTAGTTTTTTTATTTTGTTTCAATACCGACCTTCAATGGTCAACACTGACCTCCAGTGGTCGGTTTTCTGCAAAATAATCTGCAGCAATGTGCTACAATTTTTGTTATCCACCAGTATATTTCAATCAAAGCAGCCCAAAAAACTATCAACACAATAATTTTCTACATCTACATTACATTAGTTTAAAGTAAACTTAAACTAATTCAAATTAAACTTGAATTCATTCAAAATAAACTAAATAATTAAACAATTTAAAAAGTATAGAAACTATAGAAGTATGATTGTCTAATAGATACAACTACTACTCAGAGCCATCTCTCTCCTCAAATAACTCACTAGGACATGAAGGAATAATCTTCCCTGAATCAAAAAGAGCTTTCAATTGAGCCGAAAGCGCTGCATATCTCTTTTCCTCTTCTTTCTTTGTTGTTGCATTCTTCTCATCTCTTTGTCTTTCTCTTTCAGCAAGCTCAACATCTCTCTTCTTCTCTCTTTCTGATGCTGCAGCAAGCTTGGCAGTAAGCAAAAATATCTTATCCTCCATTTTAGACATTGTCACTCTACCCAGACCATCAATGTCTGAGGATGATGAACAAAAAAGCCAAGCTTTTATCTCTTGATAGGCCTTTTCCGTATAACCATAGACAACCCCTCTAACTGGTTCACTCGCACTCTCTCGCCATAATTGTTCTATAAGATTTTGTGTAAGCGGTGTGTCTTGACTTCCAAGAGATAGAATGCTACGGTAATCCTGAACTTTTTGCATAAACCTCTCTTGTCATTTAAATGAAGAACTCTTAGAAAAAATGTAATATATACAAGAAAAAATCGAATGAAGTTGATCTTACATATGTCTCTTGAGCACGTGGCTCAATCCATGTTTTTTCTCCTGTGTTTGTATTTTTCTTTACGTGAGTGTCCTTCAATACCTCTTCATGAGTTACTGGTCTATCCAACTCTTTTTTCCTACAAACATTATATATAGAATATGATCATTAATCTCCAAAAATTACATACAAAAATGAAAAAAAGAATTATTTTATTGAATTTAAGAAAATATACCATTCTACTCTTTCTCGTTAGCTAGCTATGGCTCCATTAGTATGTAGAGAGCCGCCCTTCGCTGATGCGCGAGCCTTTTTTCCAATGTTACTTCTCATTTTAAATTTTTCACTAGTGTTCCAATGTTCTTGCAACTTGGTCCATAGTTCTGGCGTAACAAAGTGGGGACTTCTATTGTATCTCCGACAATCACAAAACGTGCTAGCAAGCACCTTTCTAGCTTTCATCTTGAAGTTTCCTTGAATTTTTTCCTCATGCTTGGGTGCCCATACATAATATTTCTGCAATAAAATAAAATAAACTATGTAAACTAGAAATTATAGTGAATTTAAATTGTTATTACTGTAATTTGTACTTGAGAGCCATGCTGTTGCCTAAACCCAAGCAATGGGCAAGCACCTATCAAAATGCTGGTATAAGACAAAATGTTCACACTTCACTGCAGTGCCCTCCTATTTAAACCTTATATGGATATGAGTCTTCTCTACTTCCAAGGGTACCATTTTCTTAGTCTTGAGTCCTATCAGTGCAGGGTTTAAGGAAATAGCCTCACTACTTCTATGAGGTAGCGGTAAGGTCTGCGTACAAGTTACCCTCCCCAGACCCCACTTGTGGGATTACACTGGGTATGTTGTTGTTGTTGTTGTTGTTGAGTCCTATCAGTGCAGGACCTCAGTCAACAGAGACTGCAAGTTCAGAAGGTCCTGAGAGATCACTTAGTTCAAGCCCAAACTAGGATGAAATGGTATGCAAATAAGAAGAGTGAGAGGCAGTTTATAGTTGGAGATTAGGTATGTCTGAAACTGCAACCTTATAAACAGACTTCAACTGCAGCCAAGAAGCAACTTAAAGTGAGTTTAAAGTACTATGAACCCTATCAAATTTTCAAAAAAGAAAAGGAGCAGTGGCATTGAGCTGCAGTCACCAATCATTCCCCAATTCATCTTGTGCTTAGTGTCATTACTGGAGAAGGGAAATGGGTAAATACAACCTCAGCAGCAGTTTCCCTTCGCGGGAGAAGATGGACAGATTATGGTTCAGCCTTGTGTCATTTTATGCAAGGAAGGTGAAGTAGAATAATGCAGAAGCAATGAAGCTGTTGGTTCAGTGGAAAACTTAGCCTTCAGATGTTGGGCAGCAAATGAATGCACATCCTTGAGGATAAGGATGATATTGAATATTGGTGAAATGTAAACATGTTTAAACAATATCAAAAATAATTTGGTCGAAATACACGCTTAAGAGACATATTGAAAATTCCTACAGTGAACATGTTTAAACAATATCAAAGTGTTTCACCCAATAGAAATTTTTACCTTAAATTCATTGAACATCTGACCTTGGGCATTTATTGGAATCTCACTCCAACTCGGGTACAAACCATTATAGTGAGCTCCGATGCAATTTTTAGATGATACGTGTCATACCCTCATCCGGACACATCCTACAACATTTAAGTAAAAATGTACATTAATTCAACTTCAGATATAATTCAAAATATAAACCATGAAGATGTAATATAGTTGACTCATACCTGTATCCTACAGGCTCAATGATGAGTCTCCAGGTACTGTCTCTATCGCCTGGCTGTGGACCTTGTGCATTTGAGTGCTGAGTCGTGGGAGTATTAGGTTCCGAGCCATTAGACCCAAGGCGAAGATTAGAAAGTCCAACAGATTCGCTAGTAGCGTTGAGACTGTTGCACTGACTAGAGCTAGGTGATGGTATATTAGACTCATGACTGGGTGCCACAATAGGTGCAGATATAGTATAAGCAGAACGTGAAGCCATGAGAGTAGGGGCATTTTGTGACTGATGTGCTAATCGAGTAGTTGAGAGTGAGGCTCGTGGGGTGATATTAACTTGAGGTGGATCGTTAGCTATCACGATCCCAGTAGGCCTCCTGGTAGTATTGAGCTTTATTTTCTTTTTTGGATTAACAGACTTTTTTGATTTACCCTTATCATTTACCATCTAAATCAGATCAATCAAATTTTTCCATCAATCTCGGATGGAGTCAAAGATTGACTATTTTTTTACTTTGGAGAATAATGGAATAAAGCAAAATGGCTCTTTAAACTATCTGCGCTTCTTTCATTTGTGAAGTAGCAGTTAGTCAATGCAACTTTCAACGCTGCTCATGGATCATCTGGAAACAACCGCTTTATGTTTTTAAACATAGGGGTTAGGCTGCGTACATCCGACCCCCTCTCACCCTGCAATGAGCAGAAGCCTTTCGAGGTACTGGGGTATGTTGATGATGATGATGATGATCAGATCAATCAAATAGTAAGCTTTAAAAAGAGTACTGTCAGTTCTAATCTTTAAGGAAAAAGTAAACTCAAATGCACCAAACATGAAAACTAAACCAGGAAGCATACAACACATAATTGAACCTATATAAAAGAAAACGTCTAAACAAACTGTGAATTAAAGGAAAATAGCAAACCAAGAAAAAACAATAGCCAGAGATTACATTTAAACTAAATCTAAGCATGTTTGAGTCAAAAGCTAAGAGGATTCACATCTTTAAAACTATTTTGGATGAACAACTACTAAATGAACTCAAGCCACATGAAATAGATCATTTAACAAATCAAATATATGACCATTAAAACATATGAGACTTCAAACTTCAGAGAAGAATATAACATATTTGATTATAATAGTTCCACAGTAATGATCAATAATCATCAGTAAGATGAGTCAATGTGAGTAGGCATATGCATCAAAATACTTAAAATCGAGAGACCAAGTAGTAAAGCAAATTGATCGATGCTTGCTTGAAAACTTGAAGTTAATTCTTTCATACCTAGGAAACATATATTTTAGACTCACATAGAACACATTCAGTCACAATAAGCGCAACCAACAAAAGCTTCAAATACTTTCCTTTTTTCTTTTGTTTGAGATAAGAGACAACAATGTCTGGGGGTATAGCTCGTGGCTGTCTTGCTGAGGATCGCAAAGCCTGGCGCAAGAATCACCCCCATGTAAAAAAGATCAGTTCTTTCTAAGTCTTTCTTGATTTTTAGTCTTATGTTTTTCAAGATTTTGATGTTTTGTTTGGTTTTTATACAGGGGTTTGTGGCTAAACTTGAGACACTTCCAGATGGATCAGTGAACTTGATGGTGTGGCACTGCTCTATTCCTGGTAAAGCAGGGGTAAGATTTCAATTTCTCATCAACCCCATCAGTGTTTAGTTAGTTTTGCTTCTTGTTTTTCTTATTAGGATGTAAAGATTTCAACTTTCCCACAAAATCTGTTGCTTAGACTCTGTGATCAGTTAAAGGGTCATCCAATTTGATTTCTTTTGTTGAATAACATCTGTTTTCCTTATTTTTTTAATTGAAGACCTTGGAAAGGCATCAATTTTTACCTTCTGATGTTAAGGTTTTCTTGGTTTTGATAACATTATGCTCAATTAAGTCCCTACAAGATTTTTGATGTATATGTCAATCCCAATACTTCTCGACGTTGAATAGCTTTTAGTGATTGTGAACCATCTACATATACCCTTCAAGTAATGCGTGAGTGAAACTTTAACCGATGCCTTTATGACTTTGGAATTCACATCTTTTTCTTGAATTTCTTTAGTAGCTTTGAAGAAATGGTTTCTCATTGTTTTGTAAATTTCAACAAGTATAGTATTTTCTATGGTGCATTATGCATATATTTTATCATATTTATGAACATGACTCTTTAGGGCTTTAGATGAGGTTTCGATGAGTTGCTAGTGTTTCTGTCACTAGGCTATGCCTCATGGTTTTCCATTTTAGTTTGAAATTTTTACATCAAATCAATAGATGACTTTCACCAGATGATTAGATTTGTGGTTCCTTCATACCTAGGAAACATCTTATCTTAGACTCACATAGAACACATTCAGTCACAGTAAGTCAGATTGAGAGACTCTGTGTTTTTGTCTTAGTTTTAGACGAAATAAAATATTGGCAATAGTTGATCCAGAGAATGGATGGCATTAGTTGATGTAGACTTTGTAATCTATGTTTTCCATTAAAACAAGTCCAAATTTGTAGTTTCAAGGCGGAATAAGCAGACGACATAGACTTATCTTAGCATAAGATTAGAATAGACATTACTGTTATCCATGATATTACAGTTTGCACAGGCTACCACAGCATAAATGGAAAGATTCTACCAAGTTAGCTCAGAATCTACAGTTATCCATGACATTACAGATTCTACAATGTTAGAAACAAGTAGTATGAGCAAACCATAAATTAGTATTCAACATTGATACAATGTTACTTCAGTGACATAGTAATAAGAAAGACAAATATTCAAAATAAATGGCCTGAAACAGCAGACTATTCATCCTCTTCGGACGTTTCCTCCACATCTATCCTTTCATCCTCTTCGGAAGCTTCCTCGTTTCCTCCACATCAATCCTTTCATCCTCTTCGGAAGCTTCCTCCTCATCTATCCATTCATCCCCTTCAGAAGTTTCCTCTTCATATATCCATTCATCCTCTTCGAAATTTTCCTCCTCATTCTCCTCCATATTTGTTAGCATATCCAACTCTTCTCTACTAACTTCTTCGAAAATATGATCAGGATGCTCCAAATTGGTTTCTAACTCCGCTTTCACTACTAGTTGAACACTTGATATCTCATTTTGATCTGCAACATCCAACATATTCTCAACTTCCACCCGCCCCATCGGCTTGGTTTTGATTACAACCCACCAATCTGACTTGTCCCTACGCAATGGATAAGGAGCATAGTACACTTGCTTAGCATTTTGTGCGATAATAAAAGGGTCATACGCTTGGTATGCCCTAGTGTATTTGACTTCAATGATGTTATGTTGCTTAAGCTCCCTCGTACCTCTATTTGGAGTTGGATCAAACCACTTGCATCGAAAAAGTACTATTCTTTTGATTGGCCAACCGGAATACTCCATCTCTAGACTCTCCTGTAGGACGCCAAAATAATCAACATTCTCATTTTCATTTCCATCACCACTTTTAACCTAAACACCACTATTATTAGTTTTTCTATTCTTCGAGTACTCTTCTATGTAAATTTAAAACCATTCACATTATATTGTGACATTGAATGAACTGTAATTGGTCCCCAAGAATTGTCCTTGAAAAATTGATCAAATGTGGCGGCATTTTCTGAATTGTGCACCTATATTTGGTAATTATTAGTAAATTAAAAAATAGTGTTAGTAGAAGAAAAAGTACTATGATGTGGTGTTATTATATATATATTCAACACTTACCCAATTAGTATACCATTTTGTAAATAATGGATACACTTGATCATTGCCATATTGGTTCACAAAATAACTGTACAATCACATTGAAAATATAGTTAGTTTCCTTGATAAAATTGGAGTTGAATATATTGTTTAAATATTTAATTTTCTTACTCTAAAAAGGGTTGGACTTCTGGACAATTCAACAAAACATGAAGGGCTGCAGATTCTTTCTCCTTTTCAGTAAGTTTGCGCAATGTACGCTTTTTGAACCCTTACCCGGCTGATTGAAGATTGACAATGGCTGTACTATAGGATCCATCTCAGCATCATCATGTTGATTAGATCTATTTCTCAAACACGACACTTGATCATCAAAGTAGTAAGAATGAAAGTGGCTTCCTTCTCTAGCAAGATATGCTTCAACTATGCAGCCTTCCACTCTATTTTTATTCTTAATATCCTTTTTACACACACCAATGCTCCTGTAATATTTTGCATTAGGTATGTAATTTCTAAAAATATATGAATATTGAAGAAATAAGACTAAATGTGTTATAGTTAATTACTCACCGCTCACCAGGATACATCCACCTATTTTGAACTGGACCTCCTAGTACGGCCTCCTGGACAAGGTGAACGGGAAGATGTTTCATCACATCAAAGAACCCAGGTGGTAGAATTTTCTCCAACTTATTACTTATAATAACAATATTTTCAACCATCCGAACAAGATCTTCTACTCTCAATGTGCTAGAACACAAGTCTTTGAAGAACAAGTTGATCTCTACCATTGGTTTCCATACATTTTCAGGTAATCCACAAAAAGCAATTGGAAGTAACTGTTCCATGAAAACATGAGAGTCATGACTTTTCATGCCATGTAATATTTCATGCTCCATGGCAACCCTCTTTCCCAAATTCGAGGCATATCCATCTGGCATCTTCAAGCTCTGCACCCACTCACATATTTTTCGTTTTTGTTCCATTGTGAATGAATAACTAGCCTTGGGCTTAAGCAACTTGCTAGCAGACTCCTGTAAATGTAACTCTGGTCTTCTACACTGTTCCACTAAGTCAAGTCTAGCCTTAACATTATTTTTTGTCTTGCCAGTCACATCCATTACTGTATTGAACAAATTATCAAAATAATTCTTTTCAATATGGATGACATCAAGATTATGCCTGAGTAAATTATCCTTCCAATAAGGTAACTAACAGAATATACTCTGTTTATCCAGTTATGTGCAACACCATACCCGTCAAATTTATACGGTGGTTCTTCGGTTACCTTTGGAAAATTTTAAACTCTTTCCCAAATATCATGACCCATTAATATTGGGGGTGGACCATCTCGTTCAGTTTTATTCTTTGTAAATGCATATTTCATTCTCCTAAACTCATGATTAGGTGGCAAGAATCGACGATGACAATCAAACCATAAATTTTTCGGTCATGTTTTAATGTGAATGATTTGGTATCTTGCATGCAGTAGGGGCATGCTAACTTTCCGGTTGTCATCCATCCAGATAGCATTCCATAAGCAGAAAAATCTTTATAGTCCATATTAAAATAGCACGCATGTTGAAATTTTGTTTACGAGAAATGTCCCATGTTTCAACCCCCTCAGACCACAACAATTTCAACTCATCAATCAAAGGCTGTAAGTATACATTAATCAGACTTTTTGGATTACGTGGACCACGAATAACACAATTCAGGAATATATATGGACTTCTCATGCACATCTCAGGTGGCAGATTACACGGTGTAACAAATACAAGCCAACAAGAATATGGTGCAACACCAACTGAAAAAAGGGCTGAAACCATCCGCACACAAACCCAACCTAACATTCCTTGGTTCAGCAGCAAAATCTGGATAGGTTCTATCAAAATGTTTCCATGCCTCTCCATCTGATGGATGACACATGACACCAGACGATCTTCTACATTCTCGATGCCATCTCATATGGGAGCAGAGCTATTTGATGCATACAACCTCTTCAATCTTGGTCTAAGAGGTAAATAGTGCATCGACTTAATAGCAAGTTTCTTTCCAGTAGAACCATCCTTATAACGAGAGTGACTACAAAACTTACAAAACTCTAGATCGGCATCATCCTTAAAGTATAACATGTAACCCTTTTCACAACAATCAATTTTAGTCGAGGACAGTCCTAACTTAGACTCCAATCTCTTCGCCTTATAATAAGAATCAGGAATGTCTAAACTAGGGTCAACTTATTCCGTCATTGGATCTATCATAGAGTCCATTGCTCCTTGAGCAACATTAAAGTCAGATTTGATACTTAACAATCTAACTGCAATCGACAATTTAGAGTGCCGACTCCTATTAAACAATGGACGACTAGCATCATGCAATTGTTCATAAAAGATTCTGGCTTCTTCATTTGGAGCTTCTTCTACATTTTCTCCAGATTCATAATTAGAATGCATTCCCAAAGCATCATTAATCATATCTGACATTCTAGAACCTTCTACATTATGTTCCATAGATCTACGACTTTCATCAACAACAAAATTGTTAAACCTATTGTCATTTTCAACTTCTCCATGACTAGTCCAAACTGTATATCCTGGTTTAAACCCCTTCATCATAAGATGCATAGGAACATTCTCTGCTGTTTGATATCTCCCATTTTCACAGTTAACACAAGGACACCTAATCAATCTTGAAGTTAAAAAAGGCTCAAGTGTCTTTGCATGATTTACAAAACGAGTGACACTTTCTGCAAATGCTGGAATCATACCGGCTCGACCAAGATTACTTCTATTCTACATCCAACTACGATCAGGTTCCATCTACATAAATAATAATAATAATAATTTTAAACTTTAAATTAGATTAATTAAGTATGAACTTGATTTTACTAGTTTCAAGAACTAAACCACATTAATTCTAAATTAGTTCAAAATTAATTTCAAACTAGTTCCAAACACATTATCACCAAATAAAAGCTAAGTGTTGTCACTTATGCTAAACAAACACATTATCACCAAATTAAGGCTAAGTTTATGCAAAACAAACACATTATCACCAAATAAAAGATAAGTGTTGTCACTTATGCAAAACAAACACAGTAACACCAAATAAAAGCTAAGTGTTGTCACTTGTGAAGAACAAACACATTATCACTAAATTAAGGCATAATGTTAACACTAAGCGGACACAAATCAATCTTGCATGTAAATCAATTTTGAAATCAATAAGACCAACTAATGCTAACACTAGGTGGACACAAATTGATCTTGCAAGAAAATCAATGTTGTCATCAATAGGATCAGCTAGTGTTAACAATAGGTGGACACAAATTGATATTGCAAGAATTTAATTTTCTCATCAATAGGATCAACTCGTGTCAACGCTTATGCTAAACAAACACATTATCATTAAAGCAAATTCTAAAAAATCAAACCAACCTTAAGAAAATTACAAGTGTATTGAATTAAAAAGATAATCTAGTATACTATGATTATGATTTTCACAAAAATAATACCTCTTTGACTCTCCTTTTAAAATTTTGGCTAAGAATGCGGGGGTTGGTGATAGTGAGCTCGACGAAGTCGAATATTGGAACTTTTAATTGAACTGTATCCTTGCACTTACAATGTGTTCTCTGCACATGAAATTTAAGCAAGTTTATGTTAAAATTTTGCATCAAAAAGTGCAAAAGAAATAAGAGAATGTTAAAGTAACAATAAAAGTTGGAGCTAAATTATATAAAGCTAAATTAAGTGTTAGACTTAAAGTGTTAAGTTTCTCTACTGCATGTTTATGAAATGTAAAGGAATCTGACTAACAAAACATCCAACGCATCCAAAAAAGTTTACCAACTCGTGCAAGAAAACACTAGTAAAGAAGAAAACTGGATCATAATATGTGATGTAAGGATTACTAATCATATGTATGATCTAATTCCATCTGCTAAATTTTCCCCATATGTTTATCCAAATTCAATTCATGTGAGGAATATATTAGAGAAATGTCCTGCACTTACACATAAAAATTTCCCTGTTTACCAGGAAAATGGTACAGTTGGATTTCTTATGAGGTCAAGAACACTAATGAAGTAAAGTAAGTCAAATGAAACAATACAACTAAGTTGCTTAATGTCTCAGCCTCGATCTGGAGAAAGTAAAGTGTGGCCAGTTCCAGATTCAGAGACAATTTAGTGTAAGTTTCTTGAGTGCTAAGAATTAGTAAAGAATATTAAATAATAGAAGGCATGGAGTAAAAGAATATCAATACATTGTGGAAAAATAGTTCCCCCTTTATAAGTAGGTAAAACAACTATTTACAGGTAATAAGGGTAATACATCAGCCAATAGGAAAGCTCCACTCGAACCCTAAAGTGCTACTTCTAATGAAAACGTTCCACCTGAGAGTACCGTTCACTTGCCAACTAATTCCTATGTAATTTGCTGGACTTCGTACGGATATATCTGGCTATTTACAGGAAACAACGTTCCACCTTTGTCATTTTATTCCTCCTTCGAATCATGGGTCCTTTCCTGATTTCGAACCACGAGTTCCACCTCGTTTCCTGGAAACAACCATCTGGTAGACTCGATAACAAGAAAGGATCAAGCTAACTGGTCAATCACTGTCAGGACCGTTGAATAATGAATTGTTAATGGATGTTCTTCTTCCATCTCTTATGCCAAATCATCTTCAAATTTATCCTGATGCATTTATCCCATCAACACATGAGGAGATTTAAGATTGTTATACTATTCATGGTACAATAGCTAGTCAAGGAGTCATAGGAAAATACAGATTTGGGAACTTAAGTTGTGGGCACCAGTAGCTTCTTCTGTCATGGTGCACCAGTAGCTTTAAGCAGAGGCTCAAAGCTGCCCAAGTTATCACATCCTTGCTTGGTTGTTTGTACATTAATCTGGAAGATGTCTTGGTCCAATCGAAAACAGTGTTCTCATGGAAACAAAATTAAACCCAAAAAGGGACCTCTCAAAAATAATCAAGCACGTGTGTGTGTGTATTTATGGTTGCAAGTCAAATCAGTACAGGAACAACGTAGCATCATGGTAGCGTTAGCTCCGCTAGACTTGGTGCAGAAGCAGAACTGGTGAAGTGCTAATGTGAGAGTTGAAAGGAACATGACATCCGATCACATAACACAATAAAACATAGCACGCCCCGAATAGAAAAAAACTGGTGTAGTTCAATCTGAAGAAACAGAACGGATCTATCTACTATCTACACAAGTAATACAACAATAACTATGTCTCAATTCTAAACAAGTTGAGTTCAGCTATATGAATCATTAATATCAATGTCGCGCTTCTCTCAAATACAAAAGAAAACTAAAAGGTAGCAGAAATTCTGTATTTTAAATTGAACAACTTAGGGTCCAGATGTACTTAACATCACTAAAATATATTCCCAAAATTATTTATTTGCTAGCAATCCTCTGTTCTGATAACACACGACCATGGTAAACTAATTAAGGAACTCAGCAAAATAAAATTTTTCAAATTCAGCAAACATTTTCAAACGCCCAAAATTATTTATCTGCTATTGGGGAAAAATGATTCAAAAGCAGTCGTAATATGAGCAAAAGCCCTTCTCTTTACTAATTTTTTCTTTACCTAAACTGACGTCAAAAGTACAAAGTTTTGTTACTTTAAGAGGGATTACACATTCAAAATACAAAACCCATCTGGGTAAAATAGGCATAAAGAAAGAAAAGGGGAACAAAGAAACCAACCTGAAAGTTGAAAAGCAAAGGCTTCAGTTCACTGGAGCTCTTGCGTATGGCGAATGCTTCAGTTCACCGACCTGAAAATTGAAAAGTAAGGCTTCAGTTCGCTGCTGCTTATAGTAAGAGCCTAAGATGTGCTCTCTGCTCCATTATTTCTGCTTAAAATAAACAATACTCCCTGCGGTGACAATTGAGAGGTTGTCACTGAGCATTCCTAGTCACGGGAAAAGAGGTCAAATGGCAAGGCGGTCTCTGGGGGTTTTGATAGTATTTGGTTGGGGGTTTTCCCGTCGTCTCCGGCCACAGGTGCGGAAACTTATGGTGACTCGAGGCCCCTTGAGATCAACCAAGGGATCGATCAAGATCTCATTTGGGAGAATGTCGATGCCCAAGAGCGGGAGGACGACCGCATTTATCGCGCGGTTGAGACTATCACGAACGCATCCTAATAATTGAATTTTTAAAAAAAATTTTGAGGTTTAAAATAATTGAATTTATTTAAAATTTAATATGAACATTTAAAAAAAAATTTATATTTGTCCTTGCATTAATTGAATTTTTATATTTTTTAAGAAATCAATTACACATGTATTTATGATTTTATGAAAGATAATATTAAAAAGTAGGGTGTAAACTTTATTTTTAAATTTTTTTTAATATATGTATGTTATCTTATAAATTCAGAGACAGAGGTAATATAAACTAAAAAGAAAGGAATTGAACAAAGAGAAGATCGATTTTACCTCAACAGTGTGAATGATCCTCTTGAGGTTGATTTTACCGTAGAGAAAGAGCTTTTTTCAACACTCTGAATGATCCTCTTGAGGACCTTTTTTTTTTTCAGGGAAAGAGGGAAATTATTTGTGTAAGGTGGAAAATTATTTAGCTGGACGGCCTTCTAAAATTATACCGACTTCTGGAAGCTGGTAATTCTTTAAAAAAATTCCCCACTTAATACATTTTATAAAATCAACGTCTTGAGATTAATTTTATCGATTAATATTAAAATAAATATTTAAAAGTTATCAATTTTAAGAAGTTGATACTATTTAATCAAAATAATAATTAAAATATTTTAATGTATTAAGGTGGAATTTTATTAATTAAAATAAATTATATAATGAATATTAACCTTAAGATGTCGATATTGTGAAAAATATATATAGCCTTTTAATTTATCGATCAGTGGAGGCCAAACTTAAAAGAATTTTTTTAATATATTATTTTCATTTACTTATACTTTTCCAATAAAATTATTATAGACAAATAGACCATCGATTATCCTTGGAGGTTGATATTT
>JAOTQJ010000001.1:23684943-23707309 GCA_025642045.1 Solanum sejunctum | reverse complement strand
TATGAAGTATTAAATTCAAAATGTATTACAATTGTCGTTTTTATTTATTTATTTTTATTAATGATGTCAAAAAATATTATATCTAAATTTTAAATATTTAAATACTATTTAAATTAGTTTATATGTTAACATATTAAAATTGTATCAGTGCATTATATATATATATATATGTATATATTTAAATAAAATAAATCTTCTAATTTAATAAATAGTAAGAATATCATTTGCTTAATATTTAATTTAAAAATAAATTTTAAATTAAAATAATTAATTAATATTTTTAAAGAAACAGAGATAAGAGAAATGGAAGGGAAAAGTTCTCTTCTATTTCTCTTTATCCTTCTCCTCCTACTCCTTTTTCTTCTTTTCTTCTCTTTCTCTTTACCATTTTTGATGACAAAAGTATAATTATATTTGATAAGAGTTAAAATTATACTAAAACTCATAATTTAGATTTAAAAATATATCATTTATGTGAATGACCCTAGTTTTTTCAATTTCTATACACAAATCAATCTAGAAAAAGATAGTACCAACTTTTTATTTCGAGACCCTAAAGCAAAATCTAATTCTAATACTAAAAAAAATAATAAATATTATTCCCTTCATTCCTTTTTATGTAGTACCTTTGATTTGGTACTTTAAAGGAAAAAAAAAGACTTTTAAAACTCACGTGCTAAAAATCAATAAATAGTTGTATGATTGAAAATCATTTTATTAAGGATAAAAGAGAAATTTAAAATCAAATTATTTTTAATTATAATAAAATAATTTTTCTTTTGAATTGTACTAAAAAGAAAAGGATGTTACGGCCAGATTACTTCTAATACTTTGTCAATTAAGTTAGAATTGTGTGATTTAAAAAAAAATTGAAGATCAGTATTAACTGACTCATATTGACGGACACAACTTTTGTAAAAAATTTTATTAAGAGTATGTCAATTTTACTAAATTAACTTTATTAATAATATTTTAAAACTCTAAATTTAAGTAATATTTTATGTGATTATTTGTTAGTAAGGACAGAAAGGAGAAAATAATTTTAAACTCTCACGATCTGCTAAATTAATCTAATAAATTAAATAAACAAAATAAAATATCTATTTTTAATAGAGGGATTAAATTAATTACCAGGAATATCGAGCTTGATGCGATTGCCAAATAATATATAGTGATTATCTGTAAAAGCCCAATCATGGATCATCAAATGATCTGGGATCTCGAATTCTTGGCTTTGAAGCAGCTGGAAATTGGAATCAAATTCTGGAAAAGAAAATAAATTAACCAAAACTTGAATTATTATTTATGAATACATAGAGACAAAAACAAAGAATTATCAAATAAATCAAAATTCTGTTTGGCTTTGTCGTTCTTGTTAACGTACTACATCTACATGTGACATTGATAAAAATAAATATTTTTTATAACATAGAGTTGGATCACTGGACACATAGTAAATTTATAATATACTATACTAGGATAGTGAGCATTTTTCTTTATATTTCCTCCTTGTTTTAGATTAAAGACATTATTTATGAATATTATATTTATCATTGGACCCTTTTTTTTTTCAAGAACAAGAAAATCACCTTTACTGATGTCAGGACTACAAGCAACAGAAAAAAGAAACCATAAAAATATTACTAAAAAGTTTGTTTCTGATTTCTTTTATTCACTTTTTGCTGTTGCTTTACGCTGGAAGAGTTCCGCATCTGTGGTTTTAAGGGATAAATCGTCTCTTTATCGTTATTAGCTAGCTTTTAAAGTTATATTTTTACTTAAAATCAAGTATTTTTTTTGTACATGATACTAAATTAGACCTAATTATCTCATTTTTATTTTTTGCCATTAAACCCTAATATTAAATTGTCCACATACAAAAAAATCTAAACCCAACACCAAACACAATGCTAGTTTGCAATGGATACTTAAGAAAATATTTATCTCCTTTTTTTTAATTCTTCCCCACTTAAAACATTCAGAAAGAAGAAAATTGAATTGAAGTTCATAAATTAAACAATCTTACCATAAAATGTAAAAGTACTCCTAGGTAGCAACATATCCTCTGCATTGCATGACATGATCAAAAGTCTGTTTCTACGTTTATCAATTTTGTAATGAGACAACAATCTCTTTGCAGACATTTTGAACACCCCTGCAAATACATATAATACCAAAAATATCTACTTCATTAACCGATTAAAATATGATCTTATGTCTAACTCACACCCAAAAGCTAGCTTAAAGAGAAGAAGATTGTCCAAACCTTATAAGAAGTGTACCCATCTCGTTAATATGGAATTTTTGTTATTCTTCAAAAGTATCCTACTAACATGATTTTTTTTTAGTTTTGTTGTTAATATGTGACTAAATAAGGAACACGGACGGATTTTCGTTGTTTAGTAATAAAAAGTTGTGTGCTGTTAATTTATTTTTAACATAGTGAAAGGGAAAAAGTACACTATACAGTACTTACCATGTAATATTGGCTTCAGGATTTGAGCAGCAACATCCAAAAAAACACCATTAAATTTTTTATCTTTTACTGGTAATAATGATTGATCATAGTTGTTGATTAATTCAAATTTCCCCAATGTGTTCAAAGTTTTTGAATCAATTTCATATGGATCACCACCTTCCCACAAACAAAACAACCTACCACCCCATTGCAACACACTAGTATTCGCCACATTTTTCATTACCTTGGTATTACCAACCATCTTCCCTCCTTTCAGAACCGAAAACGGGCCCCGGTGAGTGAACCTCCACTTCCCAGTCACCGGGTCCCGTTCCTCGGCCTGAGCCTCCGTCTCAATGTACCTAGCCATAAACTTAACCTGCCCCGTACCACCATCAATTTCAAATGTCCGCAAGTAACCGTGCCCGTCTAGAGGGTGCACCGTGGACCCGTGATCATCCGCAAATAGGCCCGGCCCTGTCAGATAATACGTCCCCGAGGGGAAACCAGATGGTATGGATCCCTCCACGACCCGAAGTGAAACGGGTTCGGTAGCTTCGGACCGTTGGGATACGAAAAGGAATTGATAATCCCAAAAGGCGGTAACTCTATCATCAATTTCTGGTGTGTAGACTTCATGAGTTGGTGAGGTGGTGGTGATCGTTATGGCTCGTGCCACGTGGCTCGGCCATCTTGATTGGCTCGCCATCGCTGCCGTGGACGGCAGTTTTGATGGTGGCAAAAGTTTTGGAGGAATATTAAGAATATTATGGCAAGCTTTGGCCTGCATTTTGGCTTTTGTGATTTCGAGTTATGTTGGGTGGTAGTGAAGTATGTTATATATAATATGTTAAGTTTACAACGCCCTCAATCCCCATTCTTCCCTCTCCATGTGGCGGATCCAACTATGCCATAATTTAATACTCACTCTGTCGCACTCTTTTTTAAACAAGAATATAAAATTTCATTCTTACCTCAATCACATAAATATATAAAAATAATTTAAAATTATATATTTAAATGTTTTTTAATATTGTATCAAATTAAAGGGTATCGTATAAAATGGAACAGAAGGAGTATGACATAATTTAAGTAGTTTTACTTGATTTTTTTTACATATATAAATCTATTTTCATTTAGTTAGTTATTTAATTTATTCCATTGCATTTTATATGAGTTAGTTTGATTTGACATGAAATTTAAAAAATATAAAAGACTTTTGAAATTTATGATCTAAAAAAAGAATAGATGTTTGTGTGGGTATAAATTATTTTATTAAGAGTAAAATGAGTATTTTAAAATTAAATTATTATTTAATAATAAATCATATAACCTGGACGGATTAGAAAAAATAATTTAAAACACTAAAACTTACAATTTTGAATTTAGTTTTTTTTTTCATCCAGAGTCTAATATCCGCAATAGAGCCCGACTATTCTAAATTCATACGGACCTCATTTGGGGGTAAGCAGTCTCTATTAAAGATTTTTGCATATCCAAAGCTTAAAACCAAGACCTCTAGTTAAGGGAGAAATAACCTCATCTACTATCTACTGAATACATCCTTTAGTGGTTTAAATCCAATATATTTGCCTATCTGAATAATATCTCGTAATTTAATTAGTTAAGTTTTGTTATATGTGCACGACAAAATAAGTAAAAATAAAGTATTTAGATATATATTTTGAACTCGTTATCTAAGTTATCACGTTTTAAGTTTGAATTAGGAACCATCCTCAACTGCAGAGCCATCTTGTTAGAAAAATGTGTTAATCAATGTACCTTTTAGTTGAAAAATTATATTACGAATGAAAAAATTATTTAGATATATCTATTGAATTGGATCTTCTTAAGAAAAAAAAAATCTATGTTTTCCTCTTTACGTTTCAAAAAAATTCTTAACTCTGGCAAAAACAGAAAAAGAACCAATTTGGAGTGGATGGAGGGTGAGGAAACAGTCAAAAGCTTTCTTTTCATTTTGCTTCTATATATTTGAATAATTTTCTTGGCAATATAGACGACTTGTCCTATTGCCTTGGTAAGATGGTATGGAATTATAAAATATATGGTGGGACTATATGTCACCATATTGAGATTTTGTAACTTACTAGTATAATAATATTTACAAATTAAGGTGGTGGGCCTTCTATGCCTCTTACCTTTTCTTAATTGGAAGACAACTTCCTATTACCTAATTATACTTATACAATATAGTATGAGTGCACAAATAATATTTATATTCATTCTTGTTTCTTGTTTGCTACCTTTCTTCAAATTTTGAAGGAATATGCGCTGAGGTTAAAATCAAATTTTTCTGATCTACGTAATTCCAAAGAGCTTCTTCAATTTTATCTCTTGTAGCTTCTATTCTATATATTACGTAGATTTTTTAAATTGTTCTTAAATTGGACAGATTGAAGTAAGGTGTACTTGGATCGGGATAGTTTATTTTTTAAAAATATCAGATAAAATTATTTGTGTTAGATTTTTAAAAGGGAATTTTCATAAATAACCTAGCCTTGAAACTTAATATGATCAAATAACTATATTTTATCTAATTATACGGTATATAACCTTTTGACTATATGACCTAAAAAAAATGAGAGAGGCGAGCGAGATCGATAGAAGATGGAGAGAGGCGAGCGAGATCGACAGAAGATGGAGAGAGGCGATTGTACATATATATTTGTCAATCTATATGTGTATACCTGTCAAATAATTATATATGTGTAACTAATATACATATATATTTGTATATCTAGCAAGCAAGATTGGGAGAGGGGAGCGAGAGAAGGTAGAAAGTGGAGAAAGACGAATTGTATATGTATATCTATCGAATTGACTATATATGCCTATCAAAATAATTATATATATGCAACTGATATACATATGTAATTGTATATCTGACAAGAAATGACAGAGAGAGGAGAGATGCGAGACAGAGGAAGAGAGAAGAGAGAAAATAGAAACAAAACTTTAACTATAACAACAAAATTCTAACTATACATATAAGTTGTAATTTCTTAAAACTATAGTTGTATAATGTAAATATATATCATATGTTTGTGTAGTTATGTAGTTTTTCCATTTTTAAATCTATAAAGTAAACCAAATTAATAAAACTCAAGTTTTTCAACCTCAGTTTTTTTTTTAATTTCTCAAGGTTTTGGTTTTTTTCGGTAAAATGTTCATACAAACATTGTTAATTTATGCTTCACATATTCTTTTAGTCCTACTAAATAACTATTTAGGGTATTTTTTAAGAGAGTAACACAAAATATGATTTGAGTGATGTCACTAAAATATTCAACAAAAAATAATAAAGAAATCACATAAATTAGATATTACAAATAATTAAGTCATAATGACAATAGTGATCATAATTTTATAGTATACTAAATCATACTAAAATAAGTCTAATAATTAAATAGTATTAGCTACATAATTAAACGTTAAAGAATATCTATGGACTATAACCTTTATTGGATCATTCAAAATCTCAAGTCAAATTTGAAATAATATGTTAAAAAATAAAAACTATCAAAAATTATAAGAAATATTTATAAATCATATTTAAGTAAATGTTTTTATGCATAAAATAAAATTTTAAAATAATATATATGTCAAATAGATTTAATCTCGGATTGACTTTTTAAAATTAAAATCAACCCAATCTAAATGTAATCGATTTTTTTTCACTACCAAATAAGTCAAACCAAATCTCTAATTACTTTTTTCTTAAATTTACCATTTGATATAATTTTCGATTTAATTTTATTCATCCAGATTGAAGTCTTTCTTCTCCATCCAATAAGCCTTTTTTATGGTCTTGCACAATTGATTTCTGGCTTTGAACAACCAAAAGAAATATTGATAATCCTATTTCACGATGGATAAGCAACGGATGATCAATAAATTTTGTTAAATACAAATTATTTACTTATAATAATTATTATCACTTTTTTTTAATTTATTTTTATAGCAACATAGATTTTATCTGTTTACACAAATAACTCCAATGGCAGACTAGCAACGGATTTTATGATTAACTAAGTCCTCCTTTCTTTAATTTTTCTGTTTTTTTTTTTAAAAATTGTAATGTATATATATATACCTCCATTTGACCTATATACAGATGGTTAAATTTCAACTAAGAATAATATTTCATCCAGTTTTATTTATAATTAGTATTCCCTTTTTTCACTTTTACTTGTCATTAATCAAACTATATGAACTTTGATCAATATTTTAATATATATTTTTTCATCATATTAATATGATAAGGATTGCGACTTATAATATTTTTCATATAGTTTTCAATCATCTAAATTTTAAATATTAAATTTAATTTTAAAATTTATAATTAAATTAACCTTAAAAAGTAAAATAGTAATAAGTAAAAATGAATAGAGGAAGTATCACAAATAGATAGTGTCTCAAAGATTAGCATCGTGTTGTATATGTGTCACGGTTCATTATATTGAGTCATGATGAATCACTATTAAATTGTTTTTGTCGTACAAAATCAAAGTTTTGCATGAAAATGATTATAATGATGACTACCAAATTTTAATTTTCTTCCTTTCGGTTGTTTTGAAAGTTAGTTTTCTTTGCCAATTGGCACCACAATCAACCCAAGTTGGCCAAGTGTAATCATCACTATGTAGAATATACATAATTCCAATGACCAGTTACTAATATTTACAAGTAGTAATAATAGTAACACTTAATTAGTCTAGTGCACCATATATTATATTTATTTATAACCAAAAAACGACAATTGGTCGATGATTATTTCACACCATACTTTATTTCTATATGCATAAATATTCGATACCAATATGTAATGTCGTGGTTGATTCCATCAACAAAGTGACAATAAAGGGTCCACATTGTTCGTTTCACGGCCGTCTAATGAGGAATCTTTATGATTTCATGCATTCATCAACTTCCACCATTTCTATAATATATGATTATTGATTGAAATTGAACTATCCCAAGAATTATAAAATACATAGGAGCTTTCCAATTTGGGGTTTTAATTTGTATTGACCAAAGTCGCTATGTTCCAATTGTGTGGATCTTGGGATGGTGGGTGGGGTTTAGACTCAGTGCTACAATATCTGCTATAGTATCTGATGAACTCAATAACTTTTCTTTAAAATTCCATATGATATAAAAAAATTTATCAAATACATATAAAATTTAGTTGCGATTTCAATACCTAATTGAAAAATAAGTTATGAATAAGATAACGAGCTCAAAATTTATAAATTTCAACTTTTGATTCCGTCTTGGACTTTCAAGAATCAAGGGGCAACCATATTGGAGAGCAAGTGCACACGATGATTTGTTTTGTGCAAAGTTGTAATTTGATTTACCCTAAGTGCTTCTTCAATCGTACAAATTTTGTGGCAATAAGGTTAGAACATGAAAATGATTTCACTAGTAAGCACATACGCACTTTTCTTTTAAACAAATATTAGAAGAAAAAAAATCTATGTTTTTTGCACATTCCATGTGTCCACTTTTAATGTAGGGTGAGTTTAAATATTAAAAAAGAAAAAGAAAGAAGAGATCTAAAGTTTTTTGAGCAACAAAAATATATCCAGTGCCTCAAAAAGTTCCCGTTTATTGCAGTGTGAAGAGGAGTCAGATGTACGCAGTTAATCCTTATGTTTAAAAACATTAAACGACTGTTTCCAGATGACCCATGAGGAGCGTCGAAAGTTGCATTGACTAACTGCTACTTCACAAATAAAAAAAGTGCACATAATTTAAAGAGTCATTTTGCTTTATTTTATCATACTCCAAGGCCAAAAACTAGTCAATCTTGAGTAATTTATTAAAAATGTTGATTTCACTTTTAGTTGAACTGTTTCTTAGGCATTCAAAATGGGTAACTCACGCAAATCTCACTACTTTAATAGTTAATTATTTGATTCACACTAATTTACAATATTACACTCTTTATTATATTTTGGACCTTGAATACGTATATTATTATATTTTCAGTCTTGGCTATGTGTATTTGCATCTTCAAGGCTGTATGATGAATACATATCAATTAGTGTCTATTAAGAAATATAATCTAAAGTCATTAATTAAATAGTGTATCTAATTAAAGAATATTTCCTCTGATCTTTTTTATATGTCACCTTTTGTAATTATATTTACATTAAAAAAAGTAATTTTACTATTTTGTCCTTATTTAGTGTACATTAATTGCTTTTTTGATTTTTCTAGTTGGTCAAATATATTTTTTCAAAACTTATTTAATATCAAGGTAAAATTAAAAAATATAATTTTTTTATATTAAAAATCGACTTTAATTTTAATTTCTTTTCTAAAATTCAAACTAGACATGTTTGGTAACTTGCTAATTGTTGAAATGTGTATTATTAATTTTTAATTAGCTATTAAAAAATAATTGTCGAAATGTTAACTAGAAATAGATAAGTAGTTATCGAGATGTTAATTAAAGAAAGACGAAAAATAATTATGAATTTTTATTTTTCATATTAAACCAAGTTTAAAATAAAAAAATTTAAAAATTTATGCAGGACATTATGAGGGAAAGATTTGAAATGGAACAAATTAAAAATAAAAAAAAAATAGTCATACAAGATGAAATAATTAAAAGAACTTATGATCAATTTAGCTCAACATGCCACACACTGCCTTATTGCTGTCCCTAGTCGTTTCCATCTTCTTGAAAACTCTAAAATTTCTTTCCTTCTAGATTGCATAGATAAATTCTGTGTATTAATTGTAATATTTGGGCCTGGTGCTGTTTTTCCTTGTTTCATTGGTAATCCATTGTTGCATTTCATTCCAAGATGTGCTCAATTTTTTCAAAAAATTACATGATAATTACTGCAAATTTTTTAAAGTCTAAAATCTGAAATACACAAAAATTACAAACTCATAAACACTGAATAAAATAAAGACTATTCTAGGTTAAGTACACATTATTCTATTACATGCTCCATTGAATTGTCCAAAAAAAAATATTACATATCAATGAATTTAAATGTACAATTGATAAATAGGTGAATAAAAGAATCCGATTAACAAACAAAGCCAAGTAGGAAAGTCTCCTAAATTGTCTTACCTTTATAAAACATGTTGTTATAATATGGCACAAGTACAATAAATTTTAGTTGAAAATATATGACAAAAATGAAAAAAAAAATTATAAGACTGAGACACAAATATCTTACTTTTTTTAAGGAGATTCAAGTCCACTGTGACATAATTTACATCAATTTAATAGTAATACTCTTGATTCATCCCTTCTAGGATACAATAGTCCAATAATGTTGTATGACTAAGACAACTTCGGATTAGTTGAAGAGTCCAAAGCTCCATACAAAAATATCTTCTTTCAATGTATTAATACTTTCTTTTATATAGTGAATATAGTTAAAAGTTTAGAATATTTTCTTTGTCTCAACTTTTTCTTTCGCTATTACACATCACAATATTGTTCACACTTAATTCATTTTTTTCCTGCGCACCCTTCACCAAAAGAAGAAATAGTACTATTTATAGGTGAAGAAGTCTTCCATGTAATTGATGGCTACATCGAATGTTAGTATATTGTGGATAGATAAATGTGATAGATGTTGCATGAGTTATAAGAAGCTAATGACCATGAAAGTTACAAGAACTAATGATTATATAAGATACAAGAACTAATATTCATCTTCTATCACAATTTCTACTCACTAATATATACGCTCAATATTTTATTTTAATAATAAAATATATTTACACTAACATTAAATAATGAGTGAGAGGTTAGACGAGTTACCAAGACATCAGTAACTAATAGAGAGTAATGGCCATCTTTTTGCCACTAACGTATTAAGGAGTAATGCAGCAACGAAATGCTCTAATTAGACACAAATATATTACATAATACAAAATAATACTGAAATAGTCATGCCCCTCAACGAAACACAAACAAATTCTTATAAGTATAAAATTACCTGCTAAAATTATGACTTAATAACATAACTTTTTGAGGTGATTTTGGCTAACAATTTGTGTGAAAAATTTAGCCATTTCCGCTAATTTCTAAACTAACATTTTGTGCAAGAAACTCTTGTAAGTTCAAGTACTTTATAGGATAATTTTTTTTTAAGTGCAAATACAAGTTTCAGGATAGAATTTGCATCAAGAACTTAAAAGAACAGTTTTAAAAAATAAAGCTAATATCTTTTTAAAGTGAAATTTTCATGGAACACAATTTTTGCAAACAAATTTTCAAACACCAAAAACATATTTTTCTAAATTTCTCTTGCAAATGCCACCTTCATCAGAGGCACCAACTTGCACTTCACCTTCATCAGAGGCACTAGATTGCACTTTTGGGGTTAGATAGGTTTTAAAATCAAATTCAATCTGTTTAATTTTATTTAATGTATTTAAATTTGATCAGATTAATAATTTATTTATTCATTAGTTTAATTAATTTGTTTTAACTCATTAAAAATTAAGTTAATATACAATTTAAATTGACTTGAGAAAAATCTTTTATATATTTTAAATTTGATATGTTATATAAAACTATAATAAAAAATAATTTATTAGATACGAAAATATAGTAAAAGAGAATAAATAAAGTAATTGAAATTTAGTAAAAAATTGATGAGTAAACAAAATTTAATCCAAATAAATTTGAGAAAAATATTAAAAACATTCCTAAACTTGACATGAATTATTAATTTCTTCTTCAAATTATTAATAGTGTTAAAAATACTCCTTCACTTGACTAACTGAACATAAATACACTCCTAATGTTGTAATAAAACTGAAATATTCCTCTAAATTCTTGTCATGTTACGAAATATTTTTAACAATTGTAATACTTGAGGGTGTATTTTAATTAAGTTAGTCAAGTAAAAAAATATCTAATAATAATTAAAAAATAAAATTAATAATTTACGCTAACTTCAAAAATATTTTTCATAGTTTTCTCAATAAATTTTGATTGAATTGGATTTTAACCAAATCATGCAAAGGATAGATTTTTGTTCGAGGACATTATGGTAAAATAACGCTCCCCGCGCACGTCTCCCGGTGTTCGAATAAATATTTTGGCTCTGAGAAAAGACTAAAATCAAACGGTAGTTTCCACTTTTCAGCACCGCCTCTTCCTCTTTGCAATTGCTTTCGCGATTCTATTTGCCGATGAATTACGAGCATAGATTAATAGCCGCGGTGAAGTTTGTCTACGCCGGCGATTCAGCTGCCGATGATTCGCCGTTCAACTCCATTGACTTGGGAGTCAAAGCGACTCTTAAACCTCACCAAGTTGAAGGAGTCTCATGGCTCGTACGAAGATACCTTCTCGGCGTCAACGTCATTCTCGGTATTATGTTAATTATATGTATTGCTTTAATCTCATGATGTCCCTTCAGCAAATAAGCCATAATTTAATTTTAAAATGTCTTCAACTAGGAAGAAAGTGAACGAAATGGTAGGGTTACCACAAAAAAAAGTGAATGAATTACATTATTTTTTTGTATTGCGTTTTGTTTCTTCAACTCGGAGGCCATAATTTAACCGGAAGATGATGTTTACTACTTCTTTCAAGTCTCAAGTTAGATCGCTTTGTTTTTACAATGCTGCTCTTTTGAATAACTTAAATAATAGAATTATAGATTATAACCACCTTTTATGTATGCTCCAAAGATGGTACTACTATTTATTTCAAAAAAGAATAATGAAACTATCGGAGAGAACACAAACAACTGAGTCGAATTTGCCGTGTTTTTGTGACACTGATAGTATTTATTTCTATAACTGATTAGTCTAATCTCTCATAAAATAGTGATATTGTGATTTGATTTTTCTTACAGGGGATGAGGTATCACTGCCGACATTAAGGCCAGCATTTAATTGATTTTTTTTTTTTTAAAATTATCTTCTTATGATGAGGAGTCAAAACTCAAAAGACTCTCGAAGTGTGACACGATCCAAGTGACCAAGTCTACACCCTAGTCAAGGCACAGTACTTGGAACCACAAGTGATCCTAAGCTTACCCTTGGCATATTATCAAAGCATACCATATGAAAACTAAAGCGAAAAATGAAGCACATGCTTAATACAAGATACGGTGAAGAAATCCATGGAACAACATTACTAATGTCTGAATACAACCTCTACTAAATGGAATGAGTAACTAAGCCTGCCAGGACATGGCCCCAACTACCTTCAAAGAGTCCATAGACAACATAAGAGAAATCTAACAACTAAATCCATAGTCCTTAGATGAGGAGGACTCACCCCAAGCTGTCTAAAGATGCTGCAACTTCACTAGTCATGAGTTTGAAAATGGGCATCGGAATCTACATAATAAGAGGATACAATGCCTTGGGGTTTTCTCCCTTTCAAGGTCTCAAGATCGAAGCTCACTGGGTGCAAACAATTTCTGAGGGCCATCGGACTGGGTAAAACTTGAATTAACCGTGGTGTACTTGTGGGAAACTCCTTGCCGAGGGCCTGTGCACCTCCGGGATTAGTCGGGGCTCTAAGAGACGTGGACACCCGGTGCAAATAAAAAAAAAAATGTGTCAGTATGTAGAATGTACGGAGTACACAAGTGACACCAACATACTCATTTTTTTTAACAGTGAAATAAAAATTTTAAGATCATAATCATAGTAAAGGAGCTAAGGAGAAACAATTGCAAATTACATGAAGGGATACTCTCATTGAAGCCTTACATAATGTAGTGATAGAGTTTGATGAAGAACCTTAAACTTGGAGCCTTTTGATCTAGCAAAAGTAGAGAAACCCCTTTCTTAAAGTTCTTGGATTTTGGAAGAAGGAGAATTAGGGATTGAGGAAGTTACAATGCGTATTAGGAGGTTATAAGGATATGTTATGGGTTTAGGAAAGTTGAATAAGGGTAAAAGGTCAAGATAACCTTTTGAAAACATAAGAAGATCATAGAAATTAAAAGAAAACGGCCTTTTAATGAATTTCGTCGATCAAATCAGCGATCTAGATGTGCCGTCGCCAAAATATTCTGCGGATTTCCAAAAGGAGGCTTTAGATGCCAAAATTAACAGTTTCTGATATTTTTGTGCCAGGCGATGCATTTCAGGGATATGCTGAATTGATAGGTGGCATCGCTGAATTTTCAGTTTGGACATATTCCAGTGATACAATCATAACTTTCTACTTTGATCTCTAATTGATGCAAACTTGATGGCGTTGAAAAGAAGATTCATAGATCTTTAATTTGATAGACTATGAGCCACTGAACTCTTTATATGCTGGGAGATATAGTTGTTTAAAGTTGACCCTTGCATGAACTCATGCAAAAACTTAATCGGTGGGAAAGCTATGGACTCAATTTAGTGCGCTAGAGGTTTCTTATGGCCCTAAACCACATCCAATGCTCTTAGTAAAGGACCTTAATGTACATTTACATTTTAAAAATCATCGGGTACGAGCCTATACACATGGAGGGGGTTTGAATCTTTGCTTAGAATATGCTGGCATTACAAATCTTTTTATGTTAGGTGTTTGGATTGTTTATGTTTCTCTTTGAGGTGAATGTAGCTTCGTTGGAACATGTGTTGTTTTTGTGAGATATGGGTGCATCAGAAATTTGGGTCTTTCTGTTGTTATATCGAAGCAATGGTAGGTGCTTTTGAAAAGAGATCTATAGGGAATCCAATTTCGGACTTCTGCTGCTGAAACTTGAAATCGTCTGAAAGTGCTTACCAGTAACAACAGATAAAAGGCAGCGAGAAAAAAGTTATAGGAATAAATTTAATGTTCTTCAGTCTTTCTTCTTAATATTATATGCTTCACAAAAATATTTAGGTGAAAGCATAATGTTTGGTGAACTCTGTTATTTCCCTTGTGAAATAGAGACCTTATCTGGTATGTTTGCTCTACAAGATATTTCCCTATTCCTAAATCATTAAAAATTGCCTGTGGGAATATGTCAAAATTAGTTTACCTAGGATATACTTGCTATGGAATTTTGTTATTTATTGAAAATTAATAATTTAGAACATGTCTTGATTAAAAAATAATCTAAAGCTGATTGTTTCTGCAAGGCATTTCACACCAATTTTATAGGGGCCCTGCATGAATGATTCACTCTGTTAGCAATCATCCCATGTGGGTCTGTTAAGGGAAATGAAGGATCCATGTAGCACATTATGACTGAATTCTAAGCAACTTGACCAAAGATCATGTGAAAATCTTCAAAACCTGGATGAAAAAAACAGTAAGGTCATTAAGGTCTAAAAATATACCAATTGCGTACAACATTTAACAAGTTCCCTTTTAGAACTTGCTATAAGTTTCTATTGCTTGTGCTTTTATGGATCAGCTAAGAATTTTTGCAGCAAGTAATTAAATTTGTTTTAGTAAACTAAATGGATTGCAATTTATGCTTTATCACCAAGTAAGTTCTCCTTTTTTTTTTCCTTGGTACCACCTTCCTTTTGGATACTTTAAATTCTGTCAGTGCCCATGGTTGCTTGTTAGACAAAAATTTAATTTTCTAAGAGGATTTCATATTGACCGGAAGGGTTGGAGCCTTGACTAAATGAAACATAGGTGAAAAGTAAGTGGTCTTTGCTAGACAGAAATGTTTTGGTTACTGGTTTCTCCTTCGTCAAGCTTCTCTAGGTTGCGCAATGCAGTATATCTAACTGGTAATACAAGAAATGATGATTTGTTAAGCAGCAAATTTGTAGTCAATGGATAGTGTCTTGATCTTCTATATGAACGGTTTATTGGCAGATGGGGTTGGGGAAGACTTTGCAAGCTATATCATTGCTGAACTATCTGAAAGTCTATCTAAAGACCCCTGGACCATTCTGTGAGTGGGAAGACCTGTCATTTTGATCTAATAAGAAATAGTAGCCGAAAGACATCTTATGTTAACAATCTATGCTTAGCTCTTGAATGTTTGCAGTGGTACTCTGTCCTCTTAGCGTGACAGATGGTTGGATGTCTGAAATGGCCAATTTTGCCCCAAAATTAAGGGTGTTATCCTATACTGGAGAAAAGGAGCATCGGCGCAACTTACGTAGGAAGATATATGAACGTATGAACAAGGAGGCGTCTGATGTAAGTATTAGGTTCTATACACTCTTTAAGTTGTTAAATTGTCTCTCTATAGACAATCAAATTTAATTTTAAGTAGGTCTTTGTGTATGTTTATATAATTCAAAAATGTCAATAAGTGCGTGTCGGATCCTCCAAAAATAGTGCATTTTTTGAAAGATCCAATACGGGTTCGGCAACATTTTTGGAGAGTCCGAGCAACTTAGATTTAGACACCTAAAAGCCTTACTAGGGCTTTACGGATCATTTTTTCATTATTAGTCGTTTTCTTTTTTTCTTTTCTTTTTCCTTTTCCATATCTAGTATCTTTTGCTTATGGGGCTTGATTTTTGAGACGAGGGTTCTCCAGAAAAAGCCTCTCTACCTCGTACATTCTGCTCTCCCCAGACCACCAACTTGTGGGATTCCACTGGGTATGTTGTTGTTGTAAGAACTGTCAATTTTTTTGTCATTTATCTTACCTTGAATTTCCTCTTTTTTACCAGGCAAAATCACTACCTTTTGATGTGCTATTGACTACTTATGACATAATATTACTTGATGAAGATTTTCTATCCCAAGTTCCATGGCGTTATGCAATAATTGACGAAGCACAAAGGCTCAAGAATCCATCTAGTGTATGTTTGAAATTCTTCTGTATTTTGTTTCATCAAACTTGTGATATCACAACTGATCGTGGGGATTAATGTATGATTCATATATTTAAAGATCCTTCTACTTCTTGAACTAGCCTTCCCAACTCGAAGTTAAGTGAGCAACTTTATCTTATAGGCTGTTTTGCCTTGAAATCCCATAATATACTTCTAATTCATGAACCTCAATTAACGACCGTTTTCCCATCCCTGATGATGAAATCAATCTTGGGCTTGAAATCAACCCCAAAAGCTAGCACAAGAGATGAGGTTGCCCAAAACCATATAAGGAGATAACAACTCATTTCCCCACCAATATGTGATACTTAACAACCTTCATCGTTTATCATGTCCAGAAACGGAGAGCAAGCGCCTGTATGACTACTCATTATTAGCCAAAGCCCTTTCACCTCCAGAAAAAACAATAAGACCAGGTGGTATCTGTGCTTTTTCTGACTTTCGCATAAACATGGTCAAACTGAACTGAATGGTTATTGAGGATTCATATAGCTAACCCTAACCATTATGACATAGATGCATTTCTGCTGTTGTATGTGCTATGTTTGAAAGTGGTATAAGCTACAATATCGATAACTTATGCAGTTATGATGTGTGATTAAGGTGAATAAAGTTAATCCTGCAGATTACCTTTAATTTTGTGTTAATTAAGTGCGTTATCGTACAAGAGTTTACCTAGCATTCTAGTAGGGATGTGATAGTGTCCTGCCACCTTACCTCATATCTGGATAAATATGGTTATTATGATAGAAAATATATGGGTAGGCATTATCTGTTTTATGGTTGAATAATTTTTGTAGCAGATTTGGCTTACATATTATATTCTACCCCTTAAGAGAAAAAGATATCATCCATCTTTTTCTGGACTTCCAAGTTCTTGACTGAAGTTTTTTTCCTCGAGAGATAATCTGGTGATATTTCTTCAATATTGTCATTACTTTGAAAAATGAAGTTATTCCTCTAGTTTTCATTGAAACTACAAGGGCATTTCTTAATCTTTTTGATTATCTTTTTCCTTTTTGTAGATTTGAATACCATGTGAAACTGCAATTTTGAGATATGTGTAGGAATGAGGATGTTGAGATGGATGTGTGGAAGTACTAGGAGTGACAAGATAAGGAATGAGGTTATTCGGGAGAAGGTGGGAGTGGCCTCTGTGGCAGACACGATGAGAGAAGCGAGACTAAGATGGTTTGGGCATGTGCAGAGTTGTAGATGCCCCATTTAGGAGGTGCGAGAGGTTGTGTTTGGGAATTATGCGGAGGGATAAGGGTAGACCGAAAAAGTATTGGAGAGAAGTGATTAGACAAAATATGACTTGGCTTCATATCATTAAGGACATGCCCTTAGATAGAAAGGAGCGAAGATAACATATTAGGGTGGAATGTTAGCAGGGGTAGAATGTTGTATTGCCTTGTGATGATTTAGATTTGTTACAGGATAAGTCATGTTATCATGGTTGTCTTGTTATTGCTCGTCGATTATCTTGCTACTTTTTTTTTTCCCTTGTAGAACTGTCATTGCTCTTTGTTTTATCTATTATTCTATATCTATTGTTTTTTTCTTTTTTACTTGGGGCGGATACATTTGATCGAGGATCTTTTGGAAACAGTTTTTCCATCTCCATGAGATAGTGGTAAGGTCTGCGTACGTTCTACCCTCTAGTGACCCTATTTTCTAGGATTTCACCGTGTCTGTTGTTATTGAGATATGTAGTAGTACGTCGGAATGATTTTAGTAAAGGGTAAGTATGAGAATTTCAGAAGTTGTTGTGGAGGAGTGAGGACATTAATATTTTGGTGAAAGTTTGAGTGGCAATTCATTTTCATAATTAAAAAACACTGAAATACAATTGCCTTCAAGTGCCCTTCATGCTTCAACTGCTCAACAGAGACAAAAAAGGTGAAAAAGGGGACAATGTCTATTTCTTATAATTCTGGAGCAATTTCTGCATTTCAATTAACTTTTTGTTTGGGGGTTTGGGGGGAAGTGGGCAGTTGACTTTCAACGATTACTGGAAGATCTTCTTGGAAACCTATGATGTATTCTTTGTTTTTCTGAGTGTTTGAAATATCTACAGGTCCTGTATAATGTGCTCAAAGAGCGTTTTGTTATTCCAAGGAAATTGTTGATGACTGGCACACCCATACAAAACAACCTTTCAGAGCTTTGGGCACTTTTGCACTTTTGTATGCCTTCAGTTTTTGGAACACTGGAGCAGTTCCTCTCTGCATTCAAGGAAGCTGGAGATCCATCATGTAATACTTTCACCTGTCATGATTTATGAATCATTAGCTAGCCAGTTTTCTTTAAAGATGACTGCAGAAATTTTGGACAGTGTTTATTTGTGAAGTTCTTGGGCAACTTGTGCCTGGTTTGTGGACAACTTTGCTATGGCTTATCTTCTTTCCTATTCATTTTGAGAATTTTATGTGGTTTTTCTAGTTTTGTTACTTTATGATGATTATAGCATTTGGAGAACAATCTACAGCCATTTACTTAGGTCTATCAATGATCTCTGATCTTTGTTCTGATATATGAAAGTGACCATGATTTTAGCACCCTACCTGTATTACTTTGTGTTAAAGTGAGTTAGAGTTCCACATTGGTTGGAGAATGGACTAGTGTTTGCTTATATGGACGTGACAATCTTCCCCTTATGAGTTGCCGTTGTGGTTGAATTAAGTCCTAGTCTCCATATCTTTCATTGTATCAGAGTCAGGTCCTTCCCCATTTGGGCCTATGTTATATTGTTCACGCTCTAGTTGGGTCTGAGCGTGAAAGGGGGGTAGAGTGGGTTAGAGTCCCACATCTGTTGGGAATGGATTAATGTTATGCTTATATGGACTTGTGCAATCCTTTTCCCCATGATCTAGCTTTGGGGTTGAATAAGGCTCAACTCTCCATATCTTACACTTTGCAAAATGAATCTGTGAAGGATATCAACCATATTCCTGATCAAAATAAATGTTGTTTTAAACTGTTGATTGAACATGGTGTATTCTGGAATCGTCTGATTGAAAAATATGCTGACCCTTGAAACATGCCAATGCCTCCTCTCTCTCTCTCTCTCCAAATACTTCTCAAGCAATTTGTTATGCTTACTGGAAAAGAGGAAGGTATGAATTGGGTGGCAGTGTTTGGGAAGAAGAGAGAAGTGCTAGTGATGAGCAAGAGTCATTTTTTTCCTTCTAAGAACAAGAGTTCTTTATTTTTCTTCTTCTTTCTCCACACCCCACGGAAAAAGCCCGTGGTTCTTCTTGAATTTGTTTGTCTAGTTACATGTTTTTTCCAGCTAAAAGAAGCACTGCTTCTGTAACTCTTTTGCAAACTGTAAGTTGGGTTATTGAGACAGACATTGATCCCTTCAATTTTTATAAATGGAATTTTTTCAACTGTGAATCAAGTCTAGAGGCTAAGAAAATTGTAAAAATTCGGAGTAATATTTCAATATGAAAATGCCACCGAATGTTTCCTTAGATCTTAAGTGTGACTTCAGAATTCGCTTTACAAGATTGAATCCACTTCACAAGATTGCGTCGAATTATGTGGGAGCCGAATGACATGCCGTATGTTACTTGTTTTTATGATATCACATTTACTGAAAAAGAATGGACTCACTCCTATATTTTCTCTAATATGACTCCGCTTGAGCAGGCCCTGACGCAGACAAAGCTAAGGAACAATTCAAAATTTTGAAATATGTAATAGGGGCATTTATGCTCCGACGAACTAAATCTCAGCTTATCGAGTTGGGGACCCTTGTGCTGCCACCTCTTACTGAGATAACTGTGTAAGTTCATCTTTCTCATGGTCATTCATTTGACAAATGACATATGATTGGAGAATGTTACTGAATGTACATAGACACATTATCATATTGTATACAAAACACAATCATAGATAGAAGATATTTAGGGATTTTATGATTCTATTTCCTTAGATTGATTTGCTTCTGATTTGTTTTCTTAGATAGACTGGCTTGCACACATATAAATAACTCTTATTCTTGGAATGATACGAGTAGGAAGATTGTTCCATTGTCTCTATATTTTACATGGTATCAGAGCCACTGGGGCTCAAAATTATGATTAAAAGTTTCATACCTTCCTGGTAGCTTGAGATAAGGTCTCGGCTATTTGAGTTATCTTTCAGTCGCCAGTTCGTGATTTGTTAGAACTAATTTTGGCTTACTGCTCTGGTATCGGCTCAACATTTACAACACATTCTGGTTATCTTGTGGCAGTAGACTCTGCTTGGAAGATGTGTTGTTTGCGTCCTATTTTTCTAGACTCTAGCTCTTTAAAAGATCTTTTCTGTTCTCTATTCCAAACCACCATTAATTTTGAGCATTGGATTTGGTATTTGTTGGGTTTTGGAATCCGTGGATCTCAGATTCAAATTCTATATGAACTTTTCGGTGGTATTGTCTAGATTCAAGAATTTTACTTGGGGACCGTTTGTTTCTATGACTTGGGTGAAGTTTCAAGTTTTTTAGGTTTGTTGAAGTCTATTTTTATATTGGGTTCAGGTCTCACCGTTGTCCAAATATCTTCGTGGTTTGTGAGAGACACTTTCAGGTCTTGTTAATCTGGTTGCAACAACAGGGTCATCTATAATCTATTTTATCAGCCTTTTGGACTATACATAGTTCAAAATGACAGGTTCTAGTTCATCAAAGACCTTTCTCTGAAGAAGAGGTGCTGAACGTGATCAAGTAATGCGATGGAGACAAAGCCCTGGGCCCAGATGGTTTGACAATGAGTTTCTTTGAAGTTTGTTGGGACACTGTGAAAGAGGACTTGATGGGAACTGTTCAAAACTTTCATCAGAAAGAGCTTTTTGAAAAGTCTTTTAGTGCCACCTTCATAGCCTTAATACCGAAGAAAGCTGGAGCTGAGGTACTTACGGATTTCAGACCTATCAGTCTAATAGGAAGTGTCTACAAGATACTTTCCAAGCTTATTACTGAAAGATTGAAGTCAGTTATGGGAAAACTAGTAAACAAACACCAAATGGCTTTCTTAAAAGGTAGGCAGATTATGGATGCAACTCTCTTAGCAAATGAATTAGTGGACTCCAGAGTGAAACAAAAAGTTCCAGGAATCTTATGCAAACTTGACCTAGAGAAGGCATATGATCATGTTGATTGGAAGTTTCTACTGAAAGTGCTGGAAGACATGGGTTTTGGTAAAAAATGGGTCAACTGGATACGTTTCTGCATCTCTAATGTAAAGTTATCTTTGATTATAAATGGCAATAATGAAGGCTTCTTTTCGTCTGAGAGGGGGTTAAGGCAGGGTGATCCTCGAACCTTTTTTGTTTATCCTAGCTATGGAGGGGCTTAATCACATGATCAGGAGGGCAAGAGCAAATGGTTGGTTAAAGGGTTTCCAAGCTCAGGTGCAAAGACAGTGAAGATGAAAGGGGGGTCACTCATCTGCTCTATGCAGATGACTCGCTAATATTTTGTGAAGCTGAAGTATCTCAGATCAGACATATCAGGACCATTCTTTCTATTTTTGAAAGTGTTTATGGTCTTCATGTCAATTGGCAAAAGAGTTGTCTTTACTCAGTGAACAAAGTTGATAATATGGACATGTTAGCAGGTAATCTTGGATGTCAGGTAGTTGCTTTACCCACAAAGTACTTAGGGATGCCCCTAGGTGCAAAGAACAAAGAGATAGATGTCTGGGGAGAAATGCTAGAGAGATGTGACAAGAAATTGGCAAGATGGAAGATTCAATATTTGTCCTTTGGAGGCAGATTAACGCTAGTCAAATCTGTGTTGGATTCCCTTCCTCCTTATATGATGAGCTTATTTGGTATAAATATTTCCTATACCGAAGAGTATTGGAAGAGAATAAATTTGCTCAGAAGAACTTTTTTGTGGAATGGAAACAAGGAGCAGAAGCAAGGGGGATTAGGTATTAAGAAACTGACTCTCCAATATTCTTGTCTTTTGCAAAATGGCTATGGAGGTTGTGTGCTGAGGATATGCCTTTATGGAAACGAATCATCATTGAGAAATATCGACTTCAAGGTCACTGGATCACTGAAGATGTCCTTGGAACTTTTGGTTGTAGTGTCTGGAAGACTATTTGGAGACTCTGGCCCAAGTTTCAAGAAAATATTCAATTCAAGGTGGGT
>JAOTQJ010000001.1:23650573-23666761 GCA_025642045.1 Solanum sejunctum | reverse complement strand
ATCATATAGAATGAGTTTAATCCTCTGTGATATCCTAGTGGTATATTGATATCCTATAGTATCATGTAGGATTATGTTTTTTCTTAAGAAATAAAGAAAAAATAATTAAAAATATTATTAAACTCTAAATTAGTAGAAAATGAATTTGTTGTGATACTTCGTTGGTATGTTGATACCATATTGGTATCGTATAGCACTAGAGCTTAATTCTCTGTGATATCATTGTTATATTGATACCATATCAGTATCATATAGTTTTGAGCTTTTTTTTTTTTGAGAAATACGACAATTCAGATAAAATTATTAAAGTCATAAAATTATTTATTAAACTCTAAATTAGTAAAAGATATATTCTTGTAATACTCTATTGGTATATTGATACCCTGTTAGTATCATATAATTTTGAGCTTTTCTTTAATAAATAAAATAATTAAGAGAAAATTATCAAAGTCACAAATTTATTTATTAAATTCTAAATTAGTAGAAAATATTTTTTTTTGTGATATTCTGTCGGTGTATTGATATCATATCAGTGTCATATAGAATTGAACTTGATCCTCTAAGATTGATACCGTGTTTGTATATCATACAAAGTGAATGCTGATATCAGCATGACGTCAGTGCATGAATTTGAATAATAGTAGAGTACAAATATAAAGGAGTATATAAATATAAATAGTTTGCTTCAAACGGAGTAAGCGTAGTTTTCCCTTATAAATACTATTTTTACATTGAAACTATTCATTTTGCTCAATGAACTGTTTTTTTCATCCAATCAACTTAAATCTCTTCTAAATATTCCCAAAATTAAATATGAATTTTATCTCGATGTTACTGATTTAGACGTCGTCGTATTTAATTTGTTACCTGATTTAGCATTAACTGTATCCACCCAATAGAAGAGAAACTGATCGCAGAGATGGCATGGTAATGTTTTCATTTGTTTGTGTTTACCTAATGATTAAGAGAAAAAACAATAAATTCTATGATTAATCCTTCAATTGTTTGTGTTCTGTAATTGCTTTCCTGCCTTCACTTCTACTTGTTTATTATTCATAAGTTTTATTTGTCAGTTTTAATAGATATAAAAAAATAATTATTTTTTTTGAATTTTATTTTTAACATTAATTACTTATCTTTTATACCTAATAGTAAATATCAATTAATAAATTATTTAATCATTATTTTTTTATTATATGTGCGAAATTCAAATATGACAAGCAAAAATGAATGAAGAAAGTATTTTTACAGGCATTTGGTTATGGTAAACTGGTAGAGAGGCATGGAATAAATACAATAACAAACTCCGATATCGGAAAGTAAAGCATTTTCTTACCGTATCTAGCAAAGTTCAAAATCTAAATATATTTCGATTAATAGTTAATAGTGAAGGACTACTTACCAACATTTATTGATTATTGGCTTTTATATAAGTGAGATACACAAAACGATAAAGGTAGGTCAAAAAAATATTAGAGAGAGGTGATTTAAGAGGATATAACACAATTCTATATTACTAAGAACATTACTTTAGATAGAAATGAGCGGAGGTCGCATATTAGGGTGAAGAGTTAGAGTCGAGTCTTGTCTTTTGAAGGCTTAGTGCCTGTCATAGAATTAGTCATGTCCTTTTAGTTCTTTTCATATGTTGTTTATATATTTCGATCATCACTTTATTTTTTTGTGATGTACTATTGTTGTTTCTCGTAGATTTCACATTGTTTTTCTTATTAACTGTTATGCTTATTTCATTGTTTTGTTTTTATGGTCATTTGAGTTGACACACTTGATCCGAGGATCTTTAAGAAATAATATCTCGGCCTAGAACCTTCCAAGTACATTCTTGGCGTGGAGCATACTTCGGCAAGTTTCAACAAGATGATGATTATTATGCTCTGCCACTCCATTTTGTTGTAGAGTATTCGAGCAAGTCAATTGTCTTTTTATCTTGTATTCCTTAAGATATGTAGTGAACTCATTTGATAAATACTCTCTCCTATTGTCAGTACGGAGGCACTGAATCTTCATGTTGAGTTCACTTTCTATCTTCTCCTTGAACTCCTTGAACTTTGAAAATGCCTCAGACTTCTCCTTCATAAAGTAAACTCAGACGTACCTTGAGAAGTTGTCAATAAAAGTCACCATGTACCTCATCCCTCCAAGAGATATTTACTTGACTGGGACAAAGACGTTTGAATGTATGAGCTCCAATGGCACCTTGGAACGATACTCTGATTCCTTATATGGCACTTGATGAGCCTTTCCATACTGACAACCAGCACAGACTAAGTCAGTCTGTATGTCGACTTGAGGAAGCCCCTTAAATACTTGCTTTTGTATTATCTCCTTCAGTCTACTATAGTTTACATGTCCAAGACGAGCATGCCAGAGATCACCTGTCTCATTCTTTTGAGCTTTATCCATATAAGCGGACTTAGCAGAAAGGACATAGACTGATTGTCTCCTTTTCTTCCATGATGGGTGTATCAATCACCTTCAATCTTCTAAATATTGCCACACTTTCTGGCCCCAAAAGTATATATTTTCCTTCTGCCGTCAATTGAGGAACTGATAACAAATTCTTCTTCAAGCCAGGAACATGGTAAACCTTCTCGAGTTGGAGTTGCTGAGGACCATTCCTTAGAACGACCATCTTATTAACATGAGAGATGGACAATCTTGAGTTGTCTGCTATCAGCACCACTCTCTTTCCCTTATAGTTTGTCATATTTGTTAGCTTCTTGTTATCACTAGTCATGTGGTTGGAGAACCCAGAGTCGATGATCCAATCCTCCTTGTAATTGACTATCCTCCTTTACGGTGGTGGCCACATTTTCTTCAAAACGCCTTTTTGGTAATTGGCATTCTCGAGCAAAGTGATCTTTCCTACCACAATTGAAGCATCCATCATTCTGCTTTCTTGGTTGTCGTTGCTGGTCTTCTCGTCCATGAGCTCCCCCTGAAAAGCTACTTTTCTCCTTTGGATGATACTTGCCATCTCCTGTCCACCTTGACATGGGCTTTCCTTGTCCCTGAGGTGAATCCTTCTTCTTCTTGCTAGTGAAGAGCGCTTCCTCTTCGCTTTTTATGGTTACTTCATTCATTTGCTTGGCTAATACCTCTTGGTTAACCAATAAATTCTCCAGCTCTACCAATGATAGTTGAGTAGGTCATCCTCTCACAACAGCTATAAATCTGTTATACTAGGACCTTAGACCTGGATGATAATTCTTTTCATCCTTGCCTCACTCACCTTCTCTTCAGGTGCAAGTTGAGATATCTCACGACAAATAGATTTCACCTTGGTGAAATACTGAGAAATAGATGGACTTCCTTGTGAGATACCTGCAAGCTCATTTTTCAAGAGCTGGAGCATGCTTCATTCTTCTTTGAAATTAATTTTTTCAAAGTCTCCCAAGCAGCCTTTGGTGTTTTCTTATCAAGGATGTGCTCCAATAGGTCCTCCTCGATTGTAGTTTTTAGTATAAATAAAGCCTTCCCGGCCTTGATGTTCTATTTTCTCAAAGCTTGGCATTTTCCTTCAGTGGAGGAGTTGTATCGCTGCCAGCGACTATGTCCCAAAAATCCTGACCTTGTAGGTAGGATTCTATACAAGTATGCCAATAACCGTAGTTGTGGTTATTGAGCTTCTTGATTCCACTGTTCGTGCTTGCAAGATCTGTCATCGTGACGTCCAACGTCAAGTAAGCTTGGTCCCAGACCGATGAGCTTTCAAAGTTCGTAACTGTGCTCTAACAGAATCTCACTTAGAATCTTGGTGTTAACACGTCGATGTAAATGTCCAACGTTTACCACTGTTTTCCCACTAGAAATGGTCCCGAACAACTTTTCTATGATACCAATTGTTGAAAACTTCGACGAGCCCAACATACCCACTACAGAGGACCCAGAATGTACTACACACACTACACCAACTCTTTGACGTTGGTTGACCTTTGATTTTATAAATCCTTAGTGCACAATAATACTTAGGCAGCAGTGCCGACCATATATCATTCAGGCGGTATAATCGATCATATATCATTCAGGCGGCAGAGCCGACCATATAATAAAAATAACACCAGTGCACTAAGAACTCTAAAAACAGACTAAGGGTTAACCGGGAAATTTAAGAAAAGAAGAAGACGACTTATGGAGAAGATGTTACAACTTACTTGATTGTTTGTTGTTTTCTTGATGATTCCTAAAATGACAAGCCTATGGGGTATTTATACTAGCCCCTTCTCCAAACGGACGGCTAGGATCATTTTGATCCAACGATTACAAATGATGGCCTAGAATTTTTCTACCAAATATCTAAGATATTTTCTACTAAATATCTAGATATTTACATGTCAAGACTTGCCTAGAGTCTTCTAGAATGTTCCAGGGTCTTCTTGCAAGATTCACACATTTTTAGGGAATTCTAGAGAGTTTCGGAGTCTTCCAGACTGTTCTAGAGAACTCCACACATCTCTAGAACCTTCTAGACTTTTCTAGAAAATTCTCTACATCTCTAGAACCTTCCCGACTATTCTAGATAATTAGAGAAAGTAAAAAATGATAATTTTAACAGAACATCAAGAAACAGTAGTATTAGATATGGGCTGGTAAGTTAAATATGATCGATATGCTCATTCATGAAGTCACGATAGATCCTCTTTATTATTTTAGGGTGCATTATTAACTTATAATGAATTAATTAATGAATGAATGATGTAGAATTTCTTAAACATAAACATAATCCGGAAAGGTGTAAAATTGTTTGGTGTGATCAGCAAGATATGTTCAAATATGATTAATTGTTTCTATCATGCATACAACATTTGACGTCAAACAATAAATAATTTAGTTGCAATTTTCTAAAACAATTATAATGTGACCCTTTGTTTTTTAATACTATTATTTTTTATCAGCTCATACTTCGGTGTTCATCTTTATTTATATTTTATTGACTTTGCATAAGAATTAAGAAAATGATAAGTTAAGAACTAAGGAGTCATTTAGTACAAAAATGAATAATGCAGGGATTAGTTATGCAGAAATTAGTAATAAAAGGATAAATAATGTTGGATTATTTTTTATCTCATGTTTGGTTTATTATTTTTTATTTAATTTTGTGCTTGGTTTAATTTTATAAAAAGTTTCTTTTCAATTATGCCCTTCAACTATTATGAGAGTTTCTATTTCATGTAATTAGATCAAAGTAGATTATTTTTTTGTGACTTCTAACTAGTTAGGAAAATAATAATTTGTCATTATGGTTGTTATTTTCTCACTTGAATTATTTGAGAATAAATAATTATAATCTTAATAAATTCATCACTAATAAAATGTCAATCTTTAATTTAATAAAGATAAGTCATCTATTATTAAAATAAAAAAGATGGCAAACAATTGTAAAATAGATGGTTTATATTTACACATAAAAATTTAAAAGTTGTAATTTTAATATAGTATTTATATCTTACGAGGTCACTCAACTTTGGGAATATATCTAATATAATTGGTCTTTATATTGTATCAACAAAATTACTCAACTAAAATTAGTTATAAAAAAAATTGACATGTCAAAATATTTTTTGTGTATTATGAAAAATATGAAACAACAAATAAATAAAATTTAAAAATTTGACATGATAGATTTATTTATTTTTATATTATGAAAATATGAACTCGCAAATAAATAAATTTTGTAAGCTAATTTATTTAAATAGATTTACTAGTACAAAACTACAAATATAAAATATAAAATCAAGAAAACAAAAAAATATAAAAGAATTTGATGAATATTTTTGTCTTTGTGCTTTTAATCCTATGGTATTAATCCTAGGTATTAGCTAATACCACCAAATGAGAGGTATTAGTTAATCCCATGTATGTGGTATTAACTAATACCATGGATTAGTTAATGGTCCAAAAATCCAACCAAACATTGTATTAAATAATACTATCTCATAATCCATGGATTAAATCTTTTAATCCCTCCTACCAAACATCCCCTAAGTGTAAAATTATGATTAAATTACTCCCTTCATTCAACTTTACTTGACTCCTGTTGACTTGACACAAGAATTAAGAAGTAGTAAATGATGGAATAATTTACCAATGTACCTTTTGAATATAATAAATACTATGTCTTGAAAAATGTAATGTGGAAATGACTATAATTAATGATAAGAATAAATTAGAAAGTAAGTGTAAATTTATCTCTTGATTTTATAAATTGGACAAGTATTATTGAACATCTCAAAATAATATAGGAGCCAAGTAAAGATGGACAGAGGGGTATCATACATATCTTTGTGAAAATCTCCTCGTTAAAAAATTATGTACTCCTCTGGATAATTTGGTGTATTTTTGTTTTTTTCTTGATCGAGCAGAGTGTTAGGTAGTGGAGCCTGATAATATATTTAGCAGCTGTCGCGGTTCAACCTCCGCGGTGAGGTTGCCGAGGAGTGTGGGGTGTTACTGTTTATTCTCCATGTATACTTGTATTCTGTGTAATTATAAATGTTCGGATATCATTAATATATATACCCTGTTGCCGTGAAGGTTACCCAATTTAATTATTGGGGTTTATCACAGAAAAAATATTTCTCTCTCTCTTCAAATAATTTCTCCGCCTTCTCTCTATAACTGATCTTCTTCTTCCTTCTATTGCTGCTTCTTCTTATTCATCTTCTGCAGATTCAAAGATTTATATTGCCCAACATAGAGTATTGTTAATTAAACAATTGTTCTTCTGAAAAAACAAAGATTTAATTACAGCAAGGTGCAGTTAGATTGGACATCATAATTAATCATAAGATAAAGCCAGTCTCAATTAACAAGCTTCATATACTTGTTCATATATTATAGAGCATAAGTATGATCATATCTTATAGAGTATATATTATGTTTAGTACGTTCTTTTCCTTATGAAGTCGTCGTAAATATTTATTGCTCTCTTTTCTTATTTTCATCGAGCCTAAAGTGGTTTAAATAATGATAGGATTCTCTCATCTTTTGTTTCTCTTTTTTTCCAAGAGAGATGTCATCCTTCCGACTTCCCATTTGTGAATTGAGTTTGCCATCTACTTCGATTATAGTAACTTATAAGTAATGAATTTATATGACTATATAAATGTCTACGAAGAAGAACGTATATACAATTAACATTTGAATTTGAACAATAGAAAGAATTTAAACAAAGAAAAAAGCAGGTGAAAGAAAGGAAAAGATTGCGTTCATTTTATTAATATCTTCACACAAATTAAACCTTTTATAAGAACTCAATCGTAAAATATTTAAAATCTGCATCATTGTTAAAGCATGTACTAGTTTTAAATTTTGTCATGCCATAAGTTCTCTAAACATAATTAAACCAACTTTTCTCCAAACAACAAATTTAGCTCTCCATTTATACTTGTTCATCCAACATGTTTGTAACAATCTCATAACAAATTAAAGAGCAATCTACTTAAGCCAATATGTCTCAGAACATCAAGAATGTTAATGGTGCATCTAGCCACTTTTTTCAACCATCACGACGCCTTCCTACTCCAGGAAAAGCCACTATTCTTGCCATGGGCAAGGCTCTTCCTTCCCAACTCGTCCCTCAGGATTGCTTGGTTGAAGGCTACATGCGTGATACAAACTGTCATGACTTGGCAATTAAGGAGAAATTGGAGCGCCTTTGTAAGAACAAATGTTGCATACTCTTATGTTCCTATTTTCTTTAATAGATTTTAACTTATATACATTGGAATTTCTACATTGTTAGTGTATTTTAACATGTTGCAGCAGGTAAACTGTCTTATATTTAAACCTGACGGTTACCTTTAGCTATCTTTTGGTGACCCCATAGTGCATGCCATTTGCTTCAATGAATTTTAACACATATATATATTGACAACAAGACAAAATTTTACATTAATAGTGAATTTTAACGTATTGCAGTAGACAAACTATCTTATTTCATGTTTCATATCTTTCGATGACTTAATAGTACAAAAACGATCTTTTATATCGTAGTATATGAGTTGAATTCTTCTTTACTCATTTTTAGGAGTTTACTTTTCCATGTTTTTCCTATTTTTGATTATTTATATGTAGGCAAAACTACTACTGTCAAGACAAGATACACAGTGATGTCCAAAGAAATTTTGGACAAGTATCCGGAGCTAGCAACAGAAGGCAAACCAACGATCAATCAAAGGCTAGAAATTGCGAATGCAGCCGTTGTTGAAATGGCTAAAGAAGCAAGCTTAGCTTGCATTAAGGAATGGGGAAGATCAGTTGATGAGATCACTCACATTGTTTATGTTTCATCAAGCGAAATACGTTTACCAGGAGGTGATCTTCACCTCTCAACTGAGCTTGGACTGAGGAGTGACGTTGGACGCGTAATGCTCTACTTTTTGGGATGTTATGGTGGTGTCACAGGCCTTAGAGTTGCTAAAGATATAGCTGAAAACAATCCAGGAAGCAGAGTTCTATTGACAACTTCTGAAACTACAATTCTTGGTTTTAGGCCACCGAATAATGCTAGACCATACGATCTCGTTGGTGCTGCACTTTTTGGTGATGGAGCTGCTGCTGTCATAATTGGAACAGAACCAATTGTTGGAACGGAGTCCCCTTTCATTGAGCTGAATTTTGCCATGCAACAATTTTTGCCAGGGACAAGGAACGTGATCGATGGACGACTTACTGATGAAGGGATAAACTTCAAATTAGGCAGGGACCTTCCTGAGAAAATTCAGAACAACATTGAGGAATTCTGTGAGAAGTTGATAGCAAAGAGTGCTAAATTGAAGGGAAGTAAGTACAATGACTTGTTTTGGGCTGTGCATCCTGGCGGACCAGCTATACTTGACAGATTGGAGAACACATTAAAGTTACAAAGTGAGAAATTGAATTGTAGTAGAAAGGCATTGATGGATTTTGGTAATGTGAGTAGCAATACTATTTTCTATGTGATGGAGAATATGAGGGAAGAGTTGAAGAATAAGAAGGATGGTGGTGAAGAATGGGGACTTGCATTAGCATTTGGGCCTGGGATTACTTTTGAAGGCATACTCCTTAGGAGTCTCTAAAAGCTCATGTTATAAATCTATTTGCCTTATGGTTGTTCATTTTCTTTGTACTGTCTTTAGATACAACAAAGATGTGTTTTCATTTTCATTTCTATATGAAGCTAAAATAAGAAAGACATGAGTTTTCCATAACTCATGTAATTTTATGTTTTAATTGGAATTATGTATGACAAATGAAAGAACATTATTCAAGGATAAAGAAAGTCAAGTTTTAATTTGACCAAACAAGATTAACATCATTGAGAAATTAAATTGGTTAAATTAACATCTCTCTCTATTATAGCTAACATGTCTCTTTTATTCTTTTGGTAGGGATATTCAATATGAAAAGAAATATGAAAAGAAGTACTCCCTCCGTTGAATTGTTGGATCATTGGATCATTTCACACATGAAGAAAAAACATAACGATAAAATTTAATTATGTTTTTTCATTTTACCCTTTTCAAACTCCACATACTCATTTTAATGCATCATTTATTTCTCATACAACACTGAACCTAGAAACTTAACTAATAAAGGGTAAAATTAAAAAAAAAATTCCAACAACAATTCACTTATTTTGAAACATCAAAAATTCCTCAATAATTCACTTAATATAAAACGGAGAGAGTAATAGACAACATAGATTTCATTAGTTTAGGGCCTAATTATATGTGCTCATATTAATTTGAAATTTATTTTGTGTTTACCGGATACACACAAATCAAATTAGGTGTAATTTATTTTAGATATACTATATTTAAGTGTGATTTGCGTGTATCTGAAATACAGTAACTTTCTCGCTCAGTTTCTCTTCCTATTCATCAATGTATATAATATTTAATATTTAGTGTATATGTGCATAGATATATGTGTATCTACTATTCAACTATTTTGAAAGAGGATTGTATCTCACTACAAATCTTGCATGAAGTTATCAAATAGTGGTACAATATGTAGCTATTTGAAAGCATAAATTGAATTAGTGTATTAAAAAAATTAGTATATAAGTCAAAAAGGCGAAGAAAGAAATTCATCATTTCACTACACTCGATTCAAGAACTCGAGAATGAACTAATGCCTTGTTCAGGTATCTCGTGGTTTTCGTCGTTATAAATTTCTTAGTTATTTGTTTGGGATAATTTAAAATTTATACCAAAAAATTAATTAATTTATAACAAATATATTTTATTTACATAAAAAATAATTTCAAATTAGTAAAAATATACATGATTATACAATATAGTTTATCAAAAATTATAAATAATATACACTGATTATATAATATATATTACTTATACTTAAATTATATACTAAATATATATTATAATGCACAATATATATATAAAAATATTTTTTTATAATTATTTTTACTAAAGCATTCCTCAACATAATTATTCCTATCTGATTTGGGTTGATTAGTTAGTTTGTCTCCAACCACTAGGGCTATGTGGCCCAGCCCAAAAATAGGGCGGTGCACGATCTTCATTTCCGCGAATTGTAACCGTCAACCGTCGTTTTCTTCGTATAATGCCTATACGACGACGTTTCCAATGAATTTCCGCCGTCTTCCTCTTCAATGGAGTGCTCCTTAACTTTGGAATTGCTTTGCAATTAAGTAATTACTCTTTCGTTATCATTCTCTAAGCCTCCTATTTACAATTTTTATTTGTGAATTAAAATATTCATTTTCTTCAGAATCGTAAAATTGCCAAAGCTCGTTTCAATATCTTCTGCTGATTAAAGGTAAAACTTTCTGTTAATATACTTTGTATCTGAGAATGTATAGGATTTTGTTCATTAAAGTATAATTTTTGGAGTTTTATGTTTGATTTCCGCCCCCTTTTTACTGGGTTTTCATGTTTGTACTTAAATTTTGGTTTATGGCTTCAATTTAATTCGTTTGCTTCATTGGCAGTGAGTTTATAATATGGACGGGCGTAAAAACACAATTCAGGAGTCGAACGAGCCCTTTGTGGTAATATGCTTTTACCCGTGATTACTGATTTATTGGGGAAAAAGAAAACCTTCCTTTGATTTTTCGACAGTTTTATGCTAAATAGAAGCACCAATATTTTAAGTCCTCTGAAGAGGTACATTGTGAATACAGCAGTATGTGTAAACTGTAGGCTAAATCTAAGTATGGGGCTATTGCAGTTTCATCTGGTATGTTTGAAACTTAAGTGCTAAAAAGGCAGGTCTTTATTGTTCGAGTGGATTCAGGGGTTCTTGGATCAGTTAATGGTACTTTGTATATGCATTTGTCATGATATTTGCTGAGACTGAACATTTTTCTAATAAGCCAATGGTAGTGATAGAAGTTTTTGATATATTTAGTATCATACGAAGCCCTCCTGCTGGAAGATATTCACCATATTAATCTTCACTTGAATTATGAAGTCTAGAGACAAAATTTGCACCATTTCAAGTTGCAGAGCTCTACACCACGTGTTATAGTTGTCTCCCAAACATAAAGAGATTCAATGTGCTTTGATAATTTTCCCTATAACATCCCTTAGTATTCCTCCTCCAGCATATCCTTTTTGCAGTTCCAGAAACAACATCCATCACACTTTTAGTCTAGCAATTCAGTCTTGTTCCTTCTGATAAGTCTATTTCAAAATGTGGCTCCTTTTGATCACACCGTTTTAGTACATAGTTTTACACTGGAGATCATTAATTGTTTGTAGGTTTAGTACATAGTTTTACACTGGAGATCATTAATTGTTTGTAGGTTTCTTAGCACATCATGTAGTTTCTGCTTTTAAGACTATTCAAGTCACTTTAATATAGCTTTAAATGGGGTCATTGGGATTGTCACCTGCAAGGACTGTGTCATGGTTGGAGTTACAATTTATGGTGATTTGTCTTTGAGTTATCATAAGTCTTGAGTTTTTTCTTTTTTCGACAATGCATGAACAGGGTTTTTAGTTGGTAATTTTCTAATAATTGAATCATCACCTTATCAATCTTTACTTTCTTCCTCGAGGGGTAGCTACATAAAGTCAATTAAGTGGGAAAACAAACTTCTAAAGCAGCGTCCAGCTTACAGACCAAGACATCTAAGACTTGGAACACTTGGCACTCAGATAAAACATGACCTCTTCTCTTTCTGCCAATTCTTAAAATTACATGCAGTGCTGCTAATAAACAGAGCAGCAGAGAGGTGGGAAAAAGTGAGGATGGGAAGTATTCTGTTGAGTTAAATATCAAATTCTTGAACCTTGATTTAGAGCTGCTTAATGGAAAAACCTTCGTGCCCTGTGAAAAGACATTTCTGTGGGTTCTGCTCAATTTTAATGTTAGCAATCTTGTATTAACTGGCTCCTATCAAGAAAACATTAGAAGATTGTTGGTGGTAGGGAATGCTTTACTCTTAAGTTTGTTCAGAAAATTAAAGTAACTGAATACTTGAAATTTATGTACATACCAAGTATTGTGAATATCTGAACTGAATGATATTCTTGGCTGAAGGAATCAAATATATAAAGGAAATATATTGTTTAGTCACTTCTCCCCAAAAAAGCGGAAATATATTTTTTAGTTACTTATCCCAAAAAGAGCAGAAATATATTGTGTACCCTCTAAATGGTTCATAACATACTGACATCCTGTTGTTTCATTCTCACTCCTTTTTCACCATGTTTGGGGTTAGCCTCCAATAGTGTATACGGATCCACTAGCTAACTGCTTAGGGGGTGGCATGCTGTGACAAATAGTTTTTCATATTAGGCATGTGACTTTACAAGCTTCAACTATTAACTTAAGCAGTGCTTGGCAATGCAACTGAAGGCCAATCCCGTATGCCCAACCCCATCTGTTGATGTGAATTATGTCAAACAAGATTTTCTACAGGAATGAAAAACTGTGGTAGAGGACTGAGTGGCTAAGAATACCAACAGTGCCCACATCTCCTCGTTATTGCCAATTCCACAATTCTACAGCCCCAAGCCCCATATGTGCAGGTAGACTAGATAAGCATTACTACAGAAGTTTGGTCCATTATCATCCCGATCTATGTTTGTCATTTCTGCCTTTTCTCTCACTTACATGGCAAGGTCACTACCATCTATGCAGGACTTGGAATATGGTCGGATATCAGCAATTTGTCCTAGAACTAAGGGCTAAAATTATCTACTTCTATTAGATATAACTTGGCTTTTATCTTCTTTTTGAAGTGTACATGCCTATTGATAATCTACCTACTTTTCTGAAGCATTTGGTCCCTAACTTTCTGAAAGTTTTTCTCGTCTTTTATTAAATGAACTTCATGCCGTACCCTTTTTTGGCCAGGGAAATGACTGTTCTTCACGAAACAACAGGGTTATTCCTCAGCTACTTACCTCTGTGCCGGCTCTCAGTGATGCTGCTTCCTATCTTTCTGAGACGGCATCTTTATTTACTCGCTGTTTCACGGATTTTTCTGGTGAGCTTCATGACTTTTCATGTATTTCCTTTCTTTGCTCTTGGTAAATTGTCTCCTGAATTCATTTAATGATGATTGGTTGAGATAGGTTGTTAGGTGGTTTTTGATCCAATAAAGTTATATATACTTCATGATTTAGAATTTCTACCTTTAAAAGTGTTTGAAAAGGAATAGGAACAAGAATAATATCTACAATCCTACTTAGGATAGAAATAGGAATAACAATAGTACGTAGAATCCTCTTTGGAAAAGATTGTATTATAGTATCCTAGTTGGAAAAGGAGTCTAATATAGTATCTATAAATAGGGTTTCAATGTAATAGGGTAGAGACAACAATTCAATAATATTCCTCTCCAGTATTTCTCACAAAAAGTCTTCTATTTTATTGTTATAGAATATTAAAAAGAAAAGTTCCCTTTCTGAATTTATTGCCAATTCTACCCAAGCAATATCTGCCGGGTTGGACTTCCCATGCTGAATTTTGTGGCAAAGGCCATTGGAACATATGAAACTGTTGACTTTTATTACTTAAGATATGTCTTGCTTTGTGGAGTGACATGATTGAACGTAAGTGTTTATCCTGTAAAAATGAGTGTCCTATTCTTTTGTCTGTATAATAGATCACATCCATTTAAATTGCAACCGTGTATCTTAGTATCAGTAGATTTTTAGGTTGAGGCACTAGGTATTAGGAATTGAGATTTTAAACTTTTCGTTCTGTTTTTCTTTTTCCCTTTCACATAAGACGTGACATGGTCTTAAATATAGATGACATGATATTAAGCCCTGAACTCTGTTGTCACTACACTGGGTATGTTGTTATTGTAACTCCAGGTGTGAGCAATCCCATTTCTGGGTCTTCTAGAATTTGATGAACTGTGGTGTTACAGGTTTATATATTTAGTGCTTGCATGATATTTTTTCTCCTGCTTTCAATTGTAGCAGAATCTGCCTGCAGAGGCTTAGGAGGCCACGAGATGGTTACATTTGGTTCTGCCGATAGTAGAGGATCCCCGGACTTCAATACTGCTTCGTCAAATGGAAGTGATTTAGCTGTTTGTACACCATCTCAATCATCTGTTGATGCTCCACTTCTCCATGAAGGATTAAGCCGAACCTTACCTAGAAAATCTTCCCAAAGTGGTAATGTAGCCATAAACTCGGAGGACCTATCTGAGGGTTCCAGTGCACAGGCTTTATCAAGGAATACCAGTCCAAATGGCATTTCCATCTTCCAAGGGTATGACTATCTGAATGGATACAAGTTGGCATTTTAAATTGCCTGTCATATGCTTGTTATACATACTTATTTATGGAGAGACGTAGGCATCCTCACATCAATAACTGAAAGTACATAGAATCTGCTAATTTATTTAATTTTTTTAAAATAAAAGTCGACTTAGAGAATCTTGGAAGCTGTCATATTCCTTTCTTGCAGTCAAGGACTTTTCTATTTTTTTCCTACTGATTCTAAGGAACGGTTGATATTGGTGGTTCTACCTGTTTGTATAACTCATGTGCTTATTGAAGTGCTTCTCCTCTTGATTTGTGCGTTTTGTTTTTAGCCTTATAGAGAGGGTGAGAAGGACAGTTCGTGGGTCAGCTGATGATATTGGATGGCTACAACGTGCTTCACATATGCCTCCGGTTGAAGATCAAACTGAGAGATTTATGGAAATCATTGATGATATTAGGTAAAAACACGACTTGATGTGTAAATTGACTGCAACTGCGAGCTTGGACACAATTTGACCTGTTCTGATCTCTTTTTGTCAGGCATGGACTACATGGATTACCAAAAACAATGGTTTACTTGTTAGTTCCAGGTAAAAGCGCCCTTTTTCCATCCATAGTGATTTTAAACAACCAAAACGGAAGTTTGAAATTTTGATCTGCCTCAGAGAACTTATGGAAAACTTATCAGTTATACTGTGCCAACAGTCGCTTGTGCCAGTCCAATTATGTGGATTATATTTCTCTGGTTTGCCTGAACTTGTGTTTGGCCTTTTTTAGGGTCATGCTTTATTCAGGACCTTTTAATTATTACTCCCTCCATCCCGATTTATATGACACCGTTTGACTTGACACAATGTTAGAAAGAAAGGAAAATTTTTGAATAAATCATTTCGTCAAGGATAAGAGGGGAATTTAAAGTTAAATTGTTTTTAACTTTAGAAATGTGACATTCTTTTTGGGACGGGACTAAAAAGGAAAGTGCGCCACAAAATTGGGATGGAGGGAGCAACTATTAGAGGATACTGGAAAATTGATCTTACTGTTTAAGGTGGTCATTATGATCAGAAAGTCACTCTCTGGAGAATTTTATTGACCTCGCATATAACATGGGGAATCTGGTTAGCACCCATATTGTTAAAAGAACAAAGAATTGACTGGACGATGCTCTAAGTGGGATGCTGAATGAAGTACAAGCCACGGGAACTCTGAATCCATATGCGAAAGTAATAGTAGACAAGGCTATAAAATGGCAAGGGCTTAGAGCCATAGATACTTTTAACACTCGTTTTGTCTCATCTTCCTTGATGAGTTATATGGGTGTTATTACGAAAGATTTTAAAGATGAAAAATCAAAAAAGCATAATTTTGGAAAGGACGTGTATATTTTATTAGGAATAACGAGAAATGGAATGTGCTTTCCAATGCGTGTGCGGTAAGCATGAGCGTTACCATGGATAGGTGATTA
>JAOTQJ010000001.1:23630594-23645243 GCA_025642045.1 Solanum sejunctum | reverse complement strand
GTATGAAGTGCAGTACGGTCAATCAAACACTTACATGTTCAGAGGATGTATGTTGCAGAGATGAATATGTTGAGATGAGCGTGTGAACATACTAGGAGTGATAAGATTAGGAATGAGGTTATTGGGGAGATGGTGGGAGTGACCTCTGTGGTAGATCAGATGAGAGAAGCGAGACTGAGATAGTTTAGGCATATCCAGAGGATGTTGTTGATGTCCCAATTAGGAGGTGCAAAAGGTTCGATTTAGGGATTATGCAGAAGGGTAAGGATAGACCGAAAAAATATTTGAGAAAGGTAATTACACAGGAGTAGCGTAGCTTCATATCACCAGGGATATAATCTTACATAAAAAAGAGTAGAGGTCGCATATTAGAATAGGATTAGTAGGGATAAGATGTTGTCTTGTTTTGTCTTATGACGATTTTAGATTAGTCATAGAATTAGTTGTGCTATTATGATTTTATTATTATTACTCTTCGATTATTTTCCTATTGTTCTTCATTTTAGTTATTATTCTATCTGTTGTTTTCTTTTTTTAGTTAGGGTAGATGCACTTAAGCTGAGAGACTTTTGGAAATAATATCTATATCTCCACAAGATAATAGTAAGATCTGCATACAATTTACCTTTCTCAGACCCTATTTTATAGAATTTCATCGAATATATTATTATAACGACAACAAAAGCTTTACCTAGAGAAAACTATTTTTTAAAAAAAAAAATTAAGGAAGAACAAAAAAATGATGACCACCCCTTGTGATGACCATCTGTACACTCACCCCCCCAAAAAGTAACCAACGAAAGATCATTTGTTTTTATGGTAGAGAACAAAAGATGATGAAGTAATAAATTTGAAGGTACAAATTAGCAGCAATTTACTTGCTTTTTGTATATATTTGTCTTGACACGTTTTATGTATTTTTGTGTATATATCAATGATGAGAGTTTGTTGAAAAATCATAATCAAATAAAGAAGAATCGTCCTTTTCTTTTTATATGTTTGCTAACTTTAGTTCAAGAAATCCACTGATATAAGGTCAATTTCTTGTCTCCTTTAACTTTTACTCCATAACTCTATTACATTATTGATATGTATCTATGTATCCATCACGTGTTGCATTTAATCATCACTACTTCCACTTAGATTTCCAACACTTTCTCCGTCCAATTTCATTAAAAGAGTTGATACTTTTTGAAAATTACAGTGATACAGGTTTTCATGTTTCAAAATAACTTCATTATTGAGAATAGAATTAAAAAAAAAAGTGACTAAATATTTATGATTGTTTAAATTGACAACTTATTTGGACTAACTATTTTTAGTATATCTGACAATTAAAATAAGACGACGGAGGGAGTATATACTTGTTTAAATGCTTTTAATATTCAATCATGATTAATTACTCTTTATGTCTCATATTAATTGATCATTTTTCTTTTTACATGTATATTAAGAAATCATAAATAAGAGGATAAAATTGAGCATATATTATTGATATAATGGACAAAAGTGAATGGAGGAAGTTTTCCGTATTTCAGTTTATGCAATATTTTTTCCCTTCTAGCCAATCCCTATATATATATTACACTCTCTATGTCAACTAATATATCATTTAATTTGACATAAAATTAAAGAAAAAAAATTAAAATTTATGATCTAAAATAATCTTAGATATTTATGTGACTATAAATTATTTCATTTAAGATAAACGAAGAATTTTAAAAACATATTATTTCTAAATATATAAAGATGAAATTCTTTTGGAAAGTTGAGACAATTTTTTAAAAAAAAGTTACACAAATTGGGACAAGAGAATAACAAGTCTACTTCAAATTCTTTTTATCTTTAATAAAATGATTTAAAGCCTCAAAAAGTTATATGGCCTATTTACACCATAAATTTCAAAAGTTTTTTTTAAACTTAAACTTTATGATCGGTCAAACAGTATCACATAAATTAAAATGTAGAAATACATATTTTTTACTTTATTAAATTATTTAATCACCTTAAATTAAATTGATTTGATAAGTTTAAGATTAATGAATCATGTTAATGTGTTACCCAATCAAAAACCAGGTGGAGAGACACCACATGATTTTATGGAATACCTTAAGTGGGCATGTTTTCCCCCCTTCTCATTCAGCAATTGAAAGGTGGCTCACCACAGACCACATTCTTTGTTAATAACATGTCTAAAGAGGACAAAGAGAGAATATATATAATTCACTCAACTCTTTGGATTTTTCCATGTTCAAGTATTCTATTTCTCCAAGTACACTTGGTATTAATACAACCAAACAAGCTCCAAAATGTTCTTGACTTATTATTCATCTATTTATCGGGCTTAAAATATCTCTGTCATCCACTTTTGAATTCAAAAATATTCTTGATTAACCTTTTTGACTCACTTAAACCCTTGAAATTAACCACCCTCTCTTTTTTCTTTTTCAGAATTTTTAGTGTATAAAATTCACTAGCTTTCTTAATTTGATTAATAGTAGATGTAAATGTATCATCACATAGTTAGATCACACTAGTTATATTTAAGATTTCTTCTTCATATATAGCTTTAGGTCATCAATTTCATTGAGCTGCTTGTAGGAACGGACCATCTAATTAAGCCTATGTTTCATTTGTTGTTTCAATCATTAATCAGTCATGGTCAAATTAATGGCTATTAATTGATCTCAATTAATTAGCTCATAATTAGTAATATTGACTCATAGGTAAAAAGGTTTGCAATCTTATCATCGTGCTCATATTAATTGATGTATAAATTTAGGTCTTAAAAATGACTTGAGAAAGAAAGTAGTTAGTGTTGAGTGTAAACAGCAAAAAATAATTGTATAAAGTGAAAGTTTATTTTGGAAATATTGAGCAAGTAAAATTGAACAAACAAAACGCATTAGTCGTAGTTACTCATTATTGACAAGATGATCTTGATGGTTCTTCTTGATTGGATTGCATAATAACTACTCTCATAATACACTTAAGATGAATCAAGTAGGACTGACAAATTTTTATGTTAAAATGCTTCTGAAGATAAGGTGGACATAACATTTTAGATTAATTTGATTATTAAAATGAAAAAAAATAAAATACTTTATATAACAACAACAATAACAACATATCCAATAATATTCCACAAGTGGGGTCTGGGGAGGATAGATTGTACGTAGACCTTACCGCTACCTCATAGAAGTAAAGAGGCTATTTCCTAGACCCTCAGCTCAAAACCCATAAGTAGAGAGAATTAGATATGACAAAATGAAATATAAGAAAAGAGAGTATGTATGCTTGAGTAAACCTAGGTTCAAAGCAATTTATGTATGCTTGAGTTGTGATGAGCAACTAAGCACACATATTGATTGATTAAATCGATCAAAATTTGGACGGATAAAAGAAAGTCATAATATTTTTATCTTTGAGATATGAATCATTGTCTCCTGGATACTTTTCAAAGATTATCAATTATTAGATCAATAATTATTGTTTTTTTATTGGCCAAATTAAATTGGAGAGTCAAGAAATAGGTGATGCCACGAGAAACAGGTGGGAGGCAAAGAAAAAGAATCCAACTTTCTTCTACTTTTTTCATGTTTTCAGAAAAGAGAAAAGGAAATAAATGCATCCATTGCTTTTTCTCTCCACAAAATTAAATTAATTTAATTAAATAGTTGGACGCTTTTTATTCATGTTTCCTTTATTGTTCTTTATTATATTATAAATAAATAAATCACATGAAAAGAGAAATTAAATACATCCCACCCGTACCATCTCAATCTCATGTCGAGGGGAGTAAAAATTTATCTACATCAAATAATATTTATATCGTATTAATTAATTTAATATTATTAGTTAAAAGTAAAAATAACAATTTATATAATTAATTTATGTATAAATAAATATATAAAAATATATATATTATATGTATTGATTTAATATAAATAATTACTGCAAATAATCGTAAAAAAGGTATGAAATGGGAAGAGTTAGCTTGTATTGTTTTTCTTTTTTCCAACCTTAGTTTCTAAAGATTAACTTGTACGTTAAAGTTTTTAACAATAAACATGGAATTTTAAATTATTATATCCTAAGCTAAAGCGTGTCAAATTAGTAATAAGAAAAAATAAAATAAAAAGTAGGATGCAAAAATTCAATATTAGATATTCCTAATTATTGATTGATGAGTGACAACGGTAAGATAGTGACATTATGCTTTACAGCTACAAGTAGTAAAATTTCCCTAATCTTATATTATACACGGTAGATGTTCCCCTCTAAAATTATGTTTGTTTTAGGCATATTTAAAAATAATAGTAACCTAATAACACATTGTATATAGTGTTATATACATTGTATAGTTTTGCTGAGACTTTAGGAAATAATCTTTCTACTTTTATGAGGTAGAGGTAAGGTCTGCGTACAATCTACCCTCCCTAGACCCCACTTGTGGGATATTACTAGGTATGTTATTGTTATTGTTATTGTTGTACATTGTATAGTTTCAATTTATATCGATATAAAAAGGATTATGGTATCATGTGCATATTAGGGGCGGAGTTATCCTTTTGTCGGAGGTTCATACGAATCTTCTTTGATGAAAAATTATATCATTTATTTATATATGATTTTAAAATAAATTTTTATTATATCTACATCCCTCTTTTGACTAGGTCATGTGACTATTTTTTTTAGATTTTGAACTCCCTTAGTGATAATTCCGACTTCATTACTGAAGAATTAATTAATTACTCTATGTATGTATTATATTCTATCCATTATTATCATTTGTATACATAATTAAAGGAGATTCTATTGACATTGAATTGATTCTTCACAATATGTATATTCAAATTAAAAGCTTGTCTAGTCCATCAAAGTATGTATAACTAAATGTTATTTGTTTATTCAAAAGATGTGTGTCTCAATGTCTATCATAATGTACATACATGTATCATATATAATGTAAATTAAAATTGTCATCCATCATGATACACAAAGTGATTGTGATACCATCTATAACAATTTAATTCACTAGTAGTATTAACTGTTTTAAATATTCACAAATATAATTTTATGGTATATTACTAAAATCTAAAATTTGTTATTCATATCAACCTTTCGACTTTAGCATTATTGGCGAACCAAGGATGAAGCTAGCCAGTAGAAGAGGAAGTACGGTCTTTAGTGTCAATCTTTAGTACCAGTATGTTGGTAATCAGAACTTGGAAATAAGTACATCATAAATAAGTTTTTTCATGTCTCGACTCAGTCGATTCCCTTGGTGGCTTTGCTATCAATGGATCAAGATATGTTGTTTACCTATCATGCAAGGACGCCGCATCTGGACAGGTGGAATGAATGAACAAAAGGTGTCATGTCATGGAATACGGAATCACCTTCATCTCATGTAAGACAACTAAATACACCTCGAGGTGCTGCCAAGGAATTGAGGGATCTTCTCGAAGAGATTAATTACATCATAGCAACAAGAATATCATACTTAAATTACTAAATAGTGAAAGTATTCATGTGTATCAGGTTTTCACATCAAATTAATTAATTAATTATATATTTATTATGGAGTATTTAATTAAAATCAAATGATGCTTATATCCCCAATATATATCATGAATATACATGAGTATAAATATCTGATAGTAATTTTTTTTTTTTATCGATAGAGTACTTTTTGTCCTTATAATACCTCGAGCAAATTTGCATGTGCGAAAAATGAAAAAAAGACCACTATAATTCAAGCTTACGTATTATGATCGATAGTAACTTTAACATTAAATTAAAACAATTAATATTAAAAAGATTGTGTTGAACAATTTCCAATAACTTGTATAATTACATAACACTCAGCAAATCTCAAGTGATGTCAGAATATTTTGACTTCTTTTAATACACAAGCATCTAGAATTTTATATAAATACGTATATAATAAAGAAAAGTTCAAGATGCTGATTTTCTTGAGAAATAATCATGAGACACCTTAATCCAACCCAGCAAAGAAAAAGATACAAGTTACCCTTCCCAGACTTCACTTGTGGGATTACACTGGGTATATTATTGTTGTTGTTGTTGACAAAGATATTAGCAAACTAGTCAATTGATATTGCAATTTTTAAAAATTTCTTCTTAAGACATAATCTTTATATTTACATTTGAAAATATCATTTTATTTTTTTAGATTACTAATTTAGTGCACGTACTTTATACATTGTGTCAATCTAAAAGACATGTATAAATAGTATTTGTTATTAAATTAAATAAAATATTCATATAAACAAAATTAAATAAATGCTAAATTTTAGGTAATTTTAAATTAAAGTCTTAAATATTAGAAAAATAATAATATTTTTTACTTTTTCTTTGTAGTCTAGACAACTTGTATATAGAATAATCCCAAATTAAGAGTGAATTATAAATATAAAGAAATTCTAATTCAAAAGTGAATGTTAGAACTAAATACATAAAAGATAAAATAATAAACTAAGAAAAATATTGAAAAGACGATCCTGTCTAAAACAAAATCTTTTAATAAAGGATAAAAAATTCAAATAACATTTTTAAAGATCTTCACATTTTTAATATAGTATAAATAAATCATATTAAAAATTACCGTCTCACAGTTAAATGATAAAAAAATTAAAAATTGACATAAAATGAGGGGTTCTTGGGGTGAAAATGATATGATATTCCATAATCATGTGAATATTTTGGGAAATGTTCATTCAACAATGGGACCTTCTAAAAGGAAGTTTTGAAAGAATCAACTACATTTATCTTCAAAAGATTCCAAGTTCTCAATACTTTTTTTTTCCTCCATTTCCTCATTGGATTCTTTGTTCTATTATAATTCATGAAAATTAGCAACTAAGCTAGGTTGGCCCCATGAGCTTACACTCTTTCATGATGACTACTTTCAATTTTATAGTTCTCATATATTAAATGGGATGGGTCCTTAATTAATTACACAAATTAACAAAAAGGAAATAAAAATAAAATGTGAAAAAACAAATGAATAGAGAATAATAATTTTATAAACATAGGAAGATTTGCTTGGGTCCAAGAGATTAGATTTGTCTCTTCCTTTGCCACTCCTTCCAACAACTTAAAGAAATGCGTCCAAATTAGAGAGTAATAGATTATGGAGTAGAAGATAGTGACTTTACCCAAAAATATTAATATGAGATAGTGATGCTGAGGTCACAAATCACTAACAAATAGTGCCTTATGGGAACTCTTATTTTCTTCTCTTCAATAATATACCTTCATTCTATTTAATTTCAACTAGGAACTATTAAAAAGATGTGCAAAAGTCTTGAAAGATAGATGATAATGTGTAATAATCTCACAAGGACAATAAAATTGAGTATAGGAAGATGTATGCAGCCACAATTGTTATCTTGATAGTTATGGGATTTCAAGAACTACAATTCTTTACTATCATCTTTTTTTTAACTACATTTTACTATTATTTTCACTTGCTTTATTGATAATGTCATAACAAAATTCTTGCTTTCAATAGTAGGCAGAATCTCCTTTTAGTTTTGAGTAAGTGAAATCATTCTATTTTGATTTTTTTTTCCTGTGAGTGATTCAGTATTATTTTCTCAACTGAAATTTTGTACTTTAACTTAATTTTAGTGTTATTGTTGTCTTTGGTAAAGTGTAATTCAACAATAGTTGTTTATTATTGACTTGACACATGGTTGGGATTAAGAAGCACTAAATGAGTAGGACAATTTTATCAAATCGTCTTTGAATATAATAAATACAATGTCTTGAGAAATGTAATAGAAAAATAACTATAATTAATAATAAGAATAAATTAAGAATTAAGTGTAGAACTATCTCTTGATTTTATAAAGTACACAAGTATTGTTAGATATCTCTTTTTAGCATAATGGATAATTATTATTAGTCGGAGGAAGCATAACTGAAGAGTACAATAATGCACTCTATGACCAAAGGTGGATCTAGGGCTCCGTGAGGATGTTCATTCTAATCCAATGACAAAAAAAAACACTTCATATATATGAGAAATTTTGTATATATATAGATTTTATAATTTCTTAAATACAAAAGCAGATAATGACTCAATAATTTCAGGATAAATCATCTTGAAATTTTAATTTTAAATTCCAAGTTTTATATTTTTATTTTCCAAACCTGTTAAATAAAAATTCTAAACCTGTCACCTTCTAGGGAAGTACAGCTTTTAAAGGGGATTTCTAGCAGAGTGGACAACAAATTAATTAAGTGGTAATGACTAGCTAATTAATATACTATCACGATGCTGTCAAAATAGCTAACTTTTACTCAATCATTGGATTCTAAATTGTCCTCTAAACATATCAAAGATAAAAGTTTAACCAAATTCAGAGGTGGCTCGACAATTTAAAAAAAAAAAAAAAAAAGCAAGCGTCTTAGATTTTTAAATTTTAGGGGCCTTAATTTTTGTTTTAGTATTAATAGATTATAGATTCTTTTTAAAAAAAATACTAAATAAATTTTATTTACAGTAAAGAATATTTATTTCATATAAAAAGAAAGAATTATTAGAATAAATTTGACACATCTAGAATATGATTATATGATTAACTAATTATTTTTTTAAAATTTAAATCCTTCATTTAATTTTTGTTTTAGATCACTAATATGGAATTAAAGGTGAATGGATTAAGTGGCTTTGCCTTTTTCTAAACTTTTCTTTTAATGATACATGGTAATTTTGCTCGTGCAGACAAAAAAGTTGCAATCTTTAGTAATATTGATCGTCAAGTAAATCCATAAGCAAGCCATTTAATGGACTAACGTACACGTTAGATGTCACTCTTTTATTGGATTTTGGATTATTGTATGTTTAATTAAACCTAACTATCTACTTTAATTAAGTATATATATGTATATTGTATTTATGTTGGTGTCTCATTTTTTGGTGTTGACTCCTTAATTTGGGGGTTGGGTAATTGAAACCAACTGCAAATGCAAATACATAGTACACTCACCGTCCGTGCTTATTTTTTTAAAATATTTTTGACACATCCTTTAAAATATAATTGATAAAATGATAATTTTACTATGTCGTATCTGATTATTGTAAGTTTTTCTAATATTGAGAAATTAACTGAAAACAATTAAATATATAAAATACTCCTTTCGTCCCGTAGACTTTTAAATTTGTGGTTTAAAATTATTTTTAAATATTTATGTAGCTGAAAATTATTTTATTAAGGGTAAATTTTTTTTTAAAAAATAAATAAAATAATATCCTTTTTAGAATGGATAAAAAAAAAGAATAACGAACGGAGTAATAAATTATTTCTTCATTTTTAATAGAGTACACGCGTAAAATTAGGGAAGGAGTACTATGAGTAAATAACTTAGGAAAATGACTGTCCCCTTAAAACCCTCCAAAGGAAAAAGACAAAATCTTGCATTGGATCTTATTGTAATTTTCACGTAGTATATTTTAAAAAAGGAAAAAGGAAAAGAAAGATGCACACACAAAAGGATATAAAAATCAACAACAGACTGTCAATTACTCTTACGTTTTTACTTGAAGTGCTGAAAAGAAAAATAGAAATAACTTCTATTATTATTTTATAGAAATAAAGAAATTATTTTAAAAAAAGAAAAATAAAAAAATGATGAGAATAGATCAAAATTGAAATTATGTGTGATATGAACATGCTTTCACATTCTGGACTCTGCGATTATGATAGGTTGAGAATTACACACAGAATGGATGTTTTATGACTCTTTGTCAGTGTAAAAAAAAAGAAATATGTCGTCTAAAGAGTACAATCCTAACTTTCCTCTAATAGCACTCCCACAAAAACGGCTCATCAAGCCGAAACAGCCCGCTTTCGGCTCCAGCCAGTTGCCACGTTGAAATCGGGTACTCATTGTACCGGTCGTTTAACTCCACTCTATCGATGGTAAGATCCGGTAGATCGAAAAACGTGTCATCGTGATCCATCGACGGAGAATTCAGCGATTTTTGCACGTTCTCAGAGGCTAAATTGGTGGACGAATGTGAGCTGTGCAGCTCGGTCGATCGGCTCGGCTCAACTGAATTCTCCTCGAGAAACGTGCTAGCTGCAGCCTTGGAGGCTGCAGCTTGGATGTCTTTAGGGGAAGTGGAGGCGGGTCGGGGGAGTTGATCGGCTAAATGAGGGAAATTAAGGTAAGCCGAATTTCCTTTGATGGCTAAAGCCGCGACATCATGAGCTCGAGCTGCCATTTCGGCGGTGGGATAAGTCCCTAGCCAAATTCTTGATTTTTTCCTTGGTTGTCTAATTTCCGACACCCATTTTCCCCAATTCCTCTTACGAACTCCTCTATAAGTTGGATGTTTTTCATCAACAGCCCCTTCATTTTTCCTCCTAATTTTCTTGTTGTCCTCCTCACTTCCATCTTGAACTTTTTTAGCACCTTTCTTTGGTTTGCAACTGTAATGATCTTTAGATATGATTTTTGCAATGCTCTCATGAAAACAATTAGATGAAGTAGAAGAAGTAGAACATGTTGTGGTTGAAGGAGAACTCAAACAATTATTAGAACAACTTGTAAATGATGAGGAAGTGATTGTAGAATTAGTAGAACTAGAGATGGAGAATTCATCATGATGATGATCTTCCATTGTGATTTTTAAGAAAATATAACTTAATAATAATAATATATGAAATTGTGAATTTTACTTAGGTTCTGTGGTTGTGTTTGTGTTGGTTTAAATAAAGGAAAGGAGAGGAAAAAGAAATAAAGAAGAATGGGCCTTATTGCCACAAGGGGTACGTACAGTTCACTTGTTTAGTTAACCATGTGGCTATTTGCTTTGCTTAGTTTGTATTCTCTTTTTTTTTCCTTCTTCTTCTTTTTTCTCTTTTCCTTTTTTGTATTTATTAATACTATTATTTTCCTGTTGAAAAAGAGAAAAGGTGGAAATCATACTAGTATAATATTTTTATTTTTCACAATCAAGCAGTGTTTTGGTACCTTGCACACTTAACGTGCATAGCAACAGCTCTCTTCGTTTATGTTTACTTGTTTAATATTGAACTGATTCATTCTTTGAAGAACAATAAGTAAAATGATAGTTTTATTACATTGTTTTTCAGATATAATTTTAATATTTTAAAAATAACTATAGTTAATAAATTAAATTTTTGTAAGTTTCTAACAAGTAAAAATGGATGGACAATGTACTAGAAAAATTGTCCTCATTAAAAATCATGCAATTCACATGAAATTAAACTAGTTAACCTAGGGCCATTGTAGGGTATCCATGTCTCTAGTATCTTGCAAGATTAATTCACGAAATTTTATTTATTCTAACATCAAAATAATCATCATAATACAATAATAATCTCTAATTAATTAGCAAGAAATTGAATGATGGCCTCATTCAAAAATAATTGACACACACAAAAAAAATCCTAATACTTTTTATTTCTATTCAATAACATATGGATGATTTCTTGAGATCATTGATTAATAGATTGATGAATTTGTGTTGTGCAAATTTCATACCGACACTTTACTTTTGATTCATTCATCATCACTCGCACAAAAACTTCTTTACAATGTAAAATATTCTATCAATATATTTTTACATCCCACAGTATTTTAATTTCTAATATGATATATCCGGTAATAAATTAAAAACTAGAAATATAATTACTAGTAGTTGGCAATGTCAGGCTATTAAATTGAAGACTAAGAATATTGCCATTTTCTTCCACTCTGGCAAACTATAGGAGATTTACCTAATCACTTTTTGTTCTTTTCTATCAATTGGTGATTTCATTATAAATTCAAGAAACATGAAAATCAAAGAATACTATTTAAAATTGTTGGAAACAAAAGTTGACCAATCAAACCCACATAGAAGAAGAATAATTATTTTAATTATTAAGCAAACAAAATTGTTCCATGTTGCAAGAAAAAATATTTAATTTGGGACTTATATTTAGGAAAAAGCCAACTAATGGAACATCAATACACATGCCTAACATATTGTGTTTTGTGAAAACATTGAATCAATTAATCAAGATTTTTTGGAACTTGTCATGAATAAAATTCTTTAAATTATAATTTCTTTGAAACAAAATTACCACACATGGGTCACATGTAGTGGGTCCAAAAACCAGTTCAAAAAGTAGGTCCTCCCACCAGATTTTGCATTCCAAATTGAACTCATTAATTGGAACACACAGTTTGAATTTTCTTTTATTTTTTCTTTAAAAATGAAAAAAGTGGGATATTTAATTTTTTTTATATGTATACAAAAATTATATCTTATAAAGTATTTGTATATAGATAAACTAGTTTCTAAAGATGGTGTATTACACGGGCTCAATAAATATTATTTTTTTATTAATAGTAATTAGTAAAAATAATAAATATTTTTTTTGTTAATAGTAATTAATAAAAATGATATAGTAAAATTAGATAGACACTTCAATAGCCACTGCAAAATTAAGTAGACATTTATTGTAATTTTGATAGTTGAAGTAAAGAAAGAAATAATTAAATAATAATTAATATAAATGATACACTTTAATAGTCACCGTAATACTAAGCAGACATGTTGGAGCTGTTGAGATTTGATCTCGGAACGTTGGATTTAAAATATCAAGTTTGAACCATCAAACCAAGAAGCTCAATAGTCACTTGCCTACTTCAATTGCTTGCTTGAAGCAGCTAAAGCAAATAGCTAAACCAAGCATGATGACCCTAAGTTATTCAATTTAGCGGCTTATTATATAAGAGAATTTAAAAATAGATAAATACTATAGGAGGGTATGAGGGTAGAGGTGAAAATGAGGTATGTTGAAGGATCGGGAGGATAAATATTAGTGTAGAACGTCATTTATAAGACTTGTATTTCTTTCACCGAAAAAGTCATATTACTTATTTTTCTTAAGAAAATTAATATAATTTGATCAATCAATAAAAAAAATCAAAAAATATATTCGAATACATCCTAAGGAGTTGTTTCGTAGAGTGTATTAGCAAAAATAATACTTATTTTAATTCAATTTATTAGTATTACTTTATTTGGTATCATGAATTTTTATGTATTAATAATGCAAGAGAATTTAATATATCCAATAGCATAATTACAGATTCAATTGCCCCTCATAATCTTTACATCTTTTCTAGTATATTTATAGAGGATATCTTTGTAGATAAATATATATATTTTTAAAAAAATTATACAACACATATTATTTTTAATATAACAAACTACATAATATAATACACAAATATATCTCCTCTCATAATTAATATAAATATAACTAATACAAATATTATTACGTACATTTTATTTAACTGTTTATCCACTTTTCATGTTTGAAAATGACTCAATGGGATAGGGAAAAAATTAGTGGTTATAAGAGTTTCATTTATAGATTTATAAAATATCTACGTACTTTATTACCTTAGGCCTATGCTCCACTAGTAGTACTTCGTTGTCTTTTTGCTGTGAATTTCTGTGGTACCTTTCATAAAATATTCCATCAAATTAAAATTGACAGAATCGTCGTGATCCATGAGCTAATTTTCATGATATAGGTGATGGATTATTCAAGCTTATTTAGTGAAAAATTACTATAACATTTTTATATATTAGTAAAATTATAATTTATTTTTTTATATATATATAATAATATTTTTTTTACATGTATATTCATTGTCTTATAAATAATGCATTTTTAAGTATCTTTTTATTGATAAATAAGTTTTTCGAAAATAACTTCTTTTATCGTATGAGGTAATGATAAAATCTGCGTATATTTTATTTTCACCAAACCTCACTTGCAAAATTTTAATCAATATATTATTATTGTTATTGTTATTACGTAATTTTTAGAAGTTTCTTCACTATTTTTTTTACTTTTCAGAACTTGACCAAAAAAAAAAAAGAAGAAGAAGAAAGAATCTACCTTTTATTCAGATCTTACCCAAACTCATTCTATGACTAAGTATAAGAGAAATTGAGTTTTTTTTCATTTGGTTCGAAGTTTGGAAGGATAAAAAATAGGGGAGGTAATTTTTTAAATTTACATTATCTTTTTTAAATTAAAAAAACTATTCATAGAAACTTTTAGTGCTCACGTTTAAAATTATTGACATATACATCTTTTATTTTAAAATAAAGAATATATTCAGGAAGTATTCTTGAATTATTTATTCCTTAAGATTTATTTAGAAGCCTTTAAAGAAGCTCCAAAAAATCTATTTATATTAGAGGACGTTAGAATGTTCTATCTATCAAGTACCAAGAAAATAATACATAAAAAAGAGAGTAAAATTTCCTAATCCATGGTGCAAGATGATAATGTCCATCCAAAGTTACTTTATTCGAAATAAGTTCAATATATTTATTTTATATAAAATAAGACAAATTATTATTCCTACTTTTATAGAACTATCTTATTATCAATTATGTAAGAAAAAAAAAATTCAAACAACCTACTCATGTTTTTATATTTTAGGCAAATATTTTTCGTCAAAAGATCAAAGAATCTGAAAAGTTGAACCTATTACTTCTCCCTGGATTTTTTAAACATATCTATCCAAATATTTTTTTCATTTTTTTATTTATTTATTATACTAAAAATAATA
>JAOTQJ010000001.1:23590887-23606640 GCA_025642045.1 Solanum sejunctum | reverse complement strand
GGGTTAGGCTGCGTACATCCGACCCCCCCTCACCCCGCAATGAGCGGGAGACTTTTGAGGCACTGGGGTATGTTGTTGTTGTTGTCTTATTGTTTAAAACGTCAATAAATAAAAAAGCTAAAAAAGAGGATAAATTAATAATCTGATGAATTCAAGGTTGTAACATGAATGATTTGAAATGTAGATTTTTTGACGACAAAAATAATCATTTAAGTTTGTAATTTTGAAAAATATTTGAATAAGATTAATGTAAAAAAAGAAAAGAAAAGAAACGTACCATGAGATCTTTTTTGTTAGAATACATGGATCTAGAAAGGATTTTGATTTAAAATTTTACAAAAAAATATTTGATTATGATATTTGTAGAAAATTCTTTAAAGTTTAAGATATGTTAAAAAATTATATTTATTAAGAATATTTTATTGATTTATCTATATTCTAAGAATTCAACAAATCCTTCTAGCATAAATTAGGAGTACAAAAAAAATTTTAAAATATTTTGATTAAAAATCTAAAAAAACAAAAAAATATTTTTCTATTTTTCATCGTCACAAGAGAAAAATATTTATGTATATATAGGTCAAGAACTTAAAATATCAACATGAAATATCAAGCCTAAGAATTTTGTTATTGTGGTAGCCAAAAAAATTAATGGAATTAAGGAGAGGACAAATGACAATAAATATTTGTCTCAAACCAACATACTTAGCCATTAAGGCAATTCAAAAGTGAGGTCAAATCTATATTATGACAATATTACTCAGATTTTGTAATTATTCAAAAAGAATTAATGTTTATTGATTAACATATTCTTAAAAATGGAGAAGGTTTAGAATGGATATATCATGAAAAAAATAAAAATATAGTATGAATTCATTTTTACTGTATCCATCTCTAGATGATACAATTATATGCAGCGTATGTACAATAAATCTAGCTTGATTAAATTGACTAAAAATATACATTTTTAAAACTAATAATTAACAAAAGCTAAATAATTTTATGTGCCAAATTTTTTATGTGATAAACTTAAAATTATATGATTTTTATGTGATATAAATTTTAAAAATAAAATAAATTTCATGTGATAATATTAAAGTTAAATAGATGAGATAACCATGTGCAACATACGTGCAGTAAATCTAGTTTAATTAAATCGACTAAAAATATCCACTTTTAAAACTAATAACTAACAAAACTAAATAATTTCATGTGCCAAAATTTTTTTATGTAATAAACGTAAAGTTATATGATTTTCACGTGATATAAAATTTAAAAATAAAATGAATTTCCTCTGATTAAAAAATAAATGAATTAATTTTTTTAAAAAAGGACTTTTATTCACACACAAAATTGAATGAATTTACTCAATAACAATTGTAATTTGTAAGCATCTAATAATTCATTAACCAATCTAATCTCTAGATATATTACTCTTAATTAGTTTTGACTCTTAGATAATAAAAGAAAATAGCGTTTATGGTTCACCTTTCTTTTTCTGCGATATATAGGCTGGTAGAGTCTTTTTTTTTTTTCTCAACCAAAATATGGTTCGACTCTACATTTAGAAAAATTATTTGGACGAGTATTTTTTAAAAAATAATTTTATATTTTAGCAATATTTTTTATTTATTATCATTCATAGCAATACATAGTAATATTATAATAAATTTGTATTTGTATTAAAAGTGAATTATATGTGGAAATATAAGTGTGTTATAACTGTTTAAAATATTTTGTGCTTATTTGGTAAGATATTGACACAATATTATTGAAGTATATGATAAATGTATTATTCATCAAGAAAACTTGTATTATATATGCTTTATGAATAGTTTTATGTAATGTGTATTAAACATGTATTATAAGTATTCAACGAAAAAATTGTTATTGCTATAAATGACAAATATTTTCTTGATATAGTATATCTATGTAAGTTTTATCTGATACACTTCTTATACTTGGAAAAAGACCTTAACGCACATGAACAAATAGGACATCTCTCGGTCCAAGTTGATACATGATACGTCATTCATTGCAGGTATATTCTTTAGAATTCGACAAATTTTTCAAGTATAAATTAGGAGCACAAAACTAATAAAATTTTATTTTGATTGAAAATCCAGTAAAAGGAAGGACAATACTTTCTCTATTTTCCATCCATCACAAGAGGAAATATGTGTAGAACTCAAATCATCAACATGAAATATCAAAACCAAAGAATGTTTATTGCTGTGATAATCGAAGGAATTAATGGGTTAATAAAAGAGAATGAAAGAATTTATTTCAATACCGACATAATTAGGAATGACAATAATCCACAAATTTTTCAAATCGGCCTCCTTGCATGATAATTTTTTTTTCATTTTTAACCCACTCCGCACTATCTCATATAGACCCACAACACATAAATTTTACGTTCTTTTCTTTTTTAGTTGAGTTTAAATGAAAAATAAAATTTATAATTTTTTTTTATTTTTCATTAATTAATATCCAACAACTAATTAAATATTTCTTGTTAACATCTCAACAATTATTTCTTAATCGCTAATAACTATTTCTAATTAACATTTGAATAACTAATAATCTACTAGACACATCTAGTTTAAATTTTAGAAAAGAATTTAAAATTAAATACAAAATTTATATATTTGATTTTTACTAATTACAAAGATTTAATTTTCTTTAAATTCTTATTTGGTACCTTGAACCCGCAACGTACCCAACCGTCACGCTCCACCCCATTGCCATAATTAGCCATTGAGGTTATTCACCTTAATTTGGACTAAGAATTAGCCTGATTGGTACTGTATTACAAACTCTCGGTTTTTCTCCATAGAGAAAAGGCCTAAATGTTAATGTCTATGGAGATTCTCTTCTTCTTCTTTTTAGCCTACAAGAATAACACCATGATCAGTTGTGATAGACTTCATTTGATTTGAAATGCCTCTCTAACGCTACTCACTTGTTGTCCTAAACGACGAGAACATATATTTTCCTTTTTATCGCGGAGAGCAAAAAATGATGTGATAGAACAACAAGGTAATCAATGTAGTAGATGAACAACTGTTAGAAGTAGTTCAGCACTAGGTCAAATTGTCTGATACAAAGAATAGCTACTATAGCAATCATATTGCATAGATCACTACATAACTGTCCAACAAGCTAGTAAAACTCTGAAATAGACTAATCACCATTCAGATGGGCTTGGCAGTGGATCAATATAATCAAACATGTCCATGGGGAAGTCATCGATGAAGCTATCTGGGGTAGGGGGATAGTCCATTTCTCTCTTCACAGCAACCTCACAACTTCTCTCTTCTCCTGTTGAACAGGATGGCGCAAGAGGGACTTGCACATTTCCAATGTCAGAATCACCAAGCTGTCCGAAATAATCCAAGAAGTCAGTGTCCTCAAGTTTCATGGGTAATTCTTGATGGTCAAGTGGTTGACCAAAGTTAGTCTGGAGAGGAATCTGAGGAAAAGGGAGAGGATACTGCGGCCAGATGCACGTTTTCTTCTCATTCGGAGTGAACTCAAGTGGAAGTATTTCTTGCTCAAACGGATGTGAAGTTGAGTTCACTAGCTCTTGCAACGGGACCATGTTGGTTGTGTCAAAATTATTTGTATAGGATGACGAGCAATACTGCGACACCACCAAAGGTCTTTCCTCTGCGACTGACTTCAATTTTGGTGCCTGAAAATTCAAATAGAGAACAATGGAGATAATTATATGGTGAAAAGGCATAAACATACAACCTCTGACTGGCTGCACGAGTAAGAACGCTGTGATTACATGTTTCTCTTATCTCAAAACAATGTTTCGTTCAATATCATCTTAGAGGTATAACAAATTGACTATAACTGCTGTCAATATTTAAAGAAAGCAAAACAATTTGTTCGTAGCGAAACTTGATGCTAGTTAAACACAAGAGCCGGTGTCCATCACTGAAAGTGGCATCTCATATTCAGTGCTCACGTGGGCGAGGGGAAAGAGACTTCTAACACCATAAAAATATTGATAAAGATCAAACAAAGAAAACAAAAGTTAGCCAAAAGATTTGCAGAACAAGATCTATTCTTCAGAGATAATAAGTTTCAGACTTATGGACCTTCCTTTTCGAGACATTTACTAAGAAGGAAAAGAGTAAAGTTTGGATTTAAGAAATGCAGGAAATGAGATCAGTTCTATAGTCAACAACTGTGCTATCTTGAAATGTAATGGTGATGATTCGACACTGTTACCAAATACACACAAGATTCCACCAAAGACCAAATTCACATCAATTCGCAGACCATTTAGGATGATAAACCAGAGAGCATTGAAGGGATGACAAGAATAGTGAATAACCTCTACTGAGGGAACTCTTGAGAGAACAGGGTCTTCTTTGTTGACATTCTCTTGTGGTTTACTTGGTTGTGGCATTGAAGTCTTGAGAATCTTAGCCAATCTCTTCTGCCGGCTACTCCAAAAATTCTTGACATCATTGTCAGTTCTTCCAGGCATATATGTAGCAATTCTAGCCCATTTGTTCCCAAATTGTGCCTGAAGTTCAATCACAGTCCTCTCTTCCTCTGCTGAAAACTTCACCCCACTTCTCACACAAAAGAAGAGAAAGTGAAAACAACAGAAGGGGTATCAACTTCATTTCATCAAATACATTTCCAATTCACAGAAACACATATTAGAACTAGAACAAAGCATATAAACAAACATCTGATATACATAATCAGAAGACAGCAGAAACAACAAACCCACAACCAAAAAACTCAATTTGCAAGCAATGCAAGGAGAAATCCCCACTATTCCTCAACCCAACTAAGAAAAGACAGCAAATTTACAATTCTAAGACAAAAAAGAAGCATTTCGGAAGACGAAACTTTTTCCGCAAGAAACCCACCAAGTAAAAGATAGCAGAACAAAGAACCCATAACCCAAAAACCCATTTTACAAGCAATGCAACAGGTAACTTCAACTATTTCCCAACCTCAACAAAGGGAACCCACCCATTAAAATGCATCAACACAGAACAGAAATTCCACAATTTTAAACAAATCAAAAGAGCAGAAACAACAAACCCATAACCCAAAAACTCAATTTACAAGCAATGCAACAAGAAATTCCGACTAATTCTCAACCCAATAAACAAAAGACAGCAAAATTACAATTCTAAGAAGAAAAAATTGAATCCACTATCAATTCATTCCACAAATTTCTCAACCTCAACTAAAAAAACCCCAAAACAGAGAAATGAAAAAAACAGAGTGAAAGTTGTTTACTTTTTCAAGTTGGGGCGAAGTTTATTAACCCAACGAAGACGACAAGACTTTCCAGTACGCTGTAAAAGGCCTTTGGATCGAATGGAGCTCCAGTCTCTTGGACCATACTTCTTCACATGCTTAATCAATACTTCATCTTCTTCCTCTTTCCATGGCCCTTTCTTTATCTCACTCATTTTCACTAAGAAAACCAAATCTTTCTGATCAGAAATTAATCAAATTACTATCTCTACTTTCTATCAGATTTAAAGTTGGATTCTTTTTTGTTTATTTAAACAGACAAGATTGTGGCTAATGACAGTTAAAGGTGGTTGTAGGCACTATCTTCCCACCATTTTGCCCAGTTCCCTATTTTTCTGTAGAATTCAAATGTGGGATAAGTGGATAAAATAAAAATTTAACGTGGCGAGTAAAATTACTATAATACCCATAATTTGATTTTTCTATATATTTTTTTAATTATTAATCAATCTATCTCAATTTATATTATTGGTTTATTGTTATTGGTTATTAGGTTATCAGATTTGTAATAATTTTGAAAAAAAAATTTATTAGGTTATCCGTTCGATATTGATTTTTGCTATCGAAAAAACTGATAACCCAATAAAATTATAATAATATACTATTTTACTCTTTCGTTAATATTAAATATTAATTATTTAATATTAACAAAAGAGTAATAGAATATTAAGTAGTACTTTACTTATTTTAATCTTTATCATATTTAAGTGATTAGTTACTCACTTTAGTATTTAGTCTTTAATCTTTACTCTTTCGTACTCCGTCTGTTTTTATTAATACAAATTCTCATTATCATCCTTATTAGGTAAACTAAAATTCGAATCATTAAGGACTTAGAATTGATGAACCAAAAATTAATAAAAATTATTTTATTGATTTGTTATTAGTTTAACATATTTAAAAATTAAAAATCGATAAAACGAACTGATAAGATATAAAATCAAGCCCAATCTACTGATGCACACCCCTATTTATAGCTATACAATCATTTATAACTTATTTTAAATCATAAATTTTAAAACTTTTCTTTTTTTTTTTCTTTAGTTTTATTTCAAATTAAATTACATTACATAAATTAAACATGAGAGTTGGGGAAGGATAAATGAGGAAAAGGTTACAAGGGGGAGAATTTGACTTTTAAAATAATATTTAGATAGGCTTTTGAGTGTTAAACTAAAATTTTAAAAATATTTCTGCAGTGAATATTTCCATCAAATCAATATGGTATTTTTATAGTTAGTGTGAATTGAGAATGAAGGTCGAAAGAATAAGGAAAATGTGGAAGTAATCAATTAAAGGAAAATGAAAAGTTATTTCTCCCTCATCAATAAAATAGAGGAAAAATATTATTTTTATATAGGAAAACACTTTTTTTAACTCTTAAAGAGTTAAGTAAAGGGGACTCCCTTGAGCCTTCGTCCTCGTCGCTCACTCGGCTACAATCACATGCCTGTTCTGAATGGGTAGATTCGCACCCAATGCTGTCTATATGATTTCTCTTTCCATTGCTGGTTCTTTGAGTTAGTTGGAAATTACCAGAATTTAAGATATCACTATTCTGTAATTGTTAATCTGTTTTGTTTTGAAAAGAATAATACACATACCTCAAATATAGTAAGGAGATTAAATGAAATCAAATTGATTTATAACTTCATTTGATTTTCTTTGTTTATTGTTTCTACTGTTGTTTGAATACAAGAAGGAATAAAAATCTTTAACTACTGTTAGATTGTGACAAAATTTTATGGAGAAAACAAAATTAAATGAAACAAAAGCAAGAAAAAATCTTTTAAACATGGACATATTTATCTATTGGTAGCTTAATTTCTATAAGTAATGGTAACTAGTCAACCATTTTATTATTAATTAAAATATATATGAATTTATTACATTATGTTTCATTGTTTACAACATCGAATGCATTCTCCTAAATCACAAATGCAGCAATCACCATTTTTGCACATTGATGCATTAATGCAACCTGAAATACACAAAACACAAATATGTTATAGTCATGATTTTTTTTTACATACAAATCTAAATCATCTTGAAATTATAACATGACATATTAAATTTAAATATTTCAAATTTGAATGTAATTATGAGTTATTGAATATCTCTGAAGCTATATCTATTTTTAAGTTAGAACAACTGAAATAAGAAAAAAAAAAGTATAAAATTTATTAAAGTAAATATATCTTTAACAAGCATGCGAAGGTTACGACTCGTAGTAAATAAATTTAAGGACATTGATGCTGATGATTGCTCTTGTGTTGCCTGAGTTAATGGGGAAAAAAGAACAAACATGATAAAAATCATGCACATTATAGAATTGATTGATTTTGCCATCTCAAAACAATTATTTTAGTGGTTTTGTTTTATCTTCTTTACTAAGTTTGAAGTGCTTGTAGGTTCTTCATAATGACACCTTTTTTATAGTGAAAATAAAAGGGATAATAATAATTAGAATGCCTTGTAGGAAATTTTAAAATTTTTCTATTAGGGTCTTAAAATTCTTTTTTAAAGTTTTCTTAATTTCTTTAAAAAAAATTAAGTGATGATTCTTTTAATTTCGAGAATTTGATTTGTACTTAAATTAATTGAGTATTAAATTAAATTTTCAAAAAAATCAAAAGTCACATTTTTTCTCAATTAAAAGAAATGACGACTCTGCTTGGGAATTCAATTAGGCTCTAACCATTAGATTAAGTTATTTGACTAACTATTTTAATTCCTTATTGTTTTATTTGTTTAAATTTAATATTTAACTGTCATTGCATTTTCATGGTAGATTCCCACCGACCGACAATTAGAATGCATTACAATAAGGGCGGTTACGTGGTTATCCACGGTTGTCCCTTCAGATAAACCCTTAATCTTTTTTTTGAAATAGTAAATAGGTAAATGGTTTGTGATTATTCCAACGCCATTTACTATTTCACCTTGAATTTTGTCCAACTCGGATCCCAAATCAAATCAAAATTAATTCTAATCAATCTAAAATAGAGTGAAATCAAATCCCTATTTTTAAGCATTTGCCAAGGTCGACCTAATACCTAAGGGATATTGGGCCAATTAGAAAGACCGTCCTGAGTCCAAAGTGACCCCCAACCCAACTGGACGATCATATCTATGTGTTCAAAATTTGAAGGTTGTATATGTTATTTAACGAACCACTGTCCTTTAGGGATGAGATTTTATTTTAACAGCTCACATAAGGATGAATCTTCACAAGGTACTTCTTCATCCAAAGACGGTCGGGATTGTCAAGAAGTTCAAGAAGGAAGATTTATTTGAAGGCTTATATTAGTTTTGTACCCCTGTGTGAGATTGATTATTTTTGTATCCCCTTTCCCACATTTATGTATCCCCATTCGATTTATTCATAAAGCTTGTTTAAATATTATGGGACAATGAGCCGTTTTAAATTGTGTATACATCCTTCAAATCGTTTGGTCTACCCTTGGCACAAAAAGGGTCACATATTTGTTTAGAAAGTGCAATATTTGTTTACGTGTTATATTTTATAACTGTTTGTGTGGTTATATTGCTTTGTTCAATGACTTCTAGTCCACTTCTTCCCAAAAGTTTCTAGAATCCCCTAAGCACAAAAATCAAGTCACTGTCAAAAGTTCATCCAAACAATCTTTGAGTTTTGAGTCTCTCAATAAAAATTGAACTCCATGCTCAAATTCTAAATTTTATTCTCTCATCTAACAAGAGACGAATTTTTTATTTCAATTTGAAAAATAATTCTAGCTGGTCGAACTACATGAGACCCAAATTTTCCTTTGCGAGATACGTAGGCAGCCCTCTATGGCCCGGTCTCTTATTTTCTAAAATTATATTTTTCCCTTCATTCTTACAAAAGGATCATCAAGTTCACTCGAGCAATGAAATCGTGGATCCGGCTTCCTTGATTCATAAATCTCAAATCAAATAGGCAAAATTCTACCTATTTAGTCATTTTCTTATACCCGTGGGTTAGTACATCTTCGAGCAAAACAACTATTATGTGTTTACCTTTCTGTGAGATATTTTGCATTGTTTATTATAAACAGAGACTAACATATTTATCTTTTGAGTTATTTTTTTGTGGCAAGTAATTAGAACTGATTTGTGTTGAGAGAGCTAACTTACAGTTTTCAAAGGGCGCAGAAAATAACTGAAAATAATGAGATTATTGGTTTGACCGAGGTTTCCACAAGAGATCCTCAAAATGAAGTAGTTACATAATCAATAACTGAAATGAGACCCAAGTTACCACATACTAGAGAGTCGAAAAAATTTGTTATCACTATCAGTATTCCATTTCTAAGAGAAAGAAGGCCTCCACTTTATTCTCGTTCTCTGAACCCTCCAGAAAGCATCCCAAGTAATCTTCAGAAATTACATACCATTGACTTAACTGTCCCTAACCCGCGCTATGTTAGCTTTTCATACCAAACACTACCTTCTCCTCAAAATTTGAATCTCAATAGCTCTCAGACATTGTCTATCACATATCATATCCCTATCCAAAATACTCAAAATCTATCTGTCATTCAACCGATGCCTTTAAAAGCCATTTTTCCCGAATCATACCTTCCTTATTCCACATATACCAAATTCAATCATTATGAAGAGAAAGAAAAAGAGTGGAGGCCTAGAGAAGAAATGAGCATACAAGAAGAAATTGCGAAGGCCATGGAACAATATCACTATGCACCAGATAGTGTAGGCTTGAACTATGAAAATTTATGCATTCATCCCGATCTAAACCTCCTAGAAGGGTTCAAGATTCCGAAGTTTGACACTTTTGATGAAACTGGCAATCTTCTGACTCATTTGAAAGTTTATTGCAATCAACTCGTGGAGTTTAGAAAAATTGAACCACTTTTGATGCGTCTTTTTAGTCAAAGTCTTAAGGGAGAAGCCCTAGAATGATTTACCTCACAAGAGCTAAAACAATGGCTGAGTTGGACAACATTCGTAAAGGATTTTGTTAACAAATTTGAATATAACATACAAGTCATCCCTGATCACCACTATTTGGAGAAGATCAAGCAAGAATCTACAAAAAAATTATCGAGAATACGCTCTTCGTTGGAGAAGAGAGGCAACAAGAGTTCGACCTCCAATGTCTGAATGCCAAATTTTTAAAATGTTTATTTATATTCAAAAGACAGAATACTATGAGAGAATGTTGTGTATGATAGGAAGTAAATTCAACGATATCGTCATGGTAGAAGAAATTTTAAAGGATGAGTTCAAGACCAGAAAGATCACATCACAAGTTAATGGAGGAAACATCAGAACTAGTAATATAGAAATGTCAAAGAAAAAAGAAGAAGTGTTTGTTGTTAGAGTTATTCCATCAAAGAGATATCAAATGCGTCACATAAAGCAAGGAAAATTTCCTTTTTCGAGTCTCAAAAAGCCTCCCAAATATTTACATTATCGAAGGAGTCTCAAACTCAACTTTTTGAAAGACTGAACAGTGGGTATGCTCCACCTTATAAAAGAATGACCAGCTAATCCTTTGGAAAATTTTTAAAGGGCAGACCATAAATGTTCTTATCATTCTGGAGTTATCGGACATGATACAGAGAACTGTTCAACCCTCAAGCATAAGATTCAGAACATGCTAGACAACAAGTTAATTACGATTGATTAAGCTTTCCCAAATGACAATGCATTTTATGCTTGAAAGTAAGAACAATATGACTTGAGTAAGATCGCTTGAAGACATTCCCAATCACAGGACAAAAATAAGAGCAAATATTGACAAGATTTTCACATATGAAGTTATTGCATATTTTCAATCTCTCTTTTCCCTAAATTAGCCTTATTTCTTCGTAATGAACTACGTTTGACCTAAATTCTCAACAATGAGATACGTAGATGGCCTATGTCGGCCTCGGTCATTCCTTTATCCCTGTTGTTATCCTTTTTGTTGTGAATTACGTTCGACTTGATTTTCCTAGTGGAATACATAGGCAGCTTTTATTGGATTTGGTCACGCTATCTAAAAAATTTCGATTCTCTTTTTATGGTTGGAACCACACTTGACCTGATTCCTGCCTCAATGAGATACGTAGGCGCCACAACGGCTCAATCATATTCCCTATTAGATTTTTATTTTTCTTTGTATTAAAAATTGGGATAGAATTTTTGAGAGAAAGATTCACTAGAAAATAAGTTTCTGCAGCAAGATCAAGGATCGCAATATACAACTGGGGCAGAATATTTAAGAAGGTCTCAAAAATTTCTTAAAAAAGATATTTCTCCAACAAATCAAATTTGAAATTTTGTTGAAGTACGTAACTGAAAGCAAAGTTCTGAGAAAATCTCAGAAATTTCATTAATATGTCATTTACTATATTCAAGCAAACAGGGGCAGAATTTTTTATGAGGGTTCTTAAAAATTCTACTAAAATTGTGTTACAAAGAGCGAACAAGTACGCGAGTCAATTGCATGAAGGAGCACGAGGACAAGGTCAACACAAATTAGTCTCTCAAACTAAAAATTTTTCTTTGGATGCAGGAACAATGAAATCACAAAGATGATAATGTCCAATCTTCAAGCATAAGACGCTACCTACACCTATCCTGGCCTTGTTGCAATCATCTTATCTTATCTTGGATTTATTGTATTACGTTAAAATAATTTTTACTTACTTTTACTATGTTTTGCTTTAAACTGAATTGGTTATCCACCCCATAAATTGGATCATTATCGGGTCGTCCACCCTATTACAGCTGGATCATTATCGGGCCATTCACCCCTTTACAGTGGGGACCATTATCAGGCTATCCACCCTGTTATAGTTGGATAATTATCGGGTCATATACCCTATTACAGTTGGACAATTATCGGGTCATCCACCCTGTTATAGTTGGACCATTATCGAGTCATCTACCTCATTACAGTTACATAATTATCAAGCAATCCACCACGTTACAGTTGGGCTATCATTTTACGTATTCATCGCCGAGAAGGCCATTTTATTTTTAAGTTATAGATGGCATCGTAGCAATTTATTATCTATCACATCAAAGAGAATAATATATGTCAAATATGGTAAAAGATATCATCCCTAATTCAAGTTATAATTCTTACTATCATTTCGTCTTATTGATAACAAGAGCATCCGAAAGGGGTGAATTCTCAAAACAAACCACAGGTGTGGGCGTCGTCAAGTAGGATACAATATAACTTGAAACTTTTTCTTTGAAGCGAATTGGGACATAGTCTGAAGAGAGACGTCAAACTCTTCGAACACGAGCTGAGAAGTGACTCCTACCACAATCCAACACCCCTGCCAGAAGGCATGTGGGTATTTTTTTGAGTTCGTTAATTTTTAGTTTTGCCTTCAGGTGATCTCAACTTTCACCAGAAGCAATCATTTTCAATCTAAGTGAACAATACACCAAGAGTTTTGAAAATTATGCCCATATAAGTTCTTACTTATGAATGTGAAAAGCTCCACGTTTATGGCTGAGATGTTGTAAACCTTTTCTTTCATACTCAACTCATTTGTCACTCCTCCCAACCAAAGGTTATCTTAACATAAGAATTTTTTTTTTCAACCGATTGAGTCAAACTACAAGCAACCTGATTCCTAAGTCTAAGGATATGTAGGCGGACTCAATTTTGAAACTCGGTTGTATTCTAACATTTGCTCTTAAAATCTCATTCCCAAACATTCTAATTTCTCCATAATTCGATATTAGGATAACTTTTGAATTCTTTCAAAATCGTGCGTAAAATCAAATGTCTTGAACTACAAGTGGCTTGAATTCTCATCTAATATGAGATATGTAGAAAATCCAAAACTAGGGTCCGACCATAATTTCCCAAAGTCCCTACCAAGAGCCTTTCTGAAGATGAAGATGTGTTTGGCTAAAAATTAGATTTGTCAATTTTTTTGTCCACGATCTCTTTCATCGATCATATCCAAAAAAAAGGGGCAGTTGTTGACACCCAATTTTTACCTTCCACAGTATTAATTAAGTATTGAGCTTTTAATTTTGATAATTTAAAATAATTAGCTTTCAAAAATAAAAAAATATTTTCTCAAATAAATTTTATTTTTTATTTTAGGAGTTTTTATTTTTGTAATTAATTTAATTATTTCAGATTGATAATATTAAAAGCTCTTTAATTAATTTGTATAATTCATCGTGTAGTCAAAGTATTCAATCGAATTCAATTTGATTACCTGTAATTGATCAAAATTGCAACCGAATTGGCCAAGTTTTGAATTAAACACCCTCACCCCTTGAACCTTATTTTTCAGCCTTCATAATAGACCAATTCTTGGCCCAAAATCAATAAGACCCAATCCCAAACACCCATGACCCGGCCCAATTCCTTTATTTTCAGCCATATCTACATATACATATATACATTGCAGGTATAGGCGCGCGCATTTTCTTTTCCTTTGTCCCTCAACGCTACACTCTCGCTCCCCGACCCACTCTCCATTCCTTTCTTCTTCGTAAAACCAGTAGGCTCAACCCAGACAGTGCCAAAAATTCCTCAGCGATTCCCTCCTCCAATTCGTACCTTACGTGTCTCCTTCCCTTTGTCTTTGGTACGAATTTGTTTCGAAGGAATCAAATACGTGTCCAAATCACACTCCTTTTCTTTTGAATCAACAGTCCAGGGTATGAATCCGTTGAGAATTGTGGAGGGAATCAAGATTCCCCTTATCCTTTGGGGATTTTGAATTTAAAATTCTAGAATCCGCCCCCAATTTCCCCGTTTTGCCCTCTGATTTCCTTCCCATGTAGCGTAATTTTGGGGCTATATAATCTCCTTTCTTCCATGGATTGAGGAGCCATTTTCATCACAAAGAGAACACACTAGGATTTTAAGAGTCGTTCTTACCGGGGAAAACCCTAACAATTCCATAATTATTTTGGAGAATAGCCATTCCTCTTTCTTCGAAAGACGTACCTAACAAATCCATTTTTCGAAGTGATTTCTCAGAAATTGATTCAACCTCGAAGGAGTTTTTGAAGCTGGAAACTTCAAATTTCGAGAACAGGATCACTTTTGGGTGGTGAACAGTCTTTTTCCAGTTCATCGTCACTAGTTCGCTGCCCCCCACAAGGTAATACCTTTATTTTACACGGTCCTCACATTTAAATGTTATGCGCTTGGTGTGTTTCCATTGAGTATTTTGGCCTATTTAGTGTTACTGTTTGTTATTTCAATGTCTGTATAGTGTTTAGAGTGTCGATTGAGTCCATAAGTATTTTCCGTCGAATATGGGGGCGTCAATGTAGCATGAGGGTGATTCTGTTAGCTTGTCTTCATTTGTTTCTTTGTTTTACTTAGATTTCATTCTGTTCGTGGTTAGTATGTGCGACTCTAACTGTAGCTGTTTCTCTAAGTTTGAAGTCGTTTGTAACCAGTGACTGCCTTAGTTCATGCCTAAATAGGACTTGCTTATTAATATTTGAAGTTTTAACACGTTCAGAGCATACTTTGGATGTTTACTGATGTCTTACTCTTTCTCTGGTTAATGTTGCTTCCTGTTCTGTTTTGCTGGTTCATTTTTTTTTTGAATGAAAATTAATAATGTCATCCTGTGGTTGATTTCCCCCCGATATGAGCTTAAGTTTCGATCAAATGATTTCACCAATATCTGTGGTTCTCGCTCCTATTTCTGGTTCAGGTTTTGGCTTTGATTCTCTTTGGGTTATTTTGAGATGGCCTGTGAACGCTTGTTTTCTTGATTGAGATCATCTTGCATCTCTATTTCAGTTTTGATACTGTCAAACATGTGAATATCTTGATCTGTTTGTTTGTCATTTCATTTTAGTTTTATTTGAGTTGTATTTGCTTCTAATGGTTATCTACTGATGTGATATGAAGATGAGTTGCTGGCTAATCTCTTTTTTTAATTTCAAACTCTGTCTAGTATGTCTAAATAGGTGTAAACCTGTCTTCAAATTTATGAGTACATGCTGCAAAAGTATCTGTTTGGCTTTGACCAAATCAGCACGTTAGTTGTTTATTGTTTAATCTACGTCAAAGAGTTTGCGGGTTTTTAAACCTTTTCAGCTTCTTGTCTTTCTCTCTTTCTGTTTCCAGTCTTTATTTTGAAAAATGGTCGCTGGAGGCTTTGGGTTTACTTGAACTTAAGCATGTTCTTCTTGTGTAAGCTTAAGTTTAGTTGCTGGAAAGTTTGTATTTTGTTCAAGCGTGCATTCTTTGTGGCTAGTCATGTAGTCATGTCTCTCAGTTTAAAGAGTAGTTTGTTGTACCTTGTCTTCAACTCTTTGCTTGATACTTTAGCATCTAAATAGACACTGGCAGTAGTTTATCCTACATGAAATTGACTAGTTTTCTTCTGTTCATCACTCTAGTGTTCTTCAGTCTATTTTGTTCTATTCGCGTATCACTGTTTGTATGTATTCTCGTTATTAAAGGATCTAGTCCACTGGTTAATGCAAATC
>JAOTQJ010000001.1:23556946-23576484 GCA_025642045.1 Solanum sejunctum | reverse complement strand
ATAATATTAACAATATTCAACTGATCAACTTAACTGCAGGTAATTTTCAATGTATCCCCTTAGTCCCACTCGCAAGATACAACTGGAAACACAAAAAAGGCATTCCTTTCCAGTTAGACAAAATGTGATTATTTCATCACAATCATTCAAGAAGATATTGATAACTCCCTTTGGCACTAAAACCATCTTCCGTCCATCATGGAACTACTATCATCTTTTGACAAGGAAACAACTTGTTAGCCATTGGACAACTACCACTTCTCATTGCACAAAACATATGATTGTTATGAACACAAATTTATTCTTTCATACTGCACTGATCAAACTTGTCCTGATAAATCTGGATAATTTTTCACTTCTCATTAAATTGCCAATGATGACAGTTACATCTTGCGTTTCAGTCACAAGCCCCGTTATAGTTTTTAAATCTCACAATGAGCTATCCAGAGCAATAAAACAAGAAGGAAGTACAAGTAAAAAAGAATTCATTTGACAACCATCTAAAAATTGGCCAACAATTAGCACTCTGATGTGCCTTAGCAATTTATCGAGTCATTTTTCTTCAAGAAACTATCAAACCACTTTTTAGGGGCATCTGGATGGATGTCAGAGATACGAGCCATAAACATTTTATCACTAGTGGCAACAATACTAGAAAGAGAATATTCATATGGACACCAATCCTGTTCTCTAAGCCACTTATGGAATAGGCAACGGGGCATTATCCTCTTCTCCAAGTCATAACATAAACAGGATGGAAAACCACAAAGCTCCTCCTGAGATAATTCCATATCCAGGAAAAGAAATTTTAGTTTTTGCTCAAGATATTCAGCTTTCTGGTTTAGAAACTTTGGAGACACTGTAATCATTTTGCAGAGTGTCGAAAAGTTGATTCCACCACGAAGTAGGCAATCAAATCGTTCCTGTAACTCATCACCTGGACCATGCAACAGAGACAACACTTTCATTGTCATCTTGTTTTCTCCAAAGCCAATCCCATGCAAGAAATTTAATTTATGAAGGGTGTGAAAGGGTGTCCTTGATGCCTGAATTTTCTGCAAATGCTCTGCATAATCTTCGTCAAAGTCTTCATCACTGCCAATAACATAGTTACCTAACAGACCATGACCACCATTTTTTAGTCTGTCAAAGAACCATTCACTTAGATCCAATGATCTCAAAACATGAGGTAGATTAGCAATTCTATTTCTACCCATACTGTATTGGTATGTTTGGGCAATCAGTTTTCGTCTATTTACACCCAATCCCAAATGTTTCAAAAATCCTATTGTCGAAATCACACGAGCTTCCAAATCAAAACTCAAAATCTCAGGCTTCGATAGAACTAAAAGTCCAACCTCTTCTTTATTCACATCCAATCTACAAAAGAAATCAATCTTTTCAGCCAAAACCTCTTCAGAATAATCAACAAAAATGCTTTTATGTCTTCCCATCAATTCACCAATCTTCCCTTTCTCACAACCTAATTCATAAAACATTGCAATTTTCCTACAAATCTCAAACCAAGTCTCCACATTTCCCTCGACGGAACTTGCAACATCAAAATCCAGAAACACCCTTTTCAAATCATCAAATAGCATATCAATTTCATCCAAAAAAACACTCTTTTCACCCAGAACATATGGGAAAGCTAAGCAAATACCAATAACAGCAGTACTACCAAACCCGTATCGTTCAATATGTGAAAGTCTCTCTTCCAATTCACAAGGCTCTTTACTAAAAATTGAAACATCCCCTTTGTACAAAATACACAACTTGTTCCAGGGGAAACTATAACAAGCAAGTGCACAAGCAGCATCAAAAACTTTAGAGTCTTCACACAAAAAACATTTGTTCATCCTCAACATAGGACTAATTTCTACATGATTTAGACCAATGCTCTCAAAGAAAAACTCAAATTCATTAACGGGATGGTACCTTAAAAACCTCTGAACGGAATCGGGAAAGCGATTACGTGAAAATGGGACTTTAGAAACAACACCCAAAAGGGAAAATCGTGAGTTCTTACTCATGTACTCGGCAAAAGTAAAGGGCAAGGATCTAGTGGTGTGGAAGTAATCAGTGAGTACTTCTTGAGCTTGTAAAATCGCTCGGGACCTATACTTTGCTGGAATCTTGGACAGTGCTGGAATATTGGGAACCTTTGTGGAGAAAAAATGGTGCTTGAGAGTGACATAGAGGGATTGAAGTGTTGGGGTTTTAGAACGGGAGAGCATTTTTGTGTGCTTGGGTTGGGAAGTAGAGTTTCATTAGTTTTTTTATAGAGAATTTGTAGAAAAAGTTTACCTCCGGCGACTGTTGACGGAGGATATTCCGGTGAGTTTGTCGGCTTTTCTTGAACTGACCTGCGCAAGGGTCAATTGGAGTCTTTTGGAAAAATTGAAGATGTTGCAGTATTGTCCCTGTACTATTTAGTATTTGTATGTTGGATCAATCATCTCTTTCTTAATACTCACTAGAGATGTTAAATAGGCGGATTGAGTTGAAATTCAGAATATTAAAATGGGTTAAAATTTAAATTAAGTTAGTTTATGATTCGTTTAAATTTACTTTGTGCTCAAATAAGTTGGGCATAAATAGGCTAAAATTTGAATTGGGTCATGACCCATTCAATTTAACTCACTAAATCTTAATAATTTTAACATATTATTATTCATTTTTTATAATTATAATTTAAATTTTAATTCAATAAATAAAAATAAAATGCTACAAATTTGTAGATAAATGATAAAAAAAAATATAAAATAGATAGAAAATATACATTACATCAATGCAAATAAAGTGTTTTAGAATGGGCTGAAATTGGAGATTAAATTGGAATCAATTGAGGAACATTTTGATATGGGTTAAGACTTGAATAAGTTGAAATTGAATGCAATTAAAATCATCTTGTGCCCAACCTGTAAAATTTTGAGCAAATTAAGAGGATTATCTATATTTAGGTTTATTTTAACACCATTATATGTGACATCTATTTGCTTAACTAATTAATTTAAAATGAGGTTTGTGTTGGGTTGAATTTAGAGAATTATAAATAAAGGTTGCATATTTTGATTAAATATTATATAATTTTGTCGTTAGTGAAGAATCAATTGAAGTTTGAAACATAAAGTTAGATACAAAATTTGATTCAATAAGGAAAAGAAGATATTTTGAGTTATGTCTATTACTTTAAAAGTATTTTTTTTATTTAATTTGTGCAATGAAGAACAAATTTAATTTAATAAATAAAAGAAGACATTTCAATTGCTAATCTTAAAACGATTAAATATGTTGTTATTGATATTATTATTGTTGATCCTAAATCATCTAAATAAGTCAATAATATTTTTTATGTTAAAATAAGTGAAAGTCAAAGTAGAGATCCCTTGTTGTATCGATTTGGATTTCTAATCATGAGTTAAAAAATCATTGAAAAAAATTCAAAATAGAAATAGAGTTGGAAGAAAATAGTAATTTTATGAAAAATATATTTAAACTAAACGTACAGTCCGTGTCGGCACGGGTCCAATAATGTTATTGGGAAATGTGAATGTTGTGTTTGGTGTGTAAAATGTAAATGTGGATCGTTAAACAATAAAAGATGTATATCTCAGTGAGGCAAAAACTTTATCATTAGCAATCCAGAGGAATTTACATCCAAAAACATATACTTTCAAATGTTATAGTTTGACATATTAATTTACAATTACATGTCATACCACATGGTTGAGCTTGCAGCCTAGCGCTCATTGTTTCTTTAGAGTGGTTGTATTCTTTTTTGGCCTTTTACTTCCTTCGCACTGAATATAGCTGCTGACGATCATCTAAAAAACATGAATTCCTTCTTCGAGAGGGATGAGATAGCCAACATATTAATCTTTTGGTCTGAAATTCTAAATAGCAGTCTGTGCAGTTATATCTTAAAAAGCTTATGATCAAACTTGCGATTAATTTGGACGATAGATGATGATTCATATGGAGGAATATGTCAGAATAAACCACTTTGATGATAAATAATTATAAAAAGTAGATATCCTTCTTATATTACCTTTGTAGTAACAGTATTGTATACTTGTTCGGCCATCATGGACAACATGTTTTCAGCCAACATTTCGCAAATTGTTGCTATTAATGTGCCACAACTATCAGTAATGTCAAGATACCTACAATGAAACACATGGAATTTCTTATTTCAGTCCAGATGTGTAGATATAGTAAGTGCCAAAGCGGTAAACATCTGCTTAATACTATAATTGACACCTACTTTGGGACTTCTAAATAAAATGAAATAGAATAAGTGCAGCAGCAACCAAAGAGAGGAGAGAGTTCATATCTAATAGCACACCATCCACAGATTTTAATCACATTACATTCACGGCTAAAATTTTACCCTTTGAAAGTTGAGAAATCACATATTTTTTCACAATACCAAGAGAGCGACCTCAAATAGAAATAAACACACCCAGAAGAGGCGAAAATACATACAACAGGCCCATGAAAAGAAGAAGATACGCAATTTCAAAGAGACAGAACTATGAACTCAAAGGAAGAAACCCAAGCAAAATTATATAGAAGCCTTTCGACGGAAATCATTGATTCTCTCACAAATAATGAAACTGTTGTTTAGCTAATTTGAGAGCAGTTGTGTAGTTGTGGAGGAGCCGAGCATAGAAATCGAAAATCCCAAATCGTCACAGTAGAACCACTCAATTATCCCAAGAAAGGCACAATACCAATTTCAAATTACACAATACCAAATTACACAGAGAGCGACCTCAAATAGAAATAAACACACCTAAAAGAGGCGGAAGATACATACAACAGGCCCCTGAAAAAAGAAGATACACAATTTCAAAGAGACAGAACTATGAACTCAAAGGAAGAAACCCAGGCAAAATTATATAGAAGCCTTTCGACGGAAATCATTGATTCTCTCACAAATAACGAAACTATTGTTTAGCTAATTTGAGAGCAGTTGTATAGTTGTAAAGGAGCCGAGCATAGAAACCAAAAATTTCAAATCGTCATAGTAGAACCACTAATTTATCCCAAGAAAAGCACAACTAAAATGGACCAAGAATCCTTCGGCTAGAAAGCAAGTATGTCGTTCAAGACCTGAATTCCTTAGCTGAAAACGCAAAATTTATCAATACTTGAGCATGTTTCCGAAAATAAAGGACCATATTGATAATTTTCTCAAATCCAACACTCAACAAACATATGTAAAACTTTGTGATACGTTTCTCTCTCATCTCCCTCCATCTTTCTTCACTCTTCCCTCTCATGTCCTATTATCCTCCGATGGCTAATTCGCAGAAAATCGAAATCGCCCTAAACCCTAACCGTAATCCTCCTCCTACGGGAGTTCCACCGTCGTCTTCATCTGTTATTTCTCGACCGTCCAATGAAGATACAAATCGTTCCGCCACCGCTAAACGTCCACGGGAGTACGACGCCGCCGTGACGGACGAGGCTGGTTTGCCGGGGGACGATGTGCCGCCATTGAAGAAGCGGGTAAAGGTTTCCCAAGATGTAGTGTACCGTATAGTTGTACCGTCAAGACAGATCGGGAAAGTTATTGGTAAAGGAGGGCATCGTATACAGAAGATTCGTGAAGAAACCAAAGCTACCATCAAAGTTGCTGATGCTATAGCTGTGAGTTATGCGACTCCTCGTTCTGTCTTTATTTTGTTTTATTAATCGTTAGATTCTTGGAAGCTCGAAATTGATTAAATGGGTAAATTAGGGCAGTTGTTGCAATTGCCTTTGTCGAAATTTGGGATTTTTTGGAATCTAATTGAGAAAATTAAGTACAAACTTCATTGAATTGAATGAATTGAGAATTTTCTTTTTTTTGTTTAACTGCTGGCTGAATTGCCTAGTGATTAATGAAGTGTGTTAGTCCGAGATGAGCTTGAGCGAAGAAACATGACCAGGGATGATTCATATAAATAACTGCAAGTTGAGTTTAGGATTGAGGTGCAGTTGTTTTGTCGCTGTTGGTTATCTTTTACTCAACATCGAACTAATCATAGAGTTTCCTTCTGTTGTTATGCATTTGATATTTGCAGCGTAATGAAGAGCGAGTAATTATTATTAGTTCCAAAGACAATGACGAAATGTTTAGTGATGCGGAGAACGCCCTTCATCAAATTGTGTCACTTATTTTAAAGGTAACATATTTATGAGTGATAACCTATTAAGTTATTTACTCTGAGTATCTCCTGTTTATATACTAGCAACAGATGTCTTATACACTATGTTTTTGGTCGTCTGTCCTACTTTTCATGATATGACCTTTTGATCTGCCTATTACACTGGAAAACTGTTTTAGTGTCTAATCCTCGTTATTGCTGATGTCTTTACAATAAACCAATGAAATTTCTTTGGTCTTTCCTGTGTCTGGTGCAAAAAACTCAAGTCTTTTTGCCTGGCTCTGGAAGCTTAAGGATAGATTGGTTATTCTTGTTCCCCTATTATTTCCACTCTTGCAGTACGGCAACAATCTCTTGGTGTACACCTTCTAAAAAATGAAAAAGGAACCCCTTTAACAGCAATTATTCTGCCAACTGTTTCTGGACCATCAGTTTTTGGCGATTCTCCCTGTCCTGATATCTCTACATGTATGAATACATTTGTGTATACATATATACTGTAATCTTGGGCAACCAATTTTGAGAGAACGTGATCATCACCTCCGTGATACTCTCTTGGATCTTACATGTATACTCCTGAGGAGAGGAGATTGGATTGGTTAGGCCATTAAGCTTTTCTATCTTTTTATTAACTATTAAGGTTTCCTATTCCTTTTCATAAAGATAAAATTTGAATTATCTTCTTCTTAAACAATGTTGTCACAGCTGCTAGGTGTGATTCTGATTGTTGTTTCAAGGCTAACCCATGAGAGTTTTCCTGGGAGGAACTGATCCTTGCCCGATTTCTTTTTACCATGATAGGATGATGATGGCAACCTTGACTCACAGAAAGTTGGTGCGGGACATGTGGCAGCAAACACAATAAGGTTTTTGATTGCTGGTTCTCAAGCAGGTGGTTTGATAGGAATGTCCGGTCAAAATATTGAAACTTTGAGGAATTCTTCTGGAGCTACTATCACAGTTCTTGCTCAACATCAGTTGCCTTTGTGTGCATCTGCTCATGAGTCTGATCGTGTAGTACAGGTGAGAAGTTGATACAATTGGCCAGTTCATTTCCTAAATTGTTTGCATGTCTGTGTTTCACACATTTGGTATACTGATGGTTTCTTCAATAAACTACTGTCCGATAGATGTCATATTAAACCATTCATTTCTGAGGTGGTATTGTAGTATATAGCAGTCAAAAATTAAACAATATGTATGGAACATTGGATCTCTGTCGGAGAAAACCTTATAATTTTGTTGGTTCTCTATTTCTTTTTGTATCTCTTGTACAAAGGTGGTTTTCCCATCATTAATAAAATTATTTTGCCTTAAAAGGAAACAGGCAAATCTTAAAAGAGGAGCTATTGTTCAACTAACTTCGATTAAGTTTCTAGCACTATTTGCACATGTAGCTAGTCGACTTATCACATGTTTTCAAGGGTTCTCTGCGCTTCTGTTTTGTTGTGACCAGGCTCAACTACAGCTTTAATCATTGTTCATTTGTCTGTTGTTAACTTGAAGTTGTTTGGCAGTTTTGGGATATCACTGTCCTGTATAACCTATATAGTATGTAGCTTTAGTCACTTTCTATTTATCTGTTGTTAGTTTGATTTGTTTGGCATTATCGGGATTTTGTCCGTCCTGTATAGGAAGATTTGTGTTTTGTCAAGGACTTATCTCTTTTTAACTTATTTCTACCTTTAAGAGCTCCAGCATTTTAATCTTTTTAACTTTCCTTTTGCTTCCTAATTCAGCTTGCAGGAGACATTCCTGCGGTCTTGAGAGCTGTGGTAGAAATTGGCTGTCAGTTGAGGTTTAGTAATTTTTTAATCAAGGAGGTTTAATTAATTTAGCTGACATAATTAGGCTTGTTCGATTATTCTAAAACTAATTAATTCTAATATGTATATTTGTCAGGGATAACCCCCCAAAACAAGTAATTTCGATCAGCCCGACATACAATCTTGGTTATTCTCGCGCGTCTCATCCACATGTGGATCCATCTTCAGGTTAACCAATCTTCTCTTATAGTAGTACTTTTGAGCTTCTGGATTGATATGATTGGTGCTATATTAAATTTTGTTGTGGTATATTTTAAAAGAATAACACCATTCTTGGGACTGCTCTTGCAGCTGAATATGTAAATCTGACAATGTTAGTTCCCGAATCATTAGCTGGTGGGTTGATTGGAAGGTGCGGCTCCAATATTTCAAGGATCCGTGCAGAGTCTGGAGCAACGATTAAGGTACATAAATATCCTTGTAAGATCTTTCAGATTCGTCTCTTGTTGTTTGAATGTTCGTGGTCTTGCTTTGTAGGTACATGGTGGGAAAGGTGAACAGAAACAAAGACAAGTCCATCTTGGTGGTAGTGCACAACAGGTAAAAATTCCCGTGCCTCACTTCTTTTTGGTTTGTGTGTGTTTGACTTATTGTCATTTAAGTTTGTTCCGAATTATTTTTTGGTGGATGCAATTGTATGTCACCATTAGTTTCGTTTGATAATATCGCTTCTAAAATGTAACTGTCTTGGAGGATTTACTCTCTGAATAAGCATAAAGATCTTCAACTAGGCTCTTGTAATTTTAACTTGTTTACCTTTGGGAAAGGTCAATTGATGAGATATCAAGGATTTCGGCTCATATTGCATCCTTTAATATATTTTCTGTTCAACAGGTCGCCCTTGCTAAGCAAAGAGTTGATGAATATGTCTATTCCCAGTTGATGTTACAAGGTGGTAGTGAGCAGCTACACGATACAATGAAGCTCCAGCAGTCAATGCAGTTGCAACAGTCGATGCAGCTGCAGCAACAACTGTAATTTTTTGTCTACCCTATTAACTCATAATTGGTTGAGTCTAAAATAAATAATTTGGACTCCTGTCTGACATCTAAGTTCTCAATGTTGCTTGGTGCAGCAGACCAAACACATCTGCTATGCTGTTGCCAGGATATAGTCATGGTCATGGACTTCATATGAACAGGTAGTGTTGCATACAAACTCTCCTTGTGAAATCTGATTGTTATCCCAATATAAGTGTCAGAAAGTTCCTGGTTCTTTTATGTCTGTCATAGTATAATTAAAAGTTGGTAGTCTGACACTGAACCTTAAGGTTATCATGACATTTCTTTCTCATGCTCCATTGGACTTAATCATTAGCTCTTTCAGAGTTGGTTTGAGTCAATAACTTGGATGCTTTGTTGGGGTGTCTTATTCACTGGTTGTAGACTACTTTGCTAGCTTATGGAATGACAATAGTCTATTCTTATATTTGCAGTAACCAAGAAGCTCAAATGATGGCATCCTACCAAGTATACTCATCAACCACCCCTCAAGCTCCTGCTTACTATGGTCAGTCTTATCCAGCTCCACAAATGTAGAGGCAAAGGGGGGTCTTTCTGGTGCAGCTTTTCAATCAGATGATTGATATACACAATGTTGACAATTTCTTGTTGTGTCATAATTTGGATTTCTGATATAAGCATTGGAGATGGTCGGTTTCGGCCAGGATGTCTCTTCTTGATGTTGCGACATAGTTTGCATCACTTAATTTGTGGAATATTGATGGAAAAGTTAATGCTTAAAGTTTTGTGATCAGCGAACCTAGTATGCGCCTCTGGGAGCAGCAGATCTACTAAAGGGAGCTTATAATAGCTATTACATTGAAGGTATAAGCACCCTCTGGATCTTCTGCCCCTTTGTTCTCATCTGCTTCCACCCTACCCCTTGAAAAATCTCCCAAACCCCACCCTGGTTTACCTTTGCTGCTTGATTTTCATTCACGTCTGTTGTTTCCATCAGAACAGAAACAGGGATGTGAGAGTATGCATTGCACATCAGACGCGGTCACCTCTCATTGCACTGATTTCTGAAGAACTTTTAGAAAAGCATTTCGTGCGAATGGTTTAGAAATGAGATGATCAGGAGTGATGGATGAGGGGGGACTGATCGAGAAGCCGAGCTCCAGACAATGGGCTGTAGCAGCAAAAAGATTGACCCTAGTTCATTGATTCAATTATTTCTTTTTGGCACCCAAACAATTCAAACCCGATCACCCGACTTGCTTCTCCCTACCCCCTGCCATAGAGCTTTCCCCACCCCCACCCCGCCCAGTTCCATCTTGCATATCATTTCCCCTAAATCTGTACAGCATTGTCTCCGTATGTATGTTTCTCAGAAGATACACTACCGCATCTTTTGACTCATTTATCTTTCATATTTGTTAGGTAGAAGCTGATTGACACACTGCGAGTTGATCTCTTACAAAATGTGTTTATGTTAAGCATGGTGTACAGCATTTGGTAAATCCTAGTCGAAAACCAAACCCAGTACTGGCAATTTGTGATAATTTTTCAATCGATGTTGCTGAGTTATCATTTATGGAATAATTGTTATTAGATTTATCCATGCAAATGACAAGGTTGAGAAAAATGACGACAGAAACAAATTCGGGATTTAATTGAAGTAGTTACTCGAAACTTCTTAATGCATCAAAAGCCTAATATTACTCGGTTTTAAATGATGAAAGATTAAGAATATTAGAAAAATAATCTATGTATTAATACGTCATGTTGTATAAAGTTTGTAAAATGTTACGCTCTTTAGTTGATAATGTTTGAAGCAGGCACAACAACTGAAAGCTACTCAATTAACTACTTATATAACTAGTAATAAGGCTAATACAAATTATTTTTTATTCTCAATTTATGTGACATTAATAATTTTTTATATATATTTTTAAAAATTTTAAGTTGTTAATTATTGAGACCTATAAAATATTTTATATATTATCTACTTGTTCTAATTTATGTTGCACACATAATATTTTGAGAACATATCAAAATTTTATTTATTAATATGCATAAACTTCTTGATTTAATTATACTATTATACTTTTTAAACTATTTTCTTTATAACGCAAATTTAATCATTAGAAAAAGTTTAAATTAATTATTTAATTTTATTTGTCCAGAAGACTCAATTTTTTATTTTATATTTATTGTTCTAATTTTAACATTTATGTGCTTAAAATAATTCATTAAAATAAAATATTAAAATCATAGTTAAAACAGCTAAAAAAATAATTTATTAGGAATAATATTATAAAATCACGATTGAAATAACTAAAAAAATATAAGAAAGCAATCGAAAAATATTTTTTACTTATCCCAAGTAATAAAGGAAAAGAAGTTGATAGTTGAAGCAGACAGGACAATTGAAAGTTGATCAAGCAAATAACACCACCGAAAGCCCCTCAATTAATTTGCTTATATATAAGTAGTAAAGTAAAAGAACAAGAGTATTGAGTATAAATATAGAATATTAAATAAGAATGCATCTATTAACTCTGTTTAGTTAATTCAATTTGGTTCAATTTTTTTACAAATGTTGTTAATTTCAAGTAAAATCCTAGTATTAATTATAAAAAGCCTTATTCCAACTCTTTAAAGCTAATAATATTGTACTGTAGACATCCAGATAACAACGAAATCTCCTCATCTAATTGAGGGTAATAATAGAGAGTTGATTTTTCAAATTGCAAAATTTCTTCTCACTTTTAATTAGCTTAATAAAGCGGCTACTGAGACCTTGAAAGGGAAAAAAAAGAACTTACAAAATCAGAAAGTAGTTATAACAAAAAGTTGAACAACACGACCAACCACTAAATCCAAAGGTATTATCACTTTCATCTATAACTAACTCAACCAAACTAACACTAACAAGTAAAAATATAACTATTTGAATTACGTATATCTAACAGAATAACTCTACGAACCTTCAATTTTTTGGTCCCTAAGCAAGTGGCCTAGTAGAGCCGCCTGAGAACAAATTCTCAAACAATTTTGGGGCCATTTCTGGAAGATTAACAGGCTGAGGAGCCATGAAATTGACAATCTTTTCATGAATATTGTACCTGCAAGAACCAAAAACCAACTTTTATAATCCAGAGAATCAAAATGCAACCTAATCATTAATCAATTACCGAATTTTACGACTCTTTGAAGCACGCCGATCAACAATTTTCCGTTTCTTTGTTTGCAGTCTCTTCATCGCATAGAATGCCGTCTCTGCAGTTGATAAACAATTGGTTAGTTTTAGGTGTTCTTTTTCCAGGAAGTAAAGAACCTTAAAATGCATCATCAGCCAAACACAAGAACTATAATCATATGAATACATTTTTAGGAACTTATTCATGCTGCATACATGCTATGAAGAATATAATTTGGCATTCAAGTAAAAGCAGAGATTTTTCCTGAAAATAATAGTGACACAATTCATGCAAAATAAGCAGGCAACATTCCTGATGCAACGTAGTAACCTAAAAAACATATCATATTTGAACAGTGCGAAAAGCTGGTATATGACGGTCATAATCATAGGAGAAAGATGATAAAACATTGAACATGATGTTGCAGGTATACACATAAAGGTGAGGATAACCACATTTTCCTAACATCATAAATCACCATAGCAGAAGGTGGTACTTCTGATAAATAACCAGCTCATTTTGAAGAGGGTACAAGGGGGTGAACATCTTACCAGATGATGCGGGATCCACTGCCTCAAAGAACTCCTTCAGCAATTGCTGATAGAATTCAGAGTCATCCAAAAGTTCCGGATTGCCATCCATGGTTGTTCCCTGATCCAAGTTAAAGGATAATGAGATGTGCTTTTCTTTCTAAAGAAAAACAATACATGCAAGAGCATTCTCATGCAAAAACTAATGCATTACATGGAGAATAACATTTCCACTCTTGTACCAATTGCATAAACCTGACAAAGATAGTCGCATGCCTATATTCATCTAAGCAACACACTCAACAAGGAGATTCGCTGATCCACTCCTATATAAATTAGACTTCAACAGCAAACACTATTCAGGCAAAAATTGACAAAATGCATAAATAACACATTGATACCTCTCCATTGCCAGTAGCATCTGGAACCTGCATAGAATCAGGCACATAAATCAAAACCAAGGAAAATAGGAAAAAAAAATTGTCATAGACATTAAGAAATATAGCCTTCCTCAAATCAACTCATGAAGTTAAGACTTACAGTTCCAAATAGTGCAACTGCCGATCTACTTTGTTGCATTCCTTTTATCATTTTGCTAGGATCCCTCATATAACCGGCTACTTGTTGACTGATATCCTGTACAACATCAGAAAATTAACCTAGCCATTGTGATCGATGCTGTATGTAGCCTCTTTTAAGTCCCAGAGACAAACCTGATTAAATGCTTGTAATTTGCCTTTGATCGCGGCAGCACCAGAGGTCACTTGGGTCTTTCTCTGCCATTTATCTATCGATTTGTCCCTAAAAGCAGCCATCCTGTGACACAAGAATTGTCAATAACAGACCAATCTATTTAGCTACGGGAGAACTGGCAAAACAACTTGTCAATAAGAATACAATGCTGAAAAAAGGGCAGAGTATTAACTATTCTCAAACCTAATTTTTAGAGTAACGCACATACTCGTAGGTATGCAGATTTTGTTCCTAATTATTACATATGTGCATAAAATCTGACTCCAGATAAACACTAATAATGGGATGCAGAACCTAATTCTTCACCTGGGAAGCAAGATCTAACCTACTGCTTAGAAGAATGTAATTATATAGCTAGAAGAAAAGCAATTGAAAAGGTAATCAACTTTCCATGACTTATGCACCCAAGTTCACACACACTCCAGTTTAGACTTATATTAACAATACTAACATGGATTAAAAATCTTGATGATGTTGCGATCAAGATTCTTCCCCTCCTTTTTCATTTGATTTCCAGTTGAATTTAGCTCAACAAACAAATGGTAAAAGCTTAAAAAAAGTCACATTATAAAAGCAGATTGGTATCTTAATTAGCTCTCATTTATTCAAATGATAACTTATACTTGCTCTATTGCAATGTGTATCTATGAATCTTTCAATTTTGGGAGGTCTGACGATAGCTGACACCAATTTCATTTCTATATGACTTTCAAAACCTTCAAGAATTGCAAGTTTTAAAGTGTGGTATGATATTTTTTTCTGCTAGCTAACTTCTAAACCATTGCTTGATAAGCTCTGCAAAATGACTAACCTATTACCAAGTCAAATTGATATCTTACACTCTTCATATATTGTCATATAAAATGTGACTAAGGGAATGTAAGGTTAGACGGGAACTTACATACACATTGTTCTTATTTTGCTCTTAGCTCTCTAGAACTAGACATGTCAGACAGACAGTGACATACTGGAATAAAGGCATACATAGTAACATACTTGGGAATAGTAGAAAAGAACAAGAATAACATAACTTATGTTTCTCTTAAGGTTTAAGATAACCGTGACACAAGTCTCATCTTGCACTTGGGGAACTGCATATTCAGACATGTCATACAGATAGACAAAGCCATGCATGGAGTAGACACATAGGATCTGGGAAGAGATAAACAAGATAAATTGAAAAAAAAAACTGGTTTTCCCTTTCCCATAGGCAATGGAAACTTGAAAATCTGCAAGGAAAAAAGAAGATACCATCCACCAAATTCTGTTACCTCTCCCACTTACGCACTAGCTTCTTCCAGCAACAATCTCTTGCTCATTTTGATTAGAGTAAAACACAAAGAGAAATGCACTTTGCATGCAAACATTTCGCTCACATGAACTATTATATCAAATCTGGGTTCATGCAATTGAATTCGTACCCGTATTTTAAGTTTGACGATGAAAAATAACTAGGAATCAGGTGTTATCTATTCACATTCTGCCAATTATGTGATCCAGCTTAGGCTATACTAGTGTTAGCAATGAAATGCTAAGAAACAAACTTCGCCATCGCGTCTGCTATTTCCTTTAAAGATCATCGCTCTCAGTATGCCCTATCCCTCCCCCTCCCCCTCCCTTTCCCCTAAATCACTTCAGTAAATTTGGTAGTATTTGATTCTGCTGAGGAAGTGTTCAGGCTTTTTAGCTTCCAGGAATAATACATGCCAATCCCCTTAAATGTCTAGGCAACCATAGTTGTGGCACCTGAACTTTCTTTTTCCTTTTGTTGATAAGTGGGAGCCCTGATAAACATCTACCGGCTATGTTGGCTGATTTCCTCCTAGATGACACTCTTCTTCCTGGTGTTAACAGTTTATAAGGTTGGAAGTCCCTCCTGATTTGTCACATAAAATATGTATATCTTGTAGCCAACAAATAGAGATCGTGATCTAAAGCAATAAAAGATATTGAAGCTATAAACAAGGAATGTCACAGTAAGCCTAAGTTAAACATTCTACCTTGAATGCATTTGAGAAATCTTCCGCCAATCATCATCAACTTCACCTGTCTTTACAGAATCTTCCAAAAGCTTCGACCTTTGACCAGAATTGACTGCAGGAAAGAAAACTACAGAAAAATCAACCAGTGAATATGTTAATCCCAAAAGATGTGTACATTGTCTTTGAGCTATGAGGAAAGTTGATGATCATTAGGCCCTCAAATATGAAAAATATGCAAAAAGTCACGAACTTTTTTTATTTTACATTCTCAAAAAAGAGTCAGGGACTTAGTTTTCCAGTTTGGCAACATTACTAAATATTGATGGCATATGAGAGAATTTCCACTGTTTCAGTTGATCACAGAAAACAGGGGCTTATAGAACTTTACTTACAAACCACTGTTTAGAGCTGCAACACACAAGCAAATTGGTTTCTTTCGCAGGTATGAAAATCTAGCAAATTTGTGACCCTGTATAACCTAATGTAGAGCTTTTAAGCAAGTCCCCAAGTTGTCTCCAGTAGTCAAAAACTCAATACCTTGAGTTGAGGATCAGATTTTGATAAAGAGCATCTTGTTGCATCCTAATTTTAGCAATATTTTACTCCTACTATTATAAAAGATTATTTCAACAAGTAAATTCAGATTTTCAAAAAACTCAGAAAACACCAAATGTTGTGCATGGATGCAGCTCTTTAAGTATCTGCAAAATCAAAACTATATGTCATACCGTCCATTGATTGAGTAATTGACCGATTCTTCTCCAGTAGTACCTGCCAAATGGCAAAATCTTTTTGAATAACAGGTTACATAAGCAAAGCGGAACTGTATTAACCTGAACACAAGATAGCACTCCCTTCACCCTACTTCACGAGACTTATATTCACTATGCACAACAATCAAGAAATCAGTTGCCTTTGTCTACCTATAAGCTTTAAAATTTTATTACAATACAACAATTTTAAAGTTTGTAGATTATTTGTCAAGAGAATATTGCTAAAGGATCATGGTTTCGCTATTTATTGAAGCGCTTACAATACGACTATTCAGTGAAGTATTTAGGATATATTGGCACATCAAAGTGGCAAATCTATCACATATGGTACAGCGGAGGGAGGAGCAACGATCAGGCTTCCAGCAAAACAAAAGCATACTAATTTTTCATACTCCAAAAGAAAATTGACTATGAAGTAACTGCTCTCACTGTACCTCTTGCAATTCCAGTATAGAATCCAAGGTTTTTCTGGACGAGTCAAGGAGATCCGAATATGCATCTTTAACTGTGTCATCCGAATCACAAAAGGATGACCTAATTGGTTCCTGCAGGGAGTGAACATGCATTCAAGTTCAATTTGTCAATATCTTGAATTTAGCGCTGGTTCTGAAACAAAATGGTAACCCGGTGAACCTGTGGAAGTCTATTTGAGTTTGAGAAAGGCTTTTGCAGCAAGAATCTTAGCTCAAGTGTCTTGTCCCAGAGAGCCTTTGGGAAATGAAAAGAGAGCAAAAAAGGAATAAGTTAACAACATAATTTTGTAAGTAAGACAATCTTGGATAATGCAAGGAGGAGATAGTAAGTCATTAGTCATATATTATACTAGGTTCAATTACTAGTCAATCATTGATCATATTACTTGAAAAGAATAATCATGACAATGATATTGGCACTATGGCTAAAATTTCAGCCATTGCCAAGCCAAGAACCATAGTCTATATGCGACTCAATCATATAGCATAGATTGGACATACAACAAAGATATCAATGGCAAACATACATGGAAACAAATCGCTTGCAATCACATGACAGTCATTTATGTTCCCTGTAACCAGGATTTCTTTTAATTGAGGCAACTGGAAGAATGCATGTACCCAAAAAAATGATTGTAAGAAGATAAAACTAAAGATTATCGTCTGTACCATTTGGTACACCATACCTTTTGGTTCTTAATTGCTTGACCTTTGAGAAGATCCTCATCCTTATGTTGCGTCAGATTCTTCAAAAGATCTCTGTGCACATAATAACCAACAAAATCAAATGTCTACCGATAGTTGGCAAGAGTACCACAGCTTTGATAGCAAGAACTTCCTACTTGTTTTACTGCTGACACTATTTATCTTTTAGACTTACTATACGATCATCAAGACTTGAACCAAACTGAATAAGGAAAACCAGGCTGAAGCTTGATAAAAATATGATGCAAGCTACTTAATAATGGAAAGACACATCAAACTATGGAAAAACGTTGATACAATTATGATATAAGTTCTTTTAAAATTAGCAAGATGTATCTTTGATGGATTAAATCCATTATTAAACAAGTGGTCTTAGAAATTGCGATATGAATCACTTTTAGCTCAGAAGCCTTTGTGTCCCTAATGAGACAGAAGAGCAAATATGTAGTTATTAGTTGATAGGTTCAAAATAAAAACAATAATTCTAAAAATGCAGATATGAAATGAATTGCTTTGAATACTGACACTTCATATAACTAAGCTATGTTGTAGATAAAGAAACTTACTGTTCCTTCTGCTTAAGCTCCATATATTCTTTCTCAAGTTCTTCCATTTCAGCAATTTTGTGTTCCTCGGTCAGTTTCTCTCGCTCTTCTTCATCTTGATCTCCTGCCTCATCTTCCTCTTCCTCTTGTTCTCCACTTTCATCTTCATTGTTGTAAAGGTCGACATCATCGTCATTTTCAGTATAGTCATTGTTGTCATCGCTGCTGTCATCAAAGTTCTCAGCCTAAGCATATAAGAGAACATATATCATATGTAAAATATTTGAAACAAAAAAGCTCAAGGACAGAACCAGATAAATACATAAGAGTGATTTTTCAAGAGTAATCTCAACTAACATCATCTGACATCTCATTTAATAATTCATCATTCTCAAATTCAGAGTTGCTTTCACTCTCCTCGACTTTCTTTGATCTCTTTGAAGACGTGCCCATTTTCCTGCCTCCTAAATCTGAAGAAACAAAAAACAATTCATCATTTATCAATCGAGTTATTAAAAGTGCGATAAGAGAAAAACATGAAGCCTATATTTTCAGAAAGTAATTAAAACGTCGAGCAGGAAATCGCTAGACACACTCTAAAAGGCCTTGAGATGTCTATAGGTGTTTTGAGTTTCATAGGGATAAGCTGATAGCACATTGATAAGTGGAGTGCTCCCCTTCTGTATACATCACCATATACAGTCCACTCTCTATCAATTCACAACCTTGATAGACCAAAAGTTAGAACTTTCGACATTTTATCAAACATTGGAGACCTTAGAAACAAAATAACATAAAGCTTTCAGTTTCTAAGCCGTAAATCACACACACAAAAAAAAAAAACAGTCAGAATCAGGTATACATGTACTGCAGTTCAAGCCTTTTTTTTCAGCATTGAAGAAACAAGTTGCTAATTTAGCATTCAAATTGAATGGAGAAGATCTACTGGGGTTTTATATAACCACTTAAGCAGGAGTAGAGTGTAGCGATCATTACCAGAAAGATATGGAACTCAGCCACCAAATTTTTTCATGGAGGAAGAAGAGGGGGGTTTCAGAATCCTAATAATAAGCGGGTTGCCCTTTTTTTCTTTTACTCGATCCATATTTTAACCCGACTCAGCCCTGCTTGCTCCAAATCCGTGATTTGGTCGGGTATTAAACTCGAGCTCATTATTAGCCCAAAGGCGTTATTAGGCCTTTTTTTTTCCTTCCTTTTCTTTCTTTTTTTATTTTCCTTGATTTTTTTTTTAAAAAAAAATATTTTTTAAATTCTTTTTTACTGCATTTTTTTAGATAAAAAATATTATAAATACTTATCAATACTTACAGTAATTATTACATAATTATTTATACAATATTGATACAATATATTAATATTGTATAAATTGTACATTAACATATATTAATACTATGTAAATAGTATGTAAGGGTGTACCGATATTGCATATATTATATATAAATATGTATCAATATTATACAAATAGATATGCAATGTATCAACATTATATAAATAGTGCATAATCGTGTATCAATATTATATATATAGTTTATATCGAGATATAAATATCCATATTTATTTGACTATCGTGCATTTCTACTTAAATAAATAAATAATAAAATAATATAAATATTTATTTTTTTCCA
>JAOTQJ010000001.1:23535648-23556846 GCA_025642045.1 Solanum sejunctum | reverse complement strand
AATTTACTCAATAGTAAAAAATTAATATCAAATTAATAATTTAATAAATTTTTTAAAAAAATTATTAAAAATTTAATAACGTAATAACTGAATAATAGTACATGAATAATATTTTTATATTAATAAATTTGATTTTTATACATCTCCATCCTCCATGGTTAAAAATGCCAAATATAAATAGACAGAAAAACATTTAGGGTAGAAGAAAGAAACATAGAAAAAGCCAAGCCTAATCAAAGCCAATCTCCATCATCATCATGGCGCCAATATACACTGACATAAGTCATCATTATATTCAACTTCTCATTTTCACATATATTCTCGCACCAAATCTTCACTCAGTATTTAAATTTAATTTATTATAATAGTAAAATTTTATTATTTTTTATTCATTTATATTTTGATTTAATGTATTTTTTTAAAAAATAATATGTAAATATTACTTTTTCATCTCATTTTATGTGACACCTTTTGACTTAGCTTGATGTCTAAGAAAAATAAACTTTTAAAATTTATGTTCTAAAACTATTTTTAGATATTTATGTGACTGAAAATTATTTAATTAAAAATATTTTTTTAAAGTTAAATTATTTCTAATTAGAATAAAATAATATTTTTTAGACGGATAAAAAAAATGTCACATAAATTAAAACGGAGGGAGCGTATTATTTTTATTAATTATCAATTATTTAAATAATAATAAATAAATAAATAATATTAAATAATACTCTCTCTGTCCAACTTTAGTTGACCTTTATTGACTTGGCCCATGGATGAAGAAATACTAAATGATGGAGTAATTTTACCAAATTATGAAATTATCCTTTGAATATAATAAATATGATGTTTTGAAAAATATAATTAGAAAATGATTATAATTAATAATAATGATAAATTAAAAACTAAGTATAAAATTATCTGTTGATTTCATAAAGTGCAGCATAGGGGCCAAGTAAAATTAGACGAATGAGAGGATAAAAATAAAATCGTCATAAAATAATAAATTATTATTTTTTAATTTTTTAAATTAAAGAAATATTAATGGACAAATAAATATGAATGATGGGCGTGAATTTTCTTTTTCTTTTTAATAAAGATGATGTCATCCAAAACTTATCTTTATTAGTCTCTTTAAATTAACATTTCAACAATATATTCACTTGGTATATTTTTATTTGCCTATTAATTTTAATATGTGTATGTGTATATATATTGATAGGTTCTGAATCTTTCTGACCCATCCTACAAACTGTATTGCACTAGCCAAAAGAAAAAAAAGCTGCAACTCTTCTGCTACAAAAGGGAACACTCCATTTCTCTTCGTTCTGTCCCCCACTCCCCACGCCCCAGCCCCCACCCCAGAGCAAGAAAAACCCCATTTCCTTTCTTTTGGATTCCAAAAGGGAAAGAAAAAAAGTAAACTTGTTTGGTTCTTCAGAGGGGAAAAAAAGCAGAGAAAAAAGATGAGTGGTGAAAAAGAAGATGGTTTAGGTTTGAGTCTCAGCTTAGGAATCATGAGTTCCCGTCAAAAGACTCTCAAGAATGACTTCACTTTGAATCTCTTGCCTTTCATGAACCATCATCAAATTTCTTCAGGTAAAAGTTATAAAGATTCAATCTTTTTGCTCTGTTTTTTCTTCATTTGTTTTGTTCTTGGATTCTAGGGGCAGAGCCAAGTAAGGCTATTAGATTTACTTGAATCTTCTTGGTGAAAATCTTGGCTCCGCCATTGATGAATGCATGCTCTGTTTTAATTTCAGTGATTTAAAATTATGGTCCGAATAAAAACACCCAATATTTCTTTTTTCAGGGAGAAAAGATGAGGAAGGAGAAAGGGTAAGAGGGGATATAGATATGAATGAACCAGCAAGGATGATTTTAGAGTGTGATAATGAAGAGGAAGAAGAAGAAGAAGATCAAGTGATAATGGTTTCATCACCTAACAGCACTGTTTCGAGTGTGAGTGGGAAGAGGAGTCATGAAAGAGAAGAGAACGAAGGGGAGAGGCCCACCAGCTCACTGGAGGATGAAGGCGGAGATGCGGCGGCAAGGAAGAAACTCCGGCTCTCAAAGGAGCAAGCTGCCGTTCTTGAAGAGACATTCAAGGAGCATAACACTCTTAATCCGGTGAGTGTTAGTTTTTGTAAATAACTTTGTGGGTCAAGGGCAATTTTGGAAAACAAGGTAATTCCTTTTTATTTTTTTTTCTAAAATAAATATTGATTGAAGGATATCGTTTTGTTTAATCGTGTTTAATATTAGTGATGGTTGTAAATTCTATTGTGTATTTTTTTTACTTTTTCACCCAATTTTCCTCTTTTTTTAAAAAAATGCACTTTCTCAAAGAATTTTATTTTTATAAAATGCAAATTTTGAAGTTGTGATTTTTGGATTTCGAGGGGTATTTGTTTGACCATGAAAAATGTGAATATTTGAAAAAAAAAATGATTTTGATGATTTTTTTTGGAGCTCGATTATATCAAGGTTCGTGTTATGTAGGTTTCTTTTGGAGGTAAGCACTCTTATCGTTTCATTTTCAGACTCAAACTCAAAATTTCCGTCAATGAAAAAACAGTTTTATTCATTGCACCACAATGAATTTTATTTATTTGTTAATAAAATTGTAGGAGTATTAATTTGTTTTTTATTTTTCAGAAGCAAAAATTGGCTCTGTCAAAACAGCTGAATCTCAGGCCAAGACAAGTGGAGGTGTGGTTTCAGAACAGGAGGGCAAGGTACGTTATTTGTGTACATATTCAAGGGCATTTTTGGCATTGAATAATATTTCACGTTTGTAGCATGAATCTTCAGACGTTACTGTGGACACACGTTTAAGTGTTGCAACTATAAATTTATATTATGATATAATAATTAAAAAATAATGTCCTGTCGGATGATACACGTGTGCATGGATTATACTTGTAACTTTAGAATTTAAAAATTGTCTAATAATCCATTCTGCTTTGCAATTAAAAAAGATTTATTCCATTTTGCTTTGGTCAAACAACATAAATATTGTCTTGTAATAATAGCACACTATACTATTGGGTATTGACACTTAAATTTTACTAATATTAAGTTTCGACAATTTTGAAAAAAAAAACCTTCTTTGAATGCTGACTAATTTAGATTCACATCGAAGGAAAAAAACCCAGTTTGGGTTCAATGGCGACTTTGCCCTTAGGGCTCGAAGCAAAGTCAAAATCTCTAGTTAAGGATGGAGGGATCAACGTAATCTTTAGTGACAGTCAACATAAGGTTAAAATAAGTATAGAGAAAAATACAATAAATAAAACACAAAAATCAAGTTCAAAGATAGAATTAGTCCTTATAGGTGAGTTTTTTTAATTAATCAAGTAAAAGAATTAGAATCAAAATTTGAGAATTAATGAAGTAATCAAGGAGAGTATTATAATAAATATTGCTAGTATGATGGTTTTAAAATGGATGGTAGAAATTAAACAATGTTTATGTCTAGAGGAATCTTAATAGCTTAGTTGATTGGCTATCTGAACTCTTACTTTGTTGGTGAAGGTTCAATTCACCACCTTGTAATCCCCTACCCCATTTTTTTTTTAAAAAAAAGTTTATGCCTCTTTGTTTAGAGGTAATTTCAGTATTTAAACTTGATATGTTTAAATATCACTAGATTATATTGCCCTTTTGAATTAGTTTTGAATTTTGAACTCATTGACATTGTCTTAGGACCAAGTTGAAGCAAACAGAGGTTGATTGTGAATACTTGAAGCGTTGCTGCGAAACCCTGACGGAGGAAAACAGACGTTTGCAGAAAGAAGTCAGTGAGCTTAGAGCATTGAAGCTCTCTCCACAACTGTACATGAACATGAGCCCTCCTACCACCCTCACCATGTGCCCTCAGTGTGAGCGTGTTGCTGTCTCGTCGTCTTCATCCTCAGCTGTCTCCTCTTCAGTCACTGGAGCCAGTGCCTCTCGTTCACACCACCAAGCTCCCGTGCCCCTCAACAAATCATGGGCTGCGATACTCGCCCCTAAAACACTCTGAGGTGGTGCAATGGGCATGGATGTAATTTTACTCTTGTCCAAAGTGATAGAGAAAGGGTAGTGAAAAGTGGTCCAAGATAGGGTAGGGAAGTGTTTATAGAGTAAGAAGATGAATGAGATGATTACAAGAGAATCTGAGTTGTTTTAGTTGGTGAATGATTTGATGTTCCAAAAGTAGGATGTGATGTGTTGGAATTGAGAGGAACAATTTGTTTATGTGTAGGAAACTGGCTAAATGGGAAGACATAATTGTGTTCACTAACTATTTTTGTATAGTATATCCATACTTTTTGCATGAAGAATCATGGCCTTCTCTTGGGCACTTGTGGGCATCATTGTTATCTGCCATTGTCCACTTTTGCACCTAAAAGTATTTGACTAGCTGGGATTCCCTATCTAGGTCAAACCAATCGCGAATGTACTTTTATTTATTTTACGATTTGATATGAAATTTAATGAAACAAAAAAATAATTTTTAAATCGTGTAGTAATGTTAGATGTATTAAAATATTTATATTTTGTGAAAAGTTAGAATTAAAAAATTATCAATAATGAAAGAGATATTTACTTTAAAACAAATAAATTGAAACAAAGAGGGTATGTAATAGTTGTGATATTTGATTAAGGGGAATGCGATGATTTTACTTGGCTTTTTTTCTGTATAAATCGAGATTGAAATTTTTATCACTATTATTTTCACTCTCATTGATAGGCAAATATAAGGAAACTACTTAATTTTTTCGTCTCTATCAAGATTTGAATGATTATTTTTTATTGTTTTGGCCCCACCCTCATGTTCATGGTATCTTCATTAGATTTTTCCACTATCATAAAGTTGCGTATATACTCGTTAATACTCATTAATATACTTATTATAAGGGTATCAAAATAAAATCAAATATAAGTTATCCGTTTAACTTATTCAAAATTTTATGGGTTGGACTCAAGATAATTTAAATTGGGTTCAATCTTAATCCGATCAAGCCTTAAACCCATTTTGAAAGAATCTTTAGTTGAATCCAATTTAATCTTCAATTTTAACTCATTCTAATACTTTTTACTTGCATTGATGCAAAGCATCTTTTCTATCTATTTTATATTATTTATAACTTTTTATTTTATTTTCTTGTGTTGAAATTCAAATTGTAATTACAAAAAATATATAATAACATGTTAAAATTATTGAGATTGAACGGGTCATGACCCAACTTGAATTTTAGCCCGAAGTAAATTTGGACAAATTATAACCCCACCCAATTTCTATTTCAACCCATTTTAACATTATTAATTTCAACTCAATCTGTGTAAAAACTAGCTCCATGATAAATAGAGCCAAATGGTATCACAAGTAGAATCCCAAATTATAAAGATACGGGCACATACATATCTATCAATATTTTTAAGGAGGTTTTAAATTTTATTTTTCCCAACTAGATTAGTGGCAAAGGCCCGTGTTGTAAATTCTTTTTTAGTCTTGATTTATGGAATATCGATAGATTTTTTTTATATATTTTTGAAGATATTGTAAAATTATAATTGAACCAGTTAAATAAATATTATGAAGTCGTTGAAGCAGACACGTTAGTTGCTTTAAAAAGATCAAATTAAAAAGGTCATAAATTATATTTTGTTGACTACATCGTAAACTGCAATATAAATTATTTTTTAATCTCTATTTATGTGTCATCGATAAGTTTTTCCTATATATTATTGAAATAACTAATAAAATATTATGAAGTTGTTGAAACAGATAGATTAATACACAACTATTCTAAAAAAATTAAATTAAAAAACTCACAACTTATTTTTTGTTGGCTCACCCGGAGGCTACAATATAAATTATTTTTAATATCGATTTATGTAATATCGATAAATTTTTTTTCTATATTTTAAAAATTATTATAAAATTATAATTGAAGCAGCTAAAGAACTATTATGAAGTAATTGAAGCAAACATGTTAATACACAATTACCTTGAAAAGATTAAATTAAAAAATTCATAAAATATTTTTTATTGGCGCTATATAATAAAAGCGAAGAAGCAAGCAGAACAACTATTAGGTGCTCAACCAGACAACTACGATTGGAACCTCCTGCCTTATTATCTTATTAATAAGCAGTAAAGTAATGCATTCATCTTTTGGGTTTTGATTTACAAAGTAAGGATCATTGCCAACCCGAAGATGGCTTTCAGAAAAAAAGAAAAGCAAGATGGGAAAGCTTCTACTAGGAATGTGTTTCTTTAACATGATAACGACATAAACTACAACAGAAATATGAAACAAAAACGATGGCGGAAATCTCAAATTCCCTTGATACAGCTCATATGTTATATGTCGAGAAGAATACAGACGACTAAAGGAGAGGAAGCAGCCCTTTGAAAATAAGCTAAACTCAATCTCAACATCAATGTTCAATCAAAATGAAATATACAGGTATACTTCCAAAGTGAAACTCCCCCTCACCCCTACAAATTAATTGCTAGAGTATCGTGTTCATTCAGCTTTAATAAACTGCTATCAGTCACACAGTATTTACAGTGTCAGCAAGACAACGCAGTATGCATCCCAAACCAGCTTTTTCTGTTAGCTTTTCATGGATCCTTAGGCATTGGTCACATGTTGGGCGATCACCAGTAGATAAACCTCTGTATAAGTACCTGCACATTAGTTAAGAAGGTTCGACTGTGAATATTGTAAACCAACTTCAGAAATATGCCACGTTACTTGTGAATCAGGTTGATCTATTGGGTAAATTACACACCAATTTCACATTCACACATTTCTTCTTTGTGTCTCAAATATGATTACATCAAACGAGTTCATTTCAACTAATAGTGTTTGTGAAGCAGAGTTTAGATGGTCCAATATCAGAAACAGAAAATGAGTTCTGCTGGGGTCGCTGCTACGGTCTATTAAGCAAATGAAAGCTGTCAAAAAGAGTTCATTTAACGAGAAAATGTCACCTTCATCGCATTATTCCTTCATCTTCTTTACACTAATGAAGATATAAGCAGATTTAGGATTAAATATTAAGCCCAGAATCTAAAGAAACCAAATCAGCGGTGAATTATTTAAAGTTGGCATCCTGTTTCAGAGGTAGAATATTGGTGTAACCGCTTGTACTGCAACTAAAGAATCAATTCTAATCAGCATACAACCACATCTGTACAGGTAAGAAATCTCTTTTCTTTGTCCCTCACCTTAATCAACTAAATACTACTATATCAACAACCTATGTAGACCACAGACGTTTTGAGGAGATGCATTTGAGTACCAATTAGTCAAGAGATGAAGTCATTTTTTTGTTGAATATAGCTAAGAAACAGAGCTTTGTATTTTGCTATATCTTGCTAACTTGGGATTTGGTACAATTTGGATGCTTTAGTAAGATTTATATTGTGGATTCATTTTATGTTTCTTTTTGCATCGTTTTTTAATACTCGTAATGTGTTATCTCTGTTGCTCAGATCCTCAAAGATGTCTCCGCACCAGGGTCTGGTCCTCCAAAGATGTCCTCACACCAAGTCAGATCCTCAAAAAATTGTATAACTTTTGAAGGAACCAACATGCATCAGGTAGTAATTTTAAGGATCAGAGCAACATAGTCTTTTACTAATTTAGGTCCTACATCATATAAATATACTTACTTCAAAACTGTTAGATCCTGTCCAACTTGTGTCATATTCCCTTATTTTCAAAACTGTGTATTACTATAAGACATGACTCCTGTCTGTTGCTTGTTTCTCTGATACTTGTATCGGGCCGATGGGGAACAAAAATTCTTAAGTGTATATATATATGTATATGGGAAAAGGATTTGGAGTAGTTCCATGAACAATCCTCTCTGGAATTTGTTTTTTCAAATTAACTGCATACTGTCAATATATTGTAACAGGTGAGTGAAAATTTAGAACAAATGTTAAGTGGGTGGAAGATATCATACTTGTCTAAAGAGAGAAGAAAAAGCTGTAGAAATCTATTAGCTGGCTAGAAATTGCTGAAGTTTTTATCAAAGGACAGGAGAGAGTAGATATATCATTTGATGGAATGGGAGAAAATATAGCTTCCTACACGAAGGGGTAAGGAGAACAGATGTATTGGCCTTGCCATGAAAATGAATGAGATTTGCATGTAAGGTGATGCTGTATAGAAAAAGGTGAGTGTTTATTGGTCTTATGGTTGGGAATTGTTACTGGAAACAATTTGGTTGTACATATGATGTGAAATCTAAATTAAACTTGAAGCATGCTTATCCAAGGACTATGTGATTGTTCATCTGGCAATTGTAGCTGAGCTCATCACAGAAGCACTAAGGGTTCATCTTTGAAAACTAGCTTGAGAAGACCTATTCAGAAAGGGAATGCAAAGAAAGATAGAAGTTGACATAAATCTACATTTTAAATAGGAAGTGGTGAGAGTATAATGGTGTAGAAACAAGCAATGCAAGTACATTTTCAGCGAGCGTTTATTACATGGGTCTTACTAGGGAGACAAACAAGAAAGACGAGGTGAAAGGAGATATGCATAGACTAAGACCAAATAAAGTGACCTTCAGATGCTGCATAGAGTGGGATGCAATTCTTTCTGTCGAAAATCACATAAGGAGGAAGCAGATTGTTGTAAGTTGGTGTTTCATGTATAAGGAGTATGAGAAGGCTGGTGATAACCCATTTTTTTGGAATTGGTAATATTGTATGCTTCAGCATTCCTTAATGTCGGAGACATTCAGAAAATCAGAAAAAAACAAAAAGAATAATACTTACAAGGATCCTAAGAATTCTAAAAGTTGATCTGAATCCTCTAATCCTATCTCTATAGACAACGGTGATCACTTATTGTTACATTGCAGAATGGCTTCACAACTATAGACAGAGGTGCACTTTTTACACCATAATAGAGTGTTAAGGCCATGGCAAGTTGGAGGATAAGGAAGCATCACAAGAGTTGAAAACAACATGGAAAACTGGCCACTTTGCTTTTGTAAGACTTCATGGAATGGAAAAAGTACAAGCTCTTTCAAAGTAGTGAGCAAAGCTTAAGGAATCTAAACAACTTCTTTCATTTCATTTATATATTTGGCCTACAGAAATAATAATTCTTGAATAATAAATTAATAGATTATAAGAAGACCTAAAGTAGCCTACAGTACCACATGGTATGTGTATTTTTTGGAAATAGTCTCTCCACCTCCACGAGGTAGTGGTAAGGTCTGCGTACATTCTACCCTCCCCAGACTTCACTTGGGGGATTTCACTAGGTATGTTGTTGTTGACATCAATGAAAATGATTTCTGACTATAAGAAAATTCAACCTTCAACAATTTTCAGCGCTGTCTACGTTTATAAGTGGTACTTCAAACTTTTGTACACATTCAGTAAATTGGTCAAGTTAAACCCCCTAAAAAACCAAAACAAAGCCAAAAAATATCAAGGCATTTTGGTCTATGCATCTCCTAATATTGTATTCTTACAGCAGTACAGGATATACATATCAAGAGAAAGTTGCATTTCAAAGGAAGAAGGTTATACAATATCCTGATAGAAGAAAAATAAGTGAATTTGTTTCAATAAACAAAAATGAAAGACAAGGTCCTTTTCTTTCTGACAAGTGGACAGAAAAATGAGGTCTTATCAGCCACATTTATCCTAAGAGACAATTTTGAACTAGCGGACTGACTTCTAAGTGCCAAGCAGTATGTAAATGGTCTACTTGCGTACCATTTAAAATGACAGCTGGGGGTGGGAGAGTCTCTCTCTCAATTCTCAATATCGATAATGGCCACCATTTGGGACAGAGGCCATACACATTAAATCTCTGTGACTATGCGTTCAATATTTCTTCCTCGCTTTGCAGCACTGACCTATCACCTATCCCATAATATTCTAAGCTACAACAGGGAAGGGTGTCTCCATTTACTGAAAAATCTATACTAACTGGAGCATCTCACGTTCAAGATTGTAATACCAAAACCTGATTTCTGTACTAATTCAACTCATTTAACCCATATAAACCAATAAGAAGAACCCAAACATGATCTCCATATAGGCCAAACCTATCTTAACTGCAGATCATGCAAAATTTCTCTAACTCATCCCAGTAACAAGTTAAAGCTTCATATTTCTCTAGTCTCAATCTCGTCGGCCAAAAATGTAAGCTAATGTATGAAAGTAGTAAATATGCTGGCACATTTAAGAGTAGAGCCAACTTTGCTACTTTGATCAAGTTATTTTTTTCAGATGTTCCCAGAAAATAGGCACTTAAACCAAAGTTCTTAAGCTGAAAATATCTCCCATCTTAGTGCCCGCTAAGCATACCAACCCAAGTTATTCCCAATGAACTTTCAGATCCTTCCAGCCAGATGTTTCCTTCGCCTTTATTTTAGTGTTTAAATATGTAGTCTCGCCTCAGATTCCAGGACTGAGATTTGCACCTGATCAAGCAACTAGCAAGTATTACACCAGTTCCCAGGGTGCTGGTGGTCGAAAATCAATGAAAAGGCAATCTCACTTACCAACATGGTGAATTCATTTTAAAAAAAAATCTTTAAAGCTGTAATATCTTGTATTCGTGGAGATGTAAGACCAATACCAAGTTTAAGATAGCTGTTGCAATTAAAAACTCAAACTGAGGTCAAAAAATGCTTGCATAATGTCAAACAAATTTAATGAAGCATATTGTTAGCATTTACCAAAATGTCCAACTAAAGTTCTTCAAAAATCTTAACAAAGTATCTCGTTGTCAACAGATTTGATGACCCATCTCAAATCCATTGCACCTAAAGTAAATAAACATAATATATTTGGTGCAGTGTATACGAATGTGCAATTTCAAAATATGTGATTTTCAGGCCATAATACTTGATATAAGAGCTGTAAAAGACAGTCAACCAATTTTTCTAGTAATTCTAATTAACTTCTTTTCTTTTCTGAGCATGGTATACCCCCTCCCAAAATTCCTGAACCTAGGAGTACAAAAGGGTGGATTTTTCCATTTTTTTACCATTGGTGACTTGAACCCCGACATTAAAGCTGGAGGCAGAAGGATCTTCTTATTAGGCTATTCCGTCCTGGCCTGTTTCCACCTGAGCATGTTTAATACTCTAAACTGGTCCTTATGAGCAAACTTACATGGAACAAATTTTGTCTATTTAATCATAGAGAAGAACATTGCGTATTCCACTTCCTTCTTGATCTTAAAATTAATAAAATATGTATGTAACTGCATGAATCTATTAATACATTGCAACACCATCAGCTCAAAGAGTCGTCAGCTATTTCCTGAAAAGACGAGCTCCGGAACTTCGATAATACCATCTTTGATTTCCCTTGGATGGTTTCATTTCAAAAGATAATTGCCAGATACTTCTCTGCCAGATTTAAATTTCTTTGTTTCCACTTCCTTGCATCAATTTTCATAACTCAACCAGAAGTATTAATTTCTAAATATCTTTGTAAAGATGGGATTACAAGCCTTATATCATAGTCCCATATCTGTGCGCATAACAACAGCACCAGAGGCTCGACAATAATATTTTCAGGATTGTTGCTAAACCAGTATCGATGATTAAGTGGAGTCCCTTTGTTCAAATCTCAATCAGTCAAAAATAAATCAAGGCCCTCAAGTGGATAAAATCACTGATTACACACAATTCCGATGATCTTGCCATTTACATTCTATATTCCAATAGGCAATAATGAAGAATGGACGATAAGAGTACTCGTAGCATACTAGCGTAACAATTTTCTATGAACATGATTCACATCTGTGATTGCAGATTGGGAACATAAATTTCAAATCCTACCTAGGCCAAATTACATAGAACAATTAGGAACAAAATGAACTTACTTCATGAGAATATCATAGTACTCAGGATCCAATGCAGAGAACAAACTATCCACATCCTTGATAGCCATTATAGCCCTATGCACTACTATCCAATTAGCAGACTGCAGATTCCCAAAACACACACAACAACAACAACAACAACAACAACAAAGACTGTCAACTCACAAGTAGCATCATAGACTGATATTCTAATTTATTTTTTTTTAAAAAAAACTTTTTACAAAAGACATGGGCAAAAAGATATAACCTTGCATCTTTCATCCTTGGTCTTGGGAGGTGATCCTTCTAGAGCTGTTTTCAGAGCTTCAACTAGTTTATACCTAAAAAATAACCAAAATCACAAATGGGTATTCATTATTAAACAGTTACAGAAGTGGGGTTTTGCTTTTGTGCAAATATGAAAAAAGGAACCCAAAAAGATGGGATTTTTAAGGATAGAAATTTATGTACTGTTTGAGTAAGCTTTCGATCTTGCGGGACTTGTGCTCGATTCTGGTGATTATAGCTTCGTAATTATCTGCTTCTACAATGTCAGCCATTTGTAGAGATGTCCCTCACCTTGAGCCCAATTGCACAAGCAGTCAGCTTTTGGGATCTTTATTGAAGACTCTTGTTCTTTTGGTTGCTTCAAATTTTGGTTTTGATGATTACCAACAGGAATGGGAATCTTGATTTCTTTGCAGCATTTATGATACTTTGCACAAATGAGTAAATTCCAGTTACATTCCTCTTAGTTTCTTAAAATTACACATACAGCCCCTCTTCACCAAACCTTTTTTTAAAAAAAAATAAATTAGAGATATATATTTAAACTATCATTTATTAATTTGAGAAATATATTTTCGTAATGTATGTAATACACTTTTTTTTTTTTGAGAAAATCTTGCCACATGACATGTCATATTGTCAAAAATTAAATAAAAATATTAATATTAATTAAAATAAAAAAATTAAAGTATAAATATTTTTTCGAAAAAAAATATTTTTTAAAGATAAAATTTAAAATATATTTTTCACCTATTCTATTATCCCCACCCCATGTACTGCCCACCACCCTCAACAATCCCCACTTCTTTTATTTTTTTAATTTTTTTTATAAAATATTTTTGTTTAAGGGTGGAAGGGGGGTATGTGAGACGATGTAATAGGGTGGGGTAAGAAAAATATTTATATTTTATTTTATAATTTTATTTAAATAATAATATTTTAATATGTAAGTTTAACTAATACTACTTATAATTTATTTGTTGTTTGCCAATATGGAATATTTTGTCCATGTAGAGTGTGATATAATATTTTTTAAAAAATAAAAGAGAAAGTGTAACACACATCATCATATGAGAGTGAAGTAAAAGATCGAGTTATGTTTCTCAAACTAATAAGTGATAGTTTAGGTGTGTTTCTCAAACTTTTAATACTTTAGATATGAAATTCAAAAAAGTGATATAATTTAGATGTGTTTTGTATACTTATTTCATTATTATATATATTGGATATAACTTATGAAAGATATTTGGAATGTGTCGTCTAATCATATTGAAATATATTAGTACTTATATATAAGGAAATAAGGCAGCAGCTTTCGATTGCAGTTGCCTGCTTGAGCAGCTTTCAGTTATCCTGTCTGGTTTTGTTGTCTATTTTTCGTCTTTATTATATGGGGCCATAAAAATATTTCGTAAGTTTTTAATTTAATCTTTTCAAAGCAGCTGCGTATTGACGTGTCTACTTCAATTACTTGATAGTATTTTCTTTAGCTAATTCAATTATAATTTTATAATAATTTTTAAAATACAGATAAAAGATCTTCGATGATACATAAATTGAGACTAAATTATAATTTATATTGCGGCCTCCGATGAACTAACAAAAGATAATTTGTAGGCTTTTAATTTAATTTTTTCAGGGTAGCTTTGTATTGACATGTTTGCTACAACAATTTCATAATATTTCATTAGTTATTTCAATTATAATTTTACGATTTATAATTTATATTACGGCTTCTGATGGGTCAATAAAAAATAATTTGTATTGTGTATTGACGTGTCTGTTTCAATGACTTCATAATATTTCTTTAGCTGTTTCAATTATAATTTTACAATATCTTTAAAAATATATAAAAAAATCTATCAATATTTAATAAATTAAAATTAAAAAATAATTTATCACACGAGGCGTCGTGACTAGTATTTCTTACAAGGTCTAATTAATGTTGTTCATACTTTGGCTAAGGTTGTCATTTTTCTACTGCACATTTTTTCTTGGAAAAGTATATTTTGACGATGGCTTGTGAATGAATGACATTATATGTTTTTTCTGAATGTTCCTAAATAAATTACTTTCATCTTTGATGCATATGTCAAAATAGGGGGTATAAAATCAAATTTAGTTTGGTTCATTTGTTTAAATTGAAGTGGGTTATTAATCCGCTCATTTATAAGCTTAATTCATATTATTTCATTAAAAATTTGATCGATATGTAATCTAGATTGATTTCAGAAAAATTATGTCAAAATATTTTTTAATTTTTTTGAAAAAATTAATATGTTATATATTGTAATAGAAAAAATCATTATGTACTAAAATATTATAAAAGAATAAATAAAATAATTGAAACTAGATTGAATTCGTTCTCTAATTCACTAGCTAATCTATTTTGATCCAAACAATTTAAAATTGAATTGAATCTTATTTTATTTGTTATCTTGACAATTATAATTCATTCAAATTTAATCTAATTCACCTTATTTACATCCTAAAAACAGATAAGTAGTTCTAGTTATATGAAACAAAGTAATAAGTGAAACATGCACATAGATATAGAATGAATTAACTTGCTTTTTTTTTTGGTTAAGTTAACTTGCATTAATAATCTGTAAATTAAGGTTTATTATGGATCGCAATCACCGCTACAAAATGGACCTTTGCTTGATAATGGAGAGAAAGAAAACCATAAAATAATGATACCTTTTGAATACTGCTGTGCTGTGTGTACTGTGTTCCTTCTCTATCTCTCTTTCACACAGTCACACAGAGAAAGAGAGGAGAGAAATATAGTATATACTATCTCTTCCACACACTCATGCCTTTTTTGTCTTTCCCTTTGCTGTGAAGTCTTCCTTTCTTCTGCTTCACCTAACCTCCAAATCTCCTCCTATTTCTTTCAACAATGGTGGCAACTTCACCTACAGACTATTCCCAGCAACCCCATTTTGCTGCTTCCCAAAGAGCTTCAGCAGTTAAGAAGCAGCAGCATTCTAGTAAGTCTCGGTCTAACATCTTCTTGAAATCTCTACTAGTCATGATTGTTCTTGTTGTTGTCCCACTCTTTCCTTCCCAAGCTCCTGACTTTATATCCCAAAGTATAGTAACTCAGTTCTGGGAGCTTTTTCATCTTTTGTTCATTGGCATTGTTGTGTGTTATGGCTTGTTTTGTAAAAGAAGTAGTACCAAAACTTATGCTGAAACACATTCAAGATTTGATAGTTCAGATGCATATGCATCTGGGATGTCTAATGTAGTTTCAATCTTTGATGATGGGCTTGAAAATTATTGTGGGTCTGATGAGAAAAGAGTGATTCCAAATTGCGGTTCTCAATTCTTGAATCATGAGGGTAGGGAACAGGAAAGATTTGAGCTTGTTGAGGGTGAAAGGAGTAGATCTTTTTCAGATGAAAATGGGGCTGAAATTTTATGTGGGTCTGATGACAAAAGAGTGATCCCAAATTGGGATTCTCAGTTTTTGCATTATGAGTACAGGGGCCAAGAAAGGTCTAATCTTGATGAAGTTGAGAAAAGTAGATCCTGTACTGATATAGGCAGGGTCGAAAACACTGAGATGTTTAATGACAGGGAAGTAGCTCAAGTTTGGAATTCACAGTACTTTCTTGGTGAATCTGTGGTTCTTGTTGCCAATGGAAACTATGGAGTTGAAAAGGTATCCCACATTGACCATAAACCTCTAGGCTTGCCCGTTAGGAGCTTGAGATACAGAGTTAATGCTGAAAACTCTGAATCTATTGTTGAAGATACTGTTAGTTCAGGGGGTTCGTCTGGTAGTATTGGTTATGAAGTTAGAGAGGAGAAGATAAGAGGTATGGCTCCAGTCAATTTGAGGAGGAAGTTTGAGGAAGCTTCTAGACCTCGCCAAGTTTCATGGCGCTCGAGGTCTCAGAGGAGGGAGCTAGAAGAAGTGAATACAGTTAGACCGCCTTCACATTCTAGACCTCACTCGGTTGGACAATTGGAATTTGAGTATCTTAAGTCTAGGTCATTCAGCAAACCAGTATCTCCTCAGACTAGTCCTACTTCTTGCTCACCAAGCATTACCTCACCTTCATCCTCCTGTTCTTCAGAAAATGGAAGTGGAAAAATGCCACACCCTGACCCAAATTATGCATTTGAGAGTATGTCCATCTCAACTTCACAACAGACAGGAGCATCCATCGGAGAATCAGCAGTGTTAACTTCAAATGTCAAACAATCTAGCAATGAGCCATCTTCACAAATGAATGTGCTGCTGAGAGATGACTATGAAGAGGATGAGAAAAAGATGAAAATGTATCCTTCCAGCAGAGAAGCATGTCATGTTCCAGGTCATCCACATTCTAAGTCCCACTCTGCTGGAGAAACTGAGTTTGAGCATCAAGAGCCATGGTCATTCTGGAATCGAATACGCTCACAAATTGTTCCCAATTCTTCTTCTCCCATAACAAACTCACTATCCACTGTATCTCCAGAAATGCCAAACTCCAGAAAGGAAGACCTTGAGAGACTCAAGAATGTCAAGCCTCCACCCATCCAAGTTAGTCAACCAACAGTGAGATCAGCGACTGATGCATCTGCAAGCGTTGCTTCAAAGACTCGACGATCGACTGTTGGTTCTTCTTCAGAATTTGATACGCTTCGTATATCTGAAGATAAATTGAAGGATGTTGCACCTGTGAATGGTGAAGCAACACACCATACGTCAAAGTCTCGAGCATTTAGCATTGGTTCTTCTTCAGAAATAATCATGCAAGAAAGTTCAAAAGATAAATTGAAGCATGTCAGCAAGGATTTTAAACAGGATTATACGTACACACAAAAACGAAGTGTCAACTCTGTGGTCTCAGATGTGAAACAGCCAGTTCCTGTGAAAATTTTGTCAAGGGGAAAATCAGTCAGAACATTTAGATCCCGAAGAAGTTATATTGATAGATCAAAAAGAAAGGCCAATTGTCCAAAAGAAGGTGGAGATGTAAATGAGGTAAGCTGTAATCATTTTGACACAATGTCATCCTTGAAATGCATTAATCAAGCAGGGGATTCAAAACCACCAGCCAATTCTAGAAAAGGCAGTCTTGACAACAGTGGGCCAATTCCAAGCTCAGCATTCTTTGAAAGTGAACATGAAGCAAAGCTACAATTTGTGAATACAGACGTTATGGAGTCCAAGGAGAATTCAGAATCCAAATGGAACTCGGAGAGTGTGATAACCAATTCTCACATGAGTTCAGATGAAGAAGCTGATTTTGACCTTGCTGATGACATGGATCTAGGAAGTGAGGTTGATAGAAAAGCTGGTGAATTCATTGCCAAGTTCAGAGAACAGATTAGGCTTCAGAAAATTGAATCATTTCGACGGACCAGTGGTTAGTTGTTAACAATCTATCGTGAGGTGTGTATAGTGATTCTAGTATGCTAAAGAAGGATGTCCTCCCTTGTTTAGTGGGAATCCATAGTAAAATTGATCATTTGTTTATATGTGTAGTCTCTCTTTGTGTAAACATACACTTGAATGTTTTCAGAATTTACCTGCTCAGGTGTCTAGGAGGGACTCACTTTCTTGCATGCTACCCTTCTTGAGAGAAATCTGTAGTCTATTGGAAAACTCTCTTTACAGTTTTCGATCATTTTAACTTTCATTTTACTCAGTACTCTTGTTACCTTGCAATTCCTTATTCAAGATTGTGTTTTATTTATTTTCATCTAGATATATTCTTCAAGGTGAATACATATCCACATTTGGGTCATCTGTTATTTTCATCATACAAGTAACAGAAAGCTGATTTGCCCAAACATTGTTATCAGATTGCTGCGACAAATATGTTTATCTCACCGAAAAAAAATGAAGTTTTGACTTCTGGTACTCTATGATGTGACATATGATCTTAATAATTTGCAAACCAATAAAAATGTACCCTGCTTCATGATAAGCACTAATGTGAACTGTTCATGACCTATTGTTCAAAACTAAAAGAACTGGGCTTCCCCAGGTCGACATAATTTCACAAATGCAATATGCATCATTATGATCCTTCTCTTGACTCCCATTTGCTCTGCAAACCTCTCTTCAAATCTCCTCTTGCTTGATTCAAATCTCTTCATGTCATTGATGCTTTTTGTTTTTCTTTTTGTATTATTGGTCTTGCAACACAGTGAACTGCGTTGTTTTTTTGCATTTGTCTTGTATGCACTGCAGTTGCACTGTTTCTATGGGTAACAATCAGAAAGGAGTTGTTTTTGACGAGACGGAGAAACAACTTCTACACACTTGATAGCCACATTCATCTTCATCAATGGTGGTAGCATGCTCTTTGATCTCCATTATTCCTGCGTTAGACAGGGGCCTGTCGTTCTCCTTCTCCTCTTTTCTTTTGTGTGTTACTCTCTATCTTTTTGAAACCTTTGTGATTCTTTCTCTTTTGTTGTTTTCTCTCCTTTATCAAGCTTCATTCTCAACTCTGGTGAAATAAGTTCTTTTTCTGGAGGAGCAACTTGTATGCGTTTGATTCGCAACATTCATCTTCTTCACTGACATCCTTTTCCTTGATACCATCCCATACTGAGTAGTATTATGGGACAGTTGTGTTCCTTCTCTATCACCATCCAATTGTTCCTTTGCCCGTGTTTTCTTCATCTCCATGACGCTTTTACATACATGTGGGTTAAATTCTAAAATTTATACTTTTATTTTTGGAATTTGATTTATCTTGTTTAGATGAATGACCTTGAATTTTGTTATAAACATAGACTATTATGATGAAAGAAGCAATTTGATGATGATATTGATAATGAAACTACATTATTTGAAGTATTTTTCTAGAATTGATTCTGGTAAACAGTGTACCAAGAAGTTGTTTTTTTTATGACATTCTACTTAGAGGTAAAAAGTCGATATGATTGGATGATACAACAACATACCTTAATCTCACATGTGAGATTATGTATTCGTAAACCTTACCCAAAAATGATTACTTGAGAAAGTACTGTAACTAATTGACTTTGTTCTGCTATATCTGAATGAAGAGAATCCATAGTATCAATAACAATGTCTGAGATTGGCTAGAATCTTCAAGGCTCGTGAAATCTGAAACTGTTTTTGTCTTTCTAAAAAGACCGTTCCCCTTGGTTCTTATTTCTCAGCTACAACGGCAGATTGCAGCCACAAATAACAAAACATGAACACATCAAATACAGAAAGAAAGCGCAGAGTTATAAAAACTCTGGTTCAGTCGTTCCACATACGAAATGCAATAGGCTTCACTGCGAGAGCAATGAGCCAAATGAAGCAAAAAAACATGCGCGAAAGCCAGCAGCATGCGATTATATACGACCTGTACCAATAGCATGGTGTTAGTAGTTCACGAGCAGGGCACAATATAAAAATATGAAACTCTACCAAGAAAAATGTTACTACCTACTGAAGTCTTATCAAAAGCCATAAACTGAAAATCCTTGGGTAATTTCATAAGCACCTATCCTAGCAAATGGAGAAAAACATGCATAAGCTTATTACCGCTTCATAACTAAACTGCACTGTGTGATGTTAAGAGGAAGATATACTGACCTTTCAAAGAGGCTGTCAGGGTGTCCGTACATCAGAGATCAGGAGGGAATATAGAAAGCTCGAACCTTTGGGATTTAACAGTCTGCAGCTCCTTCTTTTTGGCTTGTATATCCCGGGCAGACTTTGCATCTGATTTGGTGGAATGTTGCAATTCCATCACTTGGAGGCTGCGTATATCAGCCAGGCCAATGGGGATCTTCTCAAGTTTATCACATGATATGAGAAGATATTTAAGTCTGGGAAGGTGATCACCTGAAGCATTCCAATAAACTAAGTTTGTCCTTTCAATGCATAACACTTGTAGGGAACGAAAACCTCCAACCTTTGGTTCCTAGTGCTCTCCCTTAAATGCATTGTCTTTCAGCTTCAAGACTTGAAGGCACTCCAACTGATTCAATACAGACATCATCCCATTCCAACCAGGTGTCTGATAACGTCAGCTTCCTCAACTTTGTTGGAAATATAGAGGCTTGAGGACGGTGTAATTGTTTCTGATCAGTCTGACCGACATTTATCAGCTTTAAGTTCTCAAGATCTTGCAGCTTCTTAACATTGTTGAACAATACAGACTGACTTGGTTCCAATAGCTTAGCTATTTGTCCACGAATGCCCAGTTTTTTCAAGTTTGGAGCCCTTGAGAGAACATCTTCAGTGCAGCTTTCTGGTACAATTGTGGAGAGGGTCTGCAGGCTTTGGTTTTCCAAGGAAAAGTCACTAGTTTTGGGGGCAGCAGGCTTAGGCAATTTAGCAGATGTGTTGGTGTGTAGATGCCTCAGACGGGGCATGTTCAATATGTCCGCTTGAATATCAAGATTGATCTGTTGTGTGTTGATGATGAGGGTTTGAACGTTCCAAAGATCCCAACATATTTAGGAAGGGTCTTGATTGAGTCAAGTGAGAAAGCAATATACCTCAGATGATACAATTGAAAAAACTCCTTGCCTGAGCGATTAATTTTGATGAATTCAGTATCATACACCCTCAGTAATGGAAAGACTTTTGATATATCTGCAATGAAAGTTAGGGGAATGTCATTTTTTTTCTAGAGAAAAACATAGGAATGACCTAACATGCCCACCAGAGGGCTTCTTTGAAATGAATTTCAGAACAGAGGAATGAATGCACAAGCGGCGGGAAGTGGATACTTGACGAACAGATTGCTCATCAACACATTTTACTTCATGGAAAAGATCTTCCTCTGTCGTGGCCTCTTGCAAGCAAAACTCATACAACATGTCATGAAAACTGTAGGGCCAGCGAGTGTTTACACCCCAACCCCTCATTAGTATGATATTGTCCGCTTTGGGCCAAACCCTCACGGATTTGTTTTTGGGCATCTCCCAAAAGGCCTCATACCAATGGATTGGGTTGAACCTATTTAAATAGGTTCTATTTGTTCTCTCCCATCAATGTGGGATGGGTTTGTATACCCAACAAACCTCCCCTCAAACCCGAACCACACAATCTCGTGACCTCCCCTTCAGCGATTATCGATTT
>JAOTQJ010000001.1:23519467-23529503 GCA_025642045.1 Solanum sejunctum | reverse complement strand
GTTTGTCAAATAGGGAAAGAGGGGGGGGGGGTGTTTAAGACTGTTAATAGTTCGAGGATGAAATTAATAACTTGCAACAATTTTAAGAATGTTTTTTTAATAGTTTTCTCAAGAGAAAATACATTAGTGCAATGATATTGCACGTTCAAGTTTGTTAATTTTCGCTTATGTATATTAGTTTTTTTAAGAGCTCGATAATTGTTAAAGTGTTTATTACTATAAAAATTTAAAAAATATATATTTTCTTGTTAAAACAATCACAATTTTTTGCAAATAACAAAGAAAGATCTTTTACAACATGGGATGATAACATATATGTACATATGTACTTTTTATTCGATATTTGATATTTATATTAAAATCTAACTAATTCAAATTCATACAAATATGAGCTCCTCCCATAATAACTATTTTTGTCAAGGATAGTGAATGTTATGACACTTGTTGTATGAATAATATGGCTATTAATTTTTTTGTTGACTACAATTTTGTTGTAGTACAATTTCCATTACAATTTCAAAGGAAAAAAGAAAGAACAAAAGGGAAGAAAAAGAAACGAAAAAATACACACTATCAACACTAATCTTCTTTACAATCTACCCAAATTTATCTCCCAATACAAAAATCTCTCCTCCCTTTGTATAATTGCTTGCAGTAGAGTTCTTACATTTTGTGGCAACAAACCAAACCCAGAAGGAGAAGGAGAGATAGAGAGAGGTGTAGACAGTTTTTGGCCTTTGAGGGTTTGGCGTGCTTTCCTTTTTTGCTCTCTATGTTTCTCCTATATACATAAGTTATAATCTGATTCTCTTTCACCCTTTCTCAAGTTTTTTTTTCCTCTCCCGTCTTTATATGTCTCCAATCCATACACATATCATAGGATAGAAATTTTGTTATCTGGGAAAGTATTAGTGCTTATACTGAAGCTTTGTTGAATGCAAATTCTTTTGTTGGGTAGTACATTTGATTGATGTCTAGTGTGGAAGTAAAAGGGTTTGCAGGAACACCCGCAAAGCCCAATCAGTTAAGTTTGTGAAAAAGGTTATGGCTTTGCCTATGAACTTACATTAAAGATTGGAGATTTGGTGATATCTGGGTTTGATCCTTTTGGGTAAAAGATGAATCTTGAATTGTTATGTAGTGTAAATATGTGTTGGTTTGTTTGTTTCTCCTAGGGTATATTGAGGTTTGAACAGGGATATCCCTTGTGAGGCCTTTGGTAGTTTTGGGATTTCAAATTTAAAAATTAAAGGGTCTCATAATTCTTGGTCTTTTTGGGTTCTCATTATACTCTTATGTGAATATTCAGTTATTGCTGGTAAAGCTATCACCTTCTGGTTTTCCTAGGGTTTATTGTGTGTCTTGAGGTGAAAGGCTGTATGTGAAAAGCATTTGTTCCTTGCTCTCTTGTCAGTTTCTTACTGATTCTTTGTTTCTCAGCTAGTGTGTGAAAGTTGCCTTCTCCTCCTTTTATCAGTGGTGTAAGAACTCTGGCTGTGAAATAATTTGTTTGAGTCACAAATTTAGACATGAGCCGGAGGATACGCAGGAAATTGACAAAGAGGGGACAGGAGAAGGTGGATTGCCCTGAGGTTGATGAGTGTTTGACTTTGGATGAGAGAGGGATAGTTGATTGGACTAGGTTGCCGGATGATACAGTAATCCAGCTATTTTCATGTCTGAACTATCGTGATCGAGCAAGCTTGTCATCCACCTGCCGGAGTTGGAGGAATTTAGGTTTATCACCATGCTTATGGCAGGGTTTGGATCTGCGTCCCCATAAGTGTGATTCTGTTGCTGCTGTTTCTCTTGCCCCTAGGTGTAGGAATCTTCAGAAACTTCGATTTCGTGGTGCTGAATCTGCGGATGCAATAATACAGCTGCAGGCTAAGAGTTTAAGTGAGATCAGTGGTGATTACTGCCGCAAGATCACAGATGCTACATTGTCTGTACTTGCTGCTCGACATGAGTCACTTGAAAGTTTGCAACTTGGCCCTGATTTTTGTGAAAGGATAAGCAGCGATGCAATAAAAGCAATAGCTATTTGCTGTCCTCAACTCCGGAGACTGAGACTCTCTGGAGTTCGTGAAGTTGATGGAGATGCCATCAATGCATTGGCTAGGCATTGTCGGGGTTTGGTGGACGTTGGTTTCATCGATTGTCTCAACATTGATGAGGTGGCTTTGGGAAACGTATTGTCTCTTTGCTTCCTGTCGGTTGCTGGCACAACTAATATGAAATGGAGTTTGGCTTTACAGAATTGGAGTAAACTACCTAACCTGACGGGCTTAGATGTTTCCAGAACAGATGTAATTCCTAATGCCGTTTTAAGATTGTTTTCATCCTCACCATGCTTAAAGATCTTGTGTGCCTTATATTGCCCTGCTCTCGAGCAAGACGCCAGCTTTGTTTCCAATAACAACCACAGAGGTAAACTTCTACTTTCTTTTTTCACTGACATTTTTAAAGAAGTAGCATCTCTATTTGCCGATACTACAAAAAAAGAGAGGAATGTATTTGTGGATTGGAGAAATTTAAAGACCAAGGGTAGAAAAATGGATGATGTTATGAATTGGCTGGAATGGATACTTTCCCATTCACTTCTGCGTATTGCTGAAAGCAATCCTCAAGGGTTGGACAATTTTTGGCTTAGCCAGGGTGCCTATATGTTACTTTGTTTAATGCGGAGCACTCAAGAGGAAGTTCAAGAAAGGGCAGCCACTGGCCTGGCAACTTTTGTTGTCATTGATGATGAAAATGCTAGTATTCACGGTGGAAGGGCTGAAGCAGTTCTGCGAGATGGAGGCATAGGTCTGCTGCTTAATCTGGCAAGATCTTGGAAGGAAGGGCTTCAGACAGAAGCTGCAAAGGTGAAACTTCTTTGTGATACTATGGCCAATTGTCTAGTTTGATTTTGTCCCACTTCTTAGGGTAGGTGTTCATGGATTGTCTTTGCTACATCATATTTGTGCTGTTCTATTACTTTTATTCTGTCTTTGAAGAGTGTCCATTAGCTTGCCTTTATCCCCCTGTCATTACTTGATGAATGGTTAAAAACATGCTAAAGTTATTTGCTCTCATGGCTGAGATTGATTACTTGAAGAATGGTTAAAAACATGCTAAAGTTATTTGCTCTCATGGCTGAGATTGATTTGTATGCATCTCAATTCGACGTGTAGGCTATTGCAAATTTATCTGTTAATGCCAATGTTGCAAAAGCTGTAGCAGAAGAAGGCGGGATAAGTGTCCTAGCAACTCTGGCGAAGTCTATGAATAGGTTGACTGCAGAAGAGGCTGCTGGGGGACTCTGGAATCTCTCAGTTGGGGAAGAGCATAAGGTTTGTCAGATCAGTCACTTTTGTTATTTGTTCAGCAATTTGCTTCCTCCTAAACAAAGTTCAATCACAGGCTGCCATTGCTGAAGCTGGTGGTGTGAAAGCTCTGGTTGATCTTATCTTCAAATGGTCCATCTCTGGTGGTGAGGGAGTTCTGGTATGTGCTTTAGCAAAGCATGTGCATATGCATGTAATACCTATGCCTTGCATTCTTCCTTTCAACTTATACCAATTGCCACATAAAAATGGAAGGTAGTAACTTGCTTGTTTTTTCCACTTCTTAGGAACGTGCTGCTGGTGCATTAGCAAATTTGGCGGCAGATGACAAATGTAGCATGGAAATAGCAACAGTAGATGGTGTGCATTTTTTAGTAAAGCTTGCTCAGAACTGCAAAGCTGAAGGAGTTCAAGAGCAGGTTCAGTTCTTTCAGATTTGTAGTCAGCAATTTTTGTCAGACTGTTCAGGATATTTCCCAACATATCACTTTATATTTCGGGTCTGAGAATCCTATTGAGGTACAAATCCTGCACAAGTGAATGCGAAAGTAAGTCTTAACAAGCTTTTAGTGCATCAAACACCTTGTGCTTTACCAAAGGGCATCCTTTCAAGTTGATAGGTCACTAGCCAGCCTCTGTGTATTATGAGACAAAAACATCGTTTTCTTCAACATGTTTGCGATAGGTCCCAAGGGGAAGTGGCTTGTACATGCATCTATCAGATTCATTGCATAGGTTATATCTGAGTGCAATGGGATATATTGTGCTGTCCTCTTGCCCCTTTTATTTGTTAATGAGCGAGTGGTTACATGCCACATCTGCTAGTTAAGACTTGTATGATCCATTGCCTGAGAAGGGCTGCTTAACTTGTGGTGTCAGTGTTGCACTGTTTTGGCTTTTGGGTATGTTCGTATATCTAGTGCTGTAAGTTTTGTGATGATATCCTTTTTGTTTCTCTAGGCTGCCCGTGCACTTGCAAATCTTGCTGCTCATGGAGATAGCAATAGTAACAATGCAGCAGTTGGACAAGAGGCAGGAGCTCTTGAAGCACTTGTGCAACTTACTCGTTCTCCTCATGATGGAGTCAGGTAATTTGTCTTCCTTAATTTAACTTGTGTATTGTTTTGTGTGAAGTGAAATATTTCAATCTTGCTGCTGGCATGTAGCTATTGATTCAGCAAAATTCTTTCTAGGCTGGATAGATAACTCTCCCTTCTCTCTAGACTACTTGAGACAGATAAACAAGAAAGGCATTGATTCTCCGACAACTTCTCCAGGCAATTTCTACTGCAACCCACTTTATCAAGCTCTTACAAAAATGCTATTAGATTACATAGAGACATTAGCTTAGTATAATAAGTGAAAGTAATAAAAGATCTGTCACATAAATGATAAAATTGGAAAAGAAGTCTTAATTTTTATTTGGAGAGAAACATTTCTAAATAACGATTGTGGTAGGAAATTCATAAACATCGTATGGTTTTGTGGGAAGTGAGGAATGAACTTATGCTGAATAAGAGACCTCGAAGTTTATAGACAAAGGAACATACGATTCAAAGGAGATGACTTGGATGACAAAAAAGCAAGTTACCAAATTGCGGTGATCTATGAGTGACCAAGCGAGAGTATAAAAAATTATTGATGGATAAAACAATTGAGAAATCCAATAAGGAAAGCTCACTAAGCCGAGATTGAAAAATGATAGATGTTAACTCGTTAAGTGAGAAGATTTCGTGGGCCATGGGTTGCTTGCTTAGACTTCAACACCACTAGATTTTCCAATGAAAGGGGCAACAAGCACAACCACAACCACACAAGGGGCACGATAGAGTTCTCTGAGATCATCAATGGCTTACAGCTTGTTAATCCTCCTTTATTTTGGGGCTTTTACACTTGGAACAGGGGGAATAATCAAGGAATCTCCTCAAGACTTGATAGATTCTTTTTCTCCACAGAATGGGGCAAGAAATATAGGAATAATAAGCAATATCTACCTCCCAGAATATTGTCTGATTACTGCCCACACTATTACAATGTGGAGACTGAAAGTACAGGAAGTCCTACTTCAAGTGTGAGAACTGTTGGCTGAAAGTGGAAGGATTTAAAGAGGAGGTAAAGGCATGGTGGCAGTCTTTTGAGGTACAAGGTCATCCATACTTCATCCTTGCTAACAAACTGAAGCTGTTAGAAACCAAGTTGAAGGAGTGGATTGCTGAATTGAGTTGCTAACTTTGATAGGTTACAGGAACAAAGAAGTATATCTGATGATGAATTACTGGCAAATGCAAGTTTCACCGTGGAATTTGATGATATTGCAGAATGAGTAAACAAAATGGAGACACAGATCTCTAGGGTGTTATGGGTGAAGGACCGTGATAAGAAACACAACTTTTTTCAAAGAATGACAAATGCAACATAGACAATTAAACAATATTGACAAACTGAAGTTTGAATCAGTTGAAGCAATAGATCAGAAGGATTTAAATGAGAAATAATCTCCGTTTATCAAAAGATATATGCTGAAACTGAAACAAAAGGCTGAATTTCAAGTTCATGAATCTCCCAGAATATTAGTGAATTGGCTTCAAAGTTCTTTTGAAGAAACAAGAAGTGCTAGACAGCATAAAGATGTGCGTTGTTGACAGAACACCATGGGCTGATGGGTACTCCATGGGATCTGTTCATGCTTGTTGGAAAATAATTCATACTGTGACAAATTTTTATGCCCAAGAGTTTTTCTTAAAAGAGTTCTAATGCCACTTATGTGGCTGTAATCTCCAAAAGAATGGAGCTAAAGATTTGTGGAACTATAGACCAATTAGTATGATTGGATGTATTCTTAAGATTATATCCAAGACAATAACTGAAAGGCTAAAAAGGGTGGTGGATAACAATGTCGTCAAAGGCGCTCTTAAAGTGCGCAAGCTCTGGAGCGAGACTCAAAACATGTTTAGCACTTTTTGTTACTTGGTGTGCTCTTCATTGTCATCATCGTGACCAACTTTTTCTTGTGGATGAGCATTTTCTACAGATGTGATACTAAACAATTAATATTTCAATTTATCGAAAGAGAATTTCAATTTCTTTATCCATATATTTGTTATTCATGTTTATAATTCGTAGTATTGGACTAAACATGTAAATTTGTCTTTTTCTCCATTTGTGCCTTTTTTAGTTAAAGCCCTCACTTGATTTGTGCTTAAAGCCTAAACAAACCTTACAATTTTTTTCGCTTTTCACTTTTGATAACACTAGAAGATAAACAACAAACGACCTTTATCATCAAAGATGACAAATCTTGGACTCAATCTTGGATGCCAATCTTGGATGTAGCTATTTTATTAGTATTTGAAATAAGCTTAATTCCTCCCTACCAGAGCACCTCTTCTCTTACTAGTTACTCATTAAGTACCTTCCTCTAACTAATAAGTGGGAATGGGCACGACAAAGAAGACAGAAAAACACAAGTTCAAATTTAATTATTCCTATCTCCTGTACTGACATTTAGAGTGAACAAGAACTGGTGTTTGAAGTGAAGAAATCAAGGGTTTTTATGCAAACGAGATACCAAAAGGCTTTTGATCGTGTTAACTTGAGATTCCTAATAAATTCTAAATGACATGGCAATTGGGAGAAAGTGGCTAAACTAGATTTCTTTTTGTATCAGCATGGTATGAATCTTTATCTTGGTTAATGGTACTTTTGAAGGTTATTTCCATCCTTAGGGGGCTTTAAGACAGGGGATCCTCTTTCCCCATTCCTCTTCGTTTTAGCAATGGAAGAACTCAATAATATGATGAAGTTTGCAACTCAGATTGGATGGTTGAAGCGTTTTAGAAAAAGTGCAGCCTAGTGCAAAGTGCACTAAGCTCTTGCTATGTGTGCGATCTGAGGAAGCACCATATCACAAGGGTCTATTATACGCAACCTTAACCTTTATTTTTACAGAAGACGTTTCCCCCTTGCGAACCTGTGACCTACTGGTCATATGACAACAACTTTATCAGTTAAGCAAACTTCATGGTGAAGGCTTTTATAATACACAGAAGAAAAGATAATATGTGCTCATTTCATAACACGTAATATAGCTTCTACTTGTAGATGCTTCACACCACTTGCTTGATGTTGATATCAATATACTACCTTTAATAGAACTTACCAATTCTCAAAAAAATATACTTCCTTTAACAGAAAAAAGGCTCTCATCTACTCTATGCCGATAATGCCTTGGTATTCTATGATGCTGAAGTTGAACAACTAAGGCAAAAGTGAGATTTATTCTCACAATTTTCGAGGCTATATTGGGCTACACGTTCAATGGAGTAAGTGCTGCATGTTCCCAATTCATGAAGTTGAATGATGTTGAGGTCTTGCTAGTATTGTTGGGTGTGAAATAAGGCCTCTCCCAATAAGTTATTTGGGGTTATCCTTTGGTTAAAAACAAGGCTATGGAAATCTGAGATGGGGTAATTGACAAGTATGAAAAGAGATTGGCAATACGGAAGTCTCAATATCTTTCTTTTGGGGGTAGAATTATACTGGTAAATAATGTTTTAGAGGTCTTTCCTATATATATCTGGTAAAAAGTCCCACATCGGAAAAAGAGATGGGAAATTGGATTCCTTATATGGATTTGGATAATCCTTCACTCATGAGCTAGCTTTTGGGGTTGAGTTAGGTCCAAGTATCGTACTTTTACATGGTATCAGAGCCGGGCCATCCCAATTCTTTGTTCATCAATGTTGGGCCCTAGATTATGATTTCCACGCTCTAGATGAGTCTAGGCAAGCGGGGGAATGTTAAGAAGTCCCACGTCAAAAAAGGGATGGGAATTTTACTCCTTATATGGACTTGGATAATCCTTCCTTAATGAGCTAGCTTTTGGGGTTGAGTTAGGCCAAGGACCTTATCTTTACGTGTAATATAGCCTCTACCTGCTCAAGCTGTAAATGAGAGATGATTTTTTGAGAAGTTTTATGTGACAAGGCGTAGATAAGCCATCTGTTTCCATCTTGTAAATTGGAAATTCCTTATCACTTGCAAGAGAGCATGCACTATGGAGGGATGTGATCAACTGCAAAGGTGGTCATCAGGAACACTGGTGAACCAAATCTGTAAGATCTTCAATTGGGATGAGCATCGGAAAATCTAACATAAGATTCTGGGAGGAGTTTGCTGTTAAACACTGCTTTCAAAATTGGAAATAATAGGAAAGATTTCTTTTGGAATGGCCATTGGCTGGGACATGGAACTCTAAAATAAAAGTTTTCAGACCTGTTATGTTTGATTACATCCCAATATGCCACTATTGAGGAAGCATGGAACAAACATAGAGGGAACTTATAAGACTTCTGAATAATTGGGAGAGTTGCTAAAATTCTCAAGACAGTGGAAGGTTTTCTAGGCTTAAATAATTCTGAAGATTCCTTGGTATTAGATGTAAATAACAGGAAAGCATTTTCATTCAGTGAAAGATGCATACCAACTTTTCTCTCTAACTGAACAACAGGGTACAAACTCACCCAACAAACACATGGAAAATTAAAGTTCCTTTTAAGGTGGTATGCCTCTCATGGCTGGTTACATAAGAGACACATCTGACCCAGGAGAACCTACAGAATAGGGGCTTAAACTGAGCTCCAGATGCTTCTTAGGTTATCAGAAAGCAGAGAGCAACTGTTACCTATTTTTACATTATGGAGTTGCTGATCAGTTATGACAACTAATTTTAACATCGGGTGGCCTTAAATGGGTTATGCCTAAGGACATACGCAATCTCCTATGGAGCCAGAATAATACAAGAGGGAGGATCAGCAAATGAAATGGTGGAATGTTGTCCAAGCATGTCTATGGTGGGCATTGCCGAAAGCGAGAATGCAAAATGTTTTGCTGATAAAAGCAGCTTAGAAAATTAAGATAAATTGTACTTTGCTTTTTCGTTTTTGGTGTAAAGTAAAACAATATAGACAATGCTGAAACTTTGTTAGAAGAGATGGAACATTATTATTTCATTTTTTATAATTGTAAACTAAGTTGCTCAGACTCGGATGTGGGTTTCTGATACAGGTGTAGATCAAAAGGTCGGATCCTTTATGATCTAAATTTTAAGATTTTGGGATACGGATGTGGGTGTAGGGATTTGGCTAAAAATAATTCAAGTATCTAAAAATAAAGTTATATATTCAAATTATGGGACATTACGTGGAAAACTAACGAAGATATTTCAATGAGAAAATATTGATCAAGGGGAGATTCCCAGGAGGAGATAAAAGGGAAATGACCGACGTAGAAATTTCTATGTACAATCCATTCCATTTTCTTCAATTTTTTTTGATGAACTAGATTCATTTAAAGGCATCAAGAAGATGCAAAGTTTTCAAGGATAGATCAATTAAGCTCACAAAAATAAGGATTTGTAGCTTCTTCCTAAACTACAGAGCTAACAAAATCCAAGAATAGTTTTAAATTATTTACAGGGGTCAGTTTGGACCAGCTAAAAAGATTAAGTAGGCGTCTGCCGCACAACAGATTTCTAGAAGTTGAAATTTCCTCAAAACATCGTTTGTTCCTCTCTTTCCACAAACACCAAATAGATAGCACCAGGGATCCTCATGGAAATGCTCTTGATGGCTTTGTCAACTTCCCTTGAACTCCAAGTTTCAAGAGCATCCCTGACAGGGAAAGGCATGACTCAAGAAAGGGCC
>JAOTQJ010000001.1:23496574-23519457 GCA_025642045.1 Solanum sejunctum | reverse complement strand
CCCCCCCCCCCCCCCCCCCCAAAAAAAAAAAAAAAAAAAAAGAGAAAAGCAAAACACATTTGAAAGGTCTGAGGCAACTGGGCGGTGCAATAGCAAGTGGTTGGCACTTTCTGTGTGCTTGTGGCAGAAGTAGTATCGGCTGGCAAGCTGGGATTTCTTTTTGTAGATATTATCCTGTATGAGGCATGAGTTGTGCTATCCTGTATGAGGCATGAGTTGTGCAGGCAGTTCAGCTGAAACAGATCAAGTTGGTAGGCAATTTGTTCTTCCATATATGCTTCCATGGCCATTTGTCAATCACTGAGTTTACCAAATCCAGTACATATCCAACAGCCTCACCCATGTTGTGTCAACACGGGTGGCACCAAAAGTGAAGAATCCGAGCAACTTAGATTGTAAATGTGGTTGCCCATGAATACAGTTTTTACCTATCCTAAAAAGAAGATTTAGAGATCATCAGAAGAGAAGATGCCCCTAGTAGAATAAGAGTAACAGTATACTAAATAAATGCGTGTCTTTCTTATTCATATTTTCGATGAGATCAGAAGTGGAAAGAAACCTCTTCTTGATTGTTTGTGGTTACTTTCCACTGAGAAGAACTAAAGTTTGAACCATGATTGGATAAGATTTCTGGACATTTAGTGTAGTTATGTTAACAGCACATTTTTTCGATTGCCAGTGAGGAATGTGGAGTTCTTGCGAAATTAAATGAAGAAATCATAAGTGGATCTCACTGGCAATATGCTTGTGAAGGTGTGAGGTAGTGAAGCAAGTAGCATCATCATTTGTGTTTGAGGTAGGAGATGCAACCTATAGAGGATTCTAATATAAGCTGAGTTGAGATCATGAGTACAATGAGACGAGCAGAACTCCTTCATCAGCTTGCACTCATCTCTGGCAAAGTACAACGATTGTTAACATTGAGATGGAGAATCTCCCGATGGTCTTTCCTATGAAAGATGACACATCTACGAGACTTGCGCAATAAAGCTGACCAAGTGGTCTATTATTGGTTTTGAATTACAAAGTCTATTGAGGATGTGTAAGATCTCTGGAATAGATTGAGCATGTCCATACACTGGACAGACAAATATATGCTAAAATGGAGCAAACCACTGGTCGGGAGAAAAGGATCAATAAAGAGCAAGTGATTTGGGCTTAATAGCAAAAGTGAGGAAATTTTTGTAATTAACCCATGGCTGATATACATATGATTGACCAAATTATCCTGAGATGACCTAAAGTTGAAGGGCACCACTTATTTGGTTGATTGCTTGAATTGGAAACTAGAGCTGGTATACGTGGAGCCTTTTTTGATTTTTGTATCTTCGAACATTCTAGTGACACACTGTTGTTTATGTGGGGAAGCCGTTGAGACATTGGATATTTGTTCTTACACTGCAACATTACTGATCAACTGTGGAAGATTTTCATCAATCTCAGAGGCTTTCTATGGACAATGCCTAGTAAAATTGTTGACACACTCTCAAGTTGGGAGGAAGCAGGAATTGGGGCAAAAAACGGAAATTATTGGAGGACCATTCCAGCATGCATCTGGTGGACCATTTGGAGAGAAAGGAATGCTAGAAGCTTTGAGGATAGAAGCAGATCCTTACTAATGATCAAAACAAATTGTATTCTGTTATTGTGTTTTTGGTGTACAAAGAGTTCCCCTGTAGATGTTGAAGCAATCCTAGAAGTTTTAAATTCTTGCTAGGTTTGCTGTTTCTGTTATTACATTATCACACCTTTTGTAAAGGGGTTTTCAGTACTACCTAAGTACTGGTTATAATACAAATCGTTACCTTCTCAAAAAAATTTTTTAGTATCTTCGAAGTCAGGTTTGCTGCATAAACAATATGGAATAGAATTCATGACCTCACCTGTCACCTTAGGTGCATATTTTATATCTCGTTGCTTTTCATTTGATAAGTATATTTTCTCTCTCACTGTTTTGTTTTCCTTGTTATAATTTAGGCAAGAAGCTGCTGGAGCATTATGGAATCTGTCATTTGATGACAGAAATCGTGAAGCGATTGCTGCAGCTCGTGGTGTTGAGGCTTTGGTATGGTGTTTATTTAACCTTGGCCTTATATCCTTAAACTATGAAATACTTCTTAGTTATAGATGTACCGTTTTCTGTACATGATAACAGCTTGTGCTTGGGAGTTGAGAATTGCTGGAAGTGTCATGTTACAAGTCACACATTTTCCATACAAGATAACATTCTCCCCAATTTGCTCAGATGTTTCCCTTATTTTTAAATCTTACTGCAGCAATCGACATATCCGGAAATCATGTATTTGTAAATGTTGCTAACTTGATCTAGTTTGTAGTTTAAGAATGATCAGCTGAAAAGTGCAAAGGACCCTATATATATTGGTGGTTAATTCATGTGGTAGATATACTTTGAAAATGCTCCCGGACACAAGTTCCTAGTCAGGGCTTCCAAGGAATGGTAGCTCCAGACAACTTTTCAACTATATGCCTCGACCTAGATCATTGATTCAGAGTCTTTCTCCTGCCATTCTCAAGTTAACACTTACTTGGAATCAAGTCATTGATCTAGAGTACCTTTAAGCAAAATTTGACATGCAACTCATTAATCCGCAATCCTTGAAATGTAGTGTTCCTTGCATGAATCATTAAAATGGCTTTCCAAACGCTTTCTAACTGATTTTTGAAGATCTCGCGGCTCTTTAATGGGTAGTCCTTGGACAATTTTGGTCTTGGAATTAGTCAACGATTCAGATAACATGAATCCTTCCACAATAGGCTTCATGTTATCTAGCTCTCTAGGATCGTATCAATTATGGTTTTCGAATTCCTTTATCCAAAATTGAGAACGACATCATTGAGTTTTGAGCTAGCTTGATTGTTGTGAGTTTGTTAAACTCGAATACTGTTAGGAGATTCTTGGCGACGTGTTGATACTAAGGCCTCATTTGTTTTTATTAACATTAAGACTACGTGCATTAAGAATTAGGTGTCTATTTGAATACACATCTAAATATTAAGATGCTATATTAAGATTTGGATACTAAGGCTTCATTTGTTTGCGCTTAATGAAGATCTGGATCTGAATCATTTAGACGGTAGTTCATTAAAGTGCATTTGTTTTTTCTAAAAATTTTACCTCTTATTGAGTCTTGAAATGTCAGAATTGGTCAGATTTGAAACGGAGTCTGAAACCTATTCAATATTCTTCATGTCATTAAGCGCATTAATTGAGAAGTTGAATTCAATATGACGTGTAGATTTTATTTTAATTATTATCCAACTAGGTTGTGGGGTTTTATAGCAGCACTTCTACACAAGCTATGTAGTATGTTTTGTCTCATTTCAAGACGATATATTTATCTCTGTCTTTGCTTGTATTGTTATTCGAGAAAAATTAATTAATTTTGTAACTGTGGAAAATAAATACAATTTATATATAGTTAAAAATCTCAATAGTTTTCAAAATTTGTAAATTCGTAAATGTTTGATTAATTTGATACATTAGATAAAATATTATGGTATATTCATATTTTATTAGTTGTGATTTTATTATGTCATATTAATGTTTTCTCCAATCTATTAAAGATGCAATATTTGATTATTATATTATCTTTAAAATTTTTTATATATGTTGCCGGATGATATTGGTATATTGTTATTGTTGTAACTTTTTATATTTTATACTTAAATATTTTTTTGGTTCTATATATTCAGATGTTAAGAAAACAAACTATCTTAATCATTCATTATTTAGATCTGCAGGCAACATCTTAATCATTCAGTTGTGCATCAAATTCAGATGTTTTGATCTTAATAAAAACAAGTGAGGCCTAAATTAAGACTCTGTTTTTTCAATATTTGAGCGTAGAAAACTTTTCTTTATTTCAAATTAATAAATAAAATATTCAATAGATTATCAAATTACATTAATAATATATCGAAACCTGGTATTTAAGTGGAAAAGAGTTTAGAAGGTTGTGGTTGGTCCAAAGGGCGGGCCACAAAAGTATTTCTCGAAATATATCAAGACAATTTTCTTTTAGAAAGTATAGGGTAGTTGGTCGTTCTGGGTGCCAATTGAGGATGGTGTTGATCAATAATGGTGTTGTGGGTGATCGCGGCCAGTAGTAGGGGGTTGGTGATACTTGCTGGTGGTGGCAAATAGTTGTGATAGATGATAGTGATAGCTAATGGTAATGATGAATAATGATGGTGGTTAGCGATATATGGTGGTGACAGGTGATTCTAATTATCAGTTATGATTGGTGGTTGTTCTGGTAATGGTGATAGATGGTGATGATTGTATGGTGTCTAGCTGTGATGATGGGTGTCTATTGGTGGTGGCAATTATGTAGTGATTGACAGCGATTGTGGTTATGGTTGAGAATGGGTGTAATTGATAATAGTGGGCTGTGGTGGCAGTAGTTGTAATGGTAGGCAATGGCTGTAGCTGTAAATGAATGAAATTGGTGAACTACTATCTTTATAAAATTTTTTGAATAGACATAAACCTAATGGTATGAAGACTTTGTTATAGATTTTAATTATTCAAATTTATTCTAACCCATTAAGTTATTGGAAAATAACAAATAAATGCACTTCATGGTTAAGATATGAATGATTTAGATTCCGATCTAAAAATCAAACTTAATGACTGAGCAGAATAATTCAGATTAGGACCTTCATTAAGTGCAAACAAGTCAGTTTTTTCTTTTTTCTTTTTTTTTTTTGCAAGCAGTCAAATGATGGTTTCCTTTCTTGGTTCATACATATCCACTGAATATTACAATTCCGAATATGTTCCTTTTTAAGTTGAAGGTTGATGTTATTCTTAAATCTTGTTTGATTGCCAGGTTGCTCTTGCACAGTCGTGCTCAAATGCTTCTCCTGGCCTGCAGGAGCGGGCTGCTGGTGCTTTGTGGGGATTGTCTGTATCAGAAGCAAACAGGTCTGTTAAACTATTTGCTTTTGTGGTGGTGATGCTAGATTAGCATATCTATTTTGTCATAGGACATTACGTGAACCTACTTTGTAAAGAAATAACTAAGTAAATAAAAGTGTGTTTTCCCTCACTGCTTAAGTTCTTAGATGAAGTAGTTACACACTTCAGCATGGTATCAAAGCAGATAAAAGTCCTGAATTTGACTCTCATCTCCACCTATTTTCAAAAAAAGAAATTTCGTGCTTTGCCCATGGCGAAGAATCAGCCCGCGTGTGTGGGGGCGTATGTAAATAGAAGTTTGCTCTCCTAACAATTTAAGCTTTTAAATAAAATTGTCACACACTTAAACACTACTATTGCTCTCAGTGATGATCCTGTTGCATTAAATTAATAGGTTTGGTTCTTCTTTTAAACTCCGCGAAGATCTTTCCATGAATAATTTACTACTGCATCTATGAATAATATCAGGCTGAATGGCTACCGTAATTTTTCCTAATCCTTTTTTCCTAAATTAAGCTACACTTCTTTTTGTCCTGTAATTCATTCTTTACCTTTTGTTAATTTATTTTATTTTGTTGGTAGATAACAGTTTTGTTAGAAAAAATTCAAGGAAGATTCAAAGAGGACTAACACACACCATATTTGAACCTCAAGCCATCTGATAACCCTCATAAGAATCTGCTTGAGATTGTGTGATGTATTATTTTTACATGTATCAGAGTTTAGACAATTGTTGAGCATGTGTTGCATACTCGGGCGATGTTTCTATAGTGCCATTTTAAGTTTGAGATGATTACGTGTAGACCTTTGTCCGCTGCCGCTTTTCTCTTTGACCAAATAATTTCAAAGCGGAAAAAGTGAATTCAGACCACAGAATCTTCAATGTTGAATATTATTGAAGTGATGAACTGCATAATCTAGGATCTTTTCAGTGTATAGAATGGCACATAACAGGAAACATTCTCTCCAAAAGCACGTTTTTTTATAGTATTCATACATGTCGAAACTGGCAATTTGGTAGCTCCAGCTCACTATGATTGTAATCCTGTTCCAAATCTCTACTTAAGCTGAGACTTGTCCCAATTTTGCTGTGATCTTGTTGTCAGGCTCAACATGTGATTGTTCAAATGACTTGGTGATCACAACGATCACCTACAATTGCAACACCAATTCCTTATTTCTGAAAACTTGTGTTGAGATGTATTATATTATCTAGCTTTACTCTTAACTTATTCTACTTGTGTTAAGACCTAATTCTTTTTCCTTCTTTAAACCATCTAACACTATGGTAGTGGTAAGGTCTGCGTATATTCTACCCTCCCCAGACCCCATATGTTGTTGTTGTTAAACCATCTCTCGTCTTATCATATGTGTTTACAAAAATGTTGTTTCCTTCTCCATTTTGATCTCTTAAACTATAGATGAAAGATTGACCGCAATCAATTAAGCCTGCCAATTTTAGAAGTTCTAAAATCATTTATCTTGTATGTTATTAGATGAAAACTATTCTGGGGTCTTGGGGGGGTGACTGACTGACATGACAAATAAATTTTGCGTCTGTCATGAAACTAGTCTATCAGATGGATAGTTATATTCCATTATTGTCAATTTGTTGGAAAAATCTTAGACCCTTTGGTTTGGCACAAAACTTTGATGGAGGTATTAAGCAATTCCTTTTAGTTGGGGGCCTTTCCAGGGAAAGAGAGCTTGGTTTCATTTACTAAGTTGGTTCTCATCCTGATGTAGTCTATGTCTTGATCTCCTTGTGAATCTTCCAAGATGTTATGGAATTTTCAAGATGCCTCCAAAGAGAATATGTAGCCCTTTTATTTTATACAGGCATGGATTAGTGTTTTAGAGTAGCCTCCAATGACAAGAAACCTTTTTGCTGTCGTAAGTGAGCTAAGCTGTATCCTTCAACCATCAATTTACCTAGCTGAAAATCCTACAACAATTTTTCCTGGGCATTTCTTTGCTCAAAATTCATCTGACCCGCTACACTTTCTCGTGTCTGTCCTTTAATCTCTTGATTTCTTATTATTAATACTGTTGCTTTTCAGTGTTCCCATGCTCTCATGAATTGTAGGGTGTTCCTCTTGGTTAATTTAATCGAACCCTGCTCTACTGGAAATACGCTTATCATTTGCTTATTTATTTTGTTAAAACTATTCCCGACATTTCCAACTGTTAACATCTAATCCAATTTTCTCCCCTTATGTAATTAGAGAATCTCATTCTCTGGCAGTGCCACCACCTCCTACCATCGTCATCCGTGAGTTCAAATTATTTTGTTAATAGGCCCATCCTTCTATCCTGAACTCTATCTTCCACCAGCTCTTCATGTCCCAGCTCCCGCAATTACTTTTGTCCATCATAACTCACCAAGGTCGTTGTAGAGAAATTTTGGGATTTGAGATTTTAGAAGGGATTTCCATGATTGGCAGGTGACCAAGTTTCAAATATGGTTGTCCCTACTTCATAGGCAAATCACTCCGATCGATAATTCTGACGCTTTCTGGTGGGGGGGTTGGGGAATAACAGAGTTTTCTCTGTTAAATCTTTTTATGAGAAACTTCTGATTTGGGAAGATGTTGTGTTTCTTTTTTGAAACTGGTATGTTGTGTTCTTCAGCATTAAGGATATACTGGCAACTTTCAAAAGAGAAACAAGGAGAAAGAGAAGGGAACTGTTTACAATGACCCTAAGAAATCTGCTAGTTCTAATTCATCTATGTCTATCTTTTTACCCCTAACATAGAAAGATGCAATACTATTCCATTTAACTGTGTTAATGGAATTCGACCTAATCTTCAAAGCTTCTACTATTTCTCTCTTCTCATACAGACCATCAAATGCAATGTGGAATGATTCTCCACTATCTCTTCTAGCTCTTGCTTCGTCCTCTTCTGGTCTAACAGCTAGTAGGTGCAGTGTGCTTAGGCATAGTCCATTTTGTTCCCGTAGTGTAAGAAAAAGAGTCCATCATTGTTTAGTGAATTTGCAATGTAGAAAAAGGTGACTGTTTCATTTGTTTCTCCACAGAATTGACATCTGAAATCTATGATCTTCCCTTTTTCCCTCAAAACCTCATGTATTAGACATGCCTTTCTTGCTACCGACCAAGTAAAACATTTAACTTTTGTTGGTGCTATGTTTTTCCAAATATTGCTCCACAAAATTGTTGTCTTCTGTTTAGCTGTGCATTACTTTTATTGTAGGCCCTCTTAATGGAGGAATTCCCATCCATCCTTATTGTGTTTCCATCTCATAGAATCTGGATTTGGGGTAATGCCTGTGAAACCCTCAAGAGTCAAGTCTAAGAAACAAATTGGCCACCCTATCCACTTCCAATCATTTTATAGTCTTCTAAAAGATAGATCCCAATTCCCATCCCTGATCAGTCCAACATTCTTTGACAGTTGCCTCAGGGTTGTTGCATATACTAAACAGGTCAGGAAAAGCATTGTTCAGAGGTGTCTGGTTGTTCCAATCATCTCCCCAGTATTTTGGTTTTGTTCCCTATCTCCCACTTTTATGATCATGTTTCCTTCTAGCTTTGGCCAAAGATCCGTGATTTTCTCCATGCCCCACCCATAGGGCATAGAGCTATTGTTGCTGCAGCTGCACCATAGATCGCTCTCACCATAGGTTGTGTTTTCATGTAGTACAATATGGACTTCACAGGTGCCAAGGAAGGTGTACTCTTTCTCTTGACTAGCTGTTAGAGGGGTGATTTTGACAGTGGAAAAGCTTAGAATGGGGAAGATTGTCTGCATCAGCTTTTGCTATATGTGCAAGGAGGTGGATGAGGAAATTTGATCATCTTCTTCTGCATTGTGATTTTACCATGGGGTTATGTTGGGATATGTTTAGGTGGTTTAGAACTACTTAGGAAATTCCAAAAAATGTGAGATTTAATGTTTTGTTGGAGTGGGAGGAGCAAAAGATGTAGTGAATAGAGGTGGTTCCTCTTCCTTATGTCGATTCAGCTTTTTCCTTTAATAAGAACAATTTTTTTTTTTTTGAAAATTGGTAACTTGCATTATCAACAAAGGCGTACTCCGAGTATTCCAGTAATACTTAGAAAAGCTTACGGGAATGTAAATCTATCCTCCTATAATCTCATAAATAATCAAAAATACTAGGTAGATCTTCTTCTTGAGGATATACATGCTTCCACCAAAAATAAAACAGTACCAAACACTTCATCTTTATCTTCTCAAAAGAGCTGCTCCTGTTTTCAAAACATCTTTGTTTCCTTTCTAGCCAAATAGTCCACCAAATACAGGCTGGGACAATCTTCCATTGCTCTCTATGCCTTGATTGGTTTCCATCTCTGTTCCAACAAGCTAAAGCCTCCTTTATGTTCCTTGGCATAGACCAGTTTATACCCTTGATATTGATGAAAATCTGCCATACCTTCATTGTCTCTCTGCAATGTAGAAAAAGATGGTTTATTGTCTCTGCTTCACATTCATAAAAGTAGCATCAGGGGCACAATTGGATGCCTCTTTTCATTAGATTGTCTTGAGTTAATGCAACCTGTTTGGCCAGAAGCCAGGAGAAACAGACTATCTTGAATGAGACCTTGACCTTCCATATTGTTTTCTATGGCCAGCCTCCGTGTTGTAAGTATGAACTCTGAAACTTCCTATAAGCAGATCTAACTGAATATCTCCCTTGTCTGTCTCGAATCCAGTCTAGTTGATCCTCCTTGGAATTGAAGTTCTTGCATTGTTCCAAGGTGTTTAGAAATTCAACCATTCTGTTCATCTCCCAATCATTCAATGGTCTTCTAAATCTGAAGTTCCACCCTTGTTTGTCTCTCATTTCATTAACAGTAGCCTTTTCCTGAAGGCTCAGAAGGAAGAGATCGGGGAAACTATTTTTTAGCTTTCCCTGACCCACCCAGTTTTCCTCCCAGAACAAGGTTTTCCTTCCATCACCCACCTTAATCTTACAGTTATTCATCAGTTTAGGCCACAAATTCCGTATAGATCTCCACAAACCAGTGCCATATGGTTGATTAGTAGCTTTGCTGGTCCACCAGTTTTCCATGCCATATCTTACCTTGATTGTCTCCTTCCGGAGAGATTGTTCTTGGGAGGCAATCCTCTACAACCATTTCATTAATAGGCTGCTGTTCTGAATCTTCAGATTCTTTATTCCCAGACCCCCTTCTTTCTTGCTGTCTATGACTTCATTCTATTTGACCAAGTGAAACTTGTGTTTGTCTGGGTCACAACGACCTTGCCATAGGAAGTTCCTTCTAATGATGTCTATTCTGTCCCTTACACTGGCTGGCATGGGGAATAGTGACATCATGTAAGTAGGTAGAGCATCCAAGACACTATTAATGAGGGTAACTCTGCCACCCAGAGACAAATACTGACTTTTCCAGTTAACAAGTTTCTTCTCACTTTTCTCCAGCACCTTGTTCCATATTCCTTTTGATTTGCTCTTATCCCCCAATGGCATACCAAGATATATTGTTGGTAATTCTCCAATTTTCCCTCCCAATATGTCTGCCAAGCTGGTGATCCTAGGTACCTCATTAACTGGGTAGATAAAACTTTTGCCCCAGTTAATGTGAAGACCTGAGGTTGCCTCAAACAAGACCAATATGACTCTTAAATATTTCAGCTGGTTGTTGTCTGCATCACAAAAAATTAGTGCGTCATCTGCATATTGGAGGCGAGTAATTGCTAGATCTTGCCAGTCTGCCATGTTAGCTTTGAAACCCCTTATCCAATTGTTTGTTTGAGCCGTCCTTTAACATGTATTAAGTCCCTCCGTTGCCAGAATGAACAAGAAAGGGGATAAGGGATCCCCTTGTCTGAAACCCCTCTTTGAATTGAAAAAACCAAATGGTGATCCGTTAATCAATACTGAAAATTTCACTGTGGTAGTGCAAAATTTGATCCATTTTATCCACTTCTCGCCAAAACCGATATTCTCCAAAGTTTTCCAGAGGAAGCCCCAATGTAGATGATCATAAGCTTTCTCACTGTCCAGCTTGCAAAGGATGCCTGGAGTCTTGCTGATCTGTCTCACATCTACACATTCATTGGCTATCAAAATGGCATCCATGATCTTCCTGCCTTTGGTAAATGCCATTTGCTGGGCACCCACCAGTTTAGAAACCACTCCTTTTAATCTCTCGGTCAACACCTTTGAGTTGATCTAGTAAACATTGCTTATTAAGCTAATAGGTCTAAAATCTTTCAGCACTTTAGCCCCCGACTTCTTAGGGATCAAAGTAATGAAAGTGACATTGAAGCTCTTCTCAAAAAAGTTCTGTTCATGAAAGTTCTGTATTGCTGCAATCACTTCTCTGCTTACTACATCCCAACAAGAGATGAAAAAAGCCATGGTGAAGCCATTAGGGCCAGGTGCTTTGTCACCAGCACATGGCATGACATAGTCTTTTATCTCTTTTTCACTGAATTGGCTCTGTAGTAGTAAGTTGTCCTCTTCATTAATTGCAGTCCCTGCTCTAGGAGTAAACTGAGGCCTCCAAATCTTTGCTTTTCCGTAAAGACTTTGGTAAAATTTAACAATCTCCTCTTTTATCACATTTGGTTCTTTTGTGCACTCACCATCAATTTCCAGCATGTCAATATTGTTGTATCTTCTATGACAATTTGCAGTTCTATGAAAGAACTTGGTATTTTTGTCTCCTTCTTTCAACCACAGAGCCCTCGACCTTTGTCTCCATGCCACCTCCTCCCTTTGAGCATTCTCTTCAAATTCTACTGTGAGAACAACTCTAAGATATGTCTCATCATCTGACAATTGTCTCTGTTCTTGAATTTTTTCAAGCTCAGCAAGCTGGCTTAGGATGCTCTGTTTCTGAAGCCCCAAGTTGCCTTGGTTAGTTTTGTTCCATTCCTTTAGTTTACCCTTCAGATATTTTAGCTGTTGTGCTAAAATAAAATCAGGTCTGTCTCTGACAGTGCAAGAGTCCCACCCGACTTTTACTTTCTCTACGAAATTTTCTGTTTGAATCCACCAATTCTCGAATTTGAAATATGAGTTGGATCTTTCCAAGAATTTAAATGTGACACTTTCATGATGAATTACCAAGAATTTTTGATACTAGAGTCCCCAAACCCAGGAAATCAAGCCAGTGATCAACGAGCTGTGGAGTAGTCTCTGGTTAGTTATTTTCTTTTGTTGCACCCATAAAGTTCTTTTATGTATGGAAGAATGGGTGGAGTTCGTAGAGAATTATGTCTTTTGGCAGATTCCTTTACCTTTTGGTATGCCCCTTGTATACGGCCAGATTTTTGGCCATGTTTATAAAATGAAAGATGCTTACCTGATCAAACAAAAACTCACCGAGGCGACCACAATAAATCTTTTTCAGAACTGGCATATTACATTTCACACCATTAACTCTGGATAGGTAACAAAAAGGGGCACATACACAGCATGATGCCAGCAGAAATTGGACGGAGATGAGCATAGTTTGAACCATCAGGCCCTGAGCTTTGCTACATGCTAATTGAATATGAAGTTCATTTCTTCATGTTTCTGGGGATTGCTTTATTTTATTTTCTTACCCATGTTGCAACTGCACAATTTGCTTTCTCTTTACTCAATTTGAAATTAATCCAATTCATAATTATTGAATCCTGCAACAGTGTTGCCATTGGACGAGAAGGAGGTGTGGCGCCACTTATAGCACTTGCACGATCTGATGTTGAGGTAAATCTTTGTGCAATGAGACTTCTATATGATGTGTGGAAATGCTTTCCATGCCTGCCTGGTTGTTGCGCTTTTCCAGCTTCCACAACTTGTGAAGGCTTGATTTGTTAATTCTAGTTTCTACTATTGAACATCTCATTTTCCTTAAATTGTAAGTAAATTGGGTCCTTGTATATCTTTTAAATTCATGCCTAATTAGCTATATTTATTTTGTTTCAGAGCAGATTGTAAATTTTGAATACAGATTTGGGAACTAGAAAGCTTATCCAGGGAGATCCAACCTGTGGATCTCAGCTGCCATTTTCTGGCCACTATGTTACTATTAATTGTGGCACCTCAACATGGTCTGTTTAAAACATGGGCACCCATCTACCAGAACTTCTTCTGGATATTAACATTTATGACTTTATGTTATTCAAAGGGAAACTAGATCAGTTTTTCTGTATTTAATGTTGTACCATCGTACAAATTTGGGATAAAAAAATGCTCTCAGTCACACTACTCGAGGTTGGTCAACTTTAAGATTAAATTTCTTAAATTCTAGGTTTCAGATGGGTGGATCTGGCAGGGCTACCGGAACACATCATCTTGTACAACGCAGGATTCAACTCCTACAACATCCCGAGATGCAAAGATGAGGTCAGAAGTTGGTTTGAATGGGTGGAGCGCAGTCGAAATTTAATGTGAAGAGTGGAAGTTAGCATTAAAGTTCTGAAATAGTTAGTTGCAGTTTTTATTGAAGTTTCAAAAGCACAGGGCAGGGCAAGTAAGAGGTGGAACATGAAGGACCATAATGCCGAATTTTTTTGCACTCTTAAATACAATGGTAGTGGGAGATACATCAGCTTTATAGAAGGTCAAAACAAATCTATCATACCCTGGGTTCACACCCAAAGGAGCTAGGGGGAATATAGCTCACAATATTGCTGGTTTCGTCTATAAACCGGACAAACCACAGGGAACAACAGTGAAGGACAGAAAACAGAGTCACAAGTCTTGCAAAGAAGCTCTCTTCCAAGACAGATGGGTGACGGAAGCAACAGAGAAGGCCATACTACAGAGTACAGAGAACAAAGTAAGAATCATAGGTGGTGAGCCGCAACCAGAAAAGGATCTCTTGAGAAGGTGCATAATAGGAAAATTCCAGTGCCAAGCAAATGAAATCCCCAGTTTGAACAATGTAAGAAGATGAGCTTGTAATTATTCAAAAATGGCGATAGAAGTCGGGCATTTCATGTTTGAACTATCATCTAAAGTGGTAGCAGAGCATATCTTAACTGGTCAATGGATTTGGAGGAAAATGAAGTTGGAGCTTGAATGGTGGAAACCAACGATGGGCTGCTGGCCAGCAGAGATAAGTTGAGATTGGGTATGGGTCGTGCTGTGGGGTTTACCTATGAATATGTAGTCACAGAAGGTATTCAAGGAGATCGGTGACATGTGGAGGTTTTACTGAGACAGAAAAGGAGACCTCTCTCAAGAATCACCTTCACTGGACCAGAATCAAAGTACGAGGTGATGGAGAGTTCCCGGATAAGTAGAAGTAACCTGTCATGGCTTCACTCACACCATTCCGGTATGGTTTGAAGCTCCAGTCACCATAAGAATCTCGGAGGAGAGGAGAGCGGAGAAGGGCAAATACCCGGTGGTCAATACCTAGGACCAGCTTTTGCAGAAGCTAAAGGAGGTAAAATTGGCGAAAGAGGTGGATGGGCACGTAGGGACTTCAAGTAAGGGGTCCCGCATGCAAGTGGGATCGAGATTTAAAGAGTGGGAATATAATATGTACAACAGGAAAAGATTAGGTCAAAAGGAATTGGTCAAACATTTTTGGGCCCAGAATATTTGGACCCAATTGTTGTGGAAAATTCTAAAACCTAAATTTTAATAACCCATTATGAAGACGTAAAGCAATGGAAAATGAATTCCAAAGCTAGATTTACGTGATGGAATAAAGATGAGGGGAATAGGGAACTGTGAGACATAGTATGGAGATCTTTGTCGCAAATAGAGAATAATTGGGGGAGAAAAGTACAATAATAATGGTATAGCCACTAGAGGAAGAAAATATTGGCGGTGGTATAGAGGAAGCTATTCCACTGGGTATCCAATTTCCAGAAGAAGACATGGGGCATTTAGGGTTAAGGTTGTGAGGAAAAGGCAAAGGATTTGTTGATGAAGATCGATAGCTTTAAACAAGAAAATAGGGGGAAACAGAGTGAACAGACAACAGGCAAGAAGAAAAGGTTACTGGAACTAAAAAAGCTACAACTGGATTCTAAGTTCTATAGCTATGGTACTAGAAGTAAAGAGGGGTATTTAGCCATTATGGATCAATGAATTTAAACATTGTGTCCTCGAATGTTAGGGGGCTGAACTGTGGGAGGAAAAGGAGTATTATCAGGATTCTGATAAGAACTTGGGAAGAAGATGTGGTATGTCTTCAAGAGACAAAAATGGAGGGGGAGGTTGCCAATATAGTTAAAAAGTCTGGGCTAGTAGTTGGGCTGATTATCTGCAACTAGAAGCCAGTGGAATGAGGGGAGGCATAGTAATTATGTGGGATAAAAGAATATGGGATGGGGAAGTAAATAGTGTGGGAGCATATTCAGTTTCTTGTGGTTTCTCTGGGAAGAATCTAGGTTTTAAATACAGGTGTCTAGACCCCGAATGATAGAGCAGAAAGGGAAAAACTTGGTGGGAACTGGGGCAGGCAGAGGTCTAATTACTGGCCCTTGATGTGGGGATTTCAACACCGTGAGCTATCCTTTCGAAAAGTTCAATTGCAACAGAATCAACAGGTCAATGATGGAATTATCAGCGCTCATTGAAGACATGGAATTAATGGACTTAGACCTAGCAGGGGGAGATCTCACTTGGAGAAGAGGTGACAAAACTCCACAGTAGCAAGACTAGATAGGTTCCTAATCTCTGAAGAATGGGATTCAGATTTTAGGAACATTAAACAATCGGTTTTGCAGAGAATTGTCTCAGATCACTGCCCATTAATGCTACAATATGGAGAATGGGGGACAACCAAATCATATTTCAAGTTCGAAAATTGGTGGCGGGACGCAGAAGGTTTTAATGATAGGGTTAAGACCTAGTGGGAGTCTTTTCATTTCCATGGAAAACCAGATTTTGTACTGGTGGCAAAGCTAAGGGCATTGAAAGGAAAGTTGAAAGAGGTGAGCAAGACCAGCCAAAGCAATCTGTCAACAGAAGCAACAGGTACTAAATTAGCTAGCGAAAATTGAAAGGATACAGGATCAAAGAATTCTAGAGGAAGGGGATATAGCTTCCACATTGGCTCTTACTGTTGAGTTTGAAGAGATCCAGGGCAGTTTGGCTCAAACAGGGGGATAAGAATACAAACTTTTTCCACAATACTATTGATAAGATAGAAGTCAGGCTGGTGTTAGTGACTGAACCTGCTGAGATACAGAAGGAGATCATCGAATACTATGAGAAGTTATATGCTGAAATTGAGGACCAGAGGCCAGACTTAGAAATGAGAGAGTGCCCTATGATTGATGAAATGACAATAATCAACTGTTGGCCCATTTTGAAGCACAAGAAATTTTTAGAAAGCATCAAAACATGTGCGTAGGAGAAGGCCCCTGGCTTAGATGGCTTCTCCATGCCCTTCTTTAGCCAGTGTTGGGAAGCCTTCAAAACAGAAATAGTGGCAGGAGTTCAACACTTCCACAAGGAAAGGGTATTTAAGAAGAGTATAAATGCTAGTTTTGTGGCCTTGGTACCCAAGAAGACTGGGCCTGTGGAACTAAATGACTTCAGACCAATAAGTCAAGTAGGAGTGCACGAGATAATTGCAAAACTATTGGCTGAAAGACTAAAGAAAATGATACATAAGCTAGTGGACAGACAACAAATGGCTTTCGTCAAGAATAGACAGATCATGGATGCAGTATTGATAGCCAAGGAGTGTGTTGATTCCAGGCAGAGAAAAAACCAGCCAGGGATCTTATGTAAATTGGATATCTAGATGACATATGATCATTTTAATTGGAATTTTCTGTTGCATATGTTGCAAAGGATGGGATTTGGAACAAAATGGCTAAAGTAGATTAGCAGTGCATAAGCTCAATGAAATTCTCTATTTTGATCAATAGAAGCCCATGGGGCTTCTTCTCATCGTACAGAGGCCTGAGACAAAGGGACCCTTTATCCTGGCCATGGAAGGATTGAGCAACCTATTCCAGACTACAAAAGTCAAGGTTGGATCAGATCTTTCCAAGTGAGGATTATTTACTGCAAGAAACAATCTAGTGATTACTCATCTACAGTATGCAGATGACACTCTAGTATTTGGTGATGTAGTGGAGGAGCAAATGTTGATTTTGAGGGTCATCTTCAACATTTTCGAGGCTGTGTCAGGTTTGCACATAAATTGGAGCAAGAGTTTTGTCTATCCAGTCAACACAGTGATAAATGTGGAAGACTTAGCTAACAAACTAGTGGGAAAATTGATGAATTACCAACAGCCTACCTGGGAATGCCTTGGGGGATAAGAGCAAGTCAAAAGAAATATGAAGTGGAGTAACTGAAAAGTGAGAAAGAAATCTCGCAAACTGGAAGTGCCAATATTTATCTGTCCTGGATGCCCTTCCCTAGTACATGATGTCATCGTTCTCTATACCAGCTAATGTAACCAAGAGGTTGGATGCAATTAGGAGGAACTTCTTATGACAAGGCAGTGAAGATAAGAAAAAATATCACTTGGTCAAATGGCATGAACTGCTGGTGAGCAAGAGAGGAGGTGGACTCAATATCAGAGAGTTGAATACTCAAATCAAGAGTTTGTGATGAAATGGACGTGGAGATTTGTCTCACCAAAAGTATCTCTATGGAAGGAAGTGATAACAGAAAAATATGGCATGGTGGACAGATAAATAGCTGACAAAGATGGCGACAAGCCCTTATAATTGTAGTGTATGGAGATCTATCAGGAACCTATGGCAACTGGTCGGGGAGAGAACAAGCTGCAAGGTGGGTAATGGAGAGAAGTAGCTTTCTAGAGTGTCATTTGATGTGGACAAGAGACACTGAAACATGCTTTCCCTGTACTACATAATCTGAGCCTAGCTCAAGAAGCAACAATGGCAAAACTATGGCTGGACAAGGGTGGAACCTGTTTTTGAGAAGGAACCTAAATGATTGGGAGATGACAACTATAGCAAGATTTCATTAGCTGATGCCTAACAAGAGTGCCCAAGAAATTCTGGAAGCGGCCAAAGTAAGTGGCTTTCAGCTCCTTTCTTATTGCTCTTAGTCTTTTCTCTATTTAGAAGTATAAGCTATAGTGAGAAAAAATCAATAGTAAATAAAGAAAAGAGCGAAGTCAGAATTTTGGACTTTTCTTTCTTTGCCTTATTGTCCGACCACAGAAAAGGCTAATTCCTACTAATGTAATTTCTATTACTGATGGACAAATCTTCTTATCCGCCGACCTATTTAATTCTGGAATCAGACCTGCTATTAATGTGCACAATGAATATGGCACCAATCTGACAAGAGAGGAAGATAGACTAGTTTGGAAAGGGGAGAGGGGGAGAATTCACAGTAAAGTGTGCATATAGAGAACTTAGTTTTACTGAGGTGCAACAAGAAGGATGGCCCTGGAGGATGATCTGGAAAACAGAAATTTCCTTTAAGCTGAATTACTTCACATGGCTTAAAAGGAGGCAGTCTTGACACATAAGAACTTGAACAAGAGGAAATTCAATCTAGGATGCAGATGCTATCTCTGTGAAGAACAGGTGGAGACAGCCAACCATTTCTTTTTACACTGCAAATGGACAGATCAGTTGTGGCAGATGTTCATCCACAAGAGAGAGATCAAGTGGACAAAGCCTGGGAGAATCATAGAAGTCTATAGTGGTGGAACAGGGAAGGAAATGCAGGAAAAAACGAAAAGAGATGGAGGATTGTCCCAAAAGCTTGCATTTGGTGGATAGTTTGAAGGAAAGAAATAAAAGATGTTCTGAAGGAAAACAGAACAATATTCAGAAGATAAAGATAAACTGCCTAGGGCTTTACTATTTTTGGTGTAAGCTAGTAGTGATAGGAGATACTGAAGATGTATTTAATATTATTGATTGTCCGTAACTAGAAGTTCCTTGGAATGATGTAAGTAAAACTTTTTGTTGGGGGACTACATTTTGATGTAGTATGCCTGTAGATATATAGGAGTAATGTTACCTTCCTCCAAAAAAAAAATAAAAAATAAAAAATAAAAATTGTACCATGAATTGTTAAACTCTTAATTCCATTTTCGTTTGGAAAACTCAGATGGGGTTAGCTAGCTCTTCATACTTGACAAGAAGAACTAACTGGCATGTCCAATGATGGCTAGGCTTTGATAAACAACAAACACCAACATACCCAGTGAAATCCCACAATTAGGGTCCTGGGAGGGTAAAATGTACGCAGACCTTACGGTTACCTTATAGAGATAGAGAGTCTGTTTTCGAAAGACTCTCATTTTAAAAAAAATGGCTAGGGTTTGACAAAAATATATATTCTGCAAAGTTGCGTAGTTTAGACAGTAAATTTAGGATAATCTTTTTGAACTCTAGAGTTTGTTTTAGGTTCAAACCCTTCCATGACAGTGCTTCATCACAAAAAATAAAATAAAATTCTTTCCTTGGCTTGTTGGCTAGTGGATCTTTCACTAATTCCACCTTAAAAGTACTAAACCATTGAGTCACAAAATCTGCAAGTGGGCTTCAATAATTTAATTTCACATAATTTCTGAATTTTGTCTTGTTCATATGCGATAATTAGATGTAGCATTTATTTGACATTTGTTTATGTACCTGCAAGTGGTTTTACCTGGCGGTGCAATGTTAATGATGCCTTCTGTATTTATACAGAGAAATTTATACATAAACTGTTCTGGACCTTCTGTTACATAAAACTAATATGTGAAGCCATAGTTCTGTTGATTGGCATGTAATGACAAATGCATGGTACTCTGAATCTTATTAGTTTTTCTGCCTTCTGGAGTATGAGTGTAGTTATTTTTTAGAAATAAGTATTGAGTATAAATTACACTCGTGCATTCCTAAATTTTCCCTCTTTCCAGGATGTCCATGAGACTGCAGTGGGGGCTCTCTGGAATCTTGCTTTCAACCCTGGTAATGCTTTCCGTATAGTAGAGGAAGGGGGGGTTCCTGCCCTTGTTCATCTGTGTTCGTCATCTATCTCAAAAATGGCACGCTTTATGGCTTCATTGGCCTTGGCTTATATGTTTGATGGAAGGTACTTGACAATGTCTTCATCTGTGAATATTATTCTAAACAGCACCATATACTAAATAATTTTCTCTTGATTTTTGAACAGCTGTCTTAGAATAATGCTTATATTTCCGGAAGCCATTTATTTCTGGAATTCTTCTCGTTATATTTGCTATTTAGGAATAAGGTCTAGCTTTAGCTGTTTCAAAGGAGATAACTTACTAGAGCAGGGTTTTTTTAATCTCTTACTATGGTTAAAAAGCATGTAGTTTCCATTCTCCCTCAAGTGTCTGAGCTGTTTAAGATGGAGGAATAGGGCAATTGTTATGCGAACATTTTTACTTTAAATGTAGTTGTTTTATTAGTTGTGGCTACTGTTAGACATTTGTCGAGACTAGAGAAAAGGACTCCCTCACCAGCACAATTTTCCTTGTCTCACGACTCACAAAAACTCCCATGTAGATATTGGTTTGAGAGAACTACTTGATGAGATTAGTATTGATGTTATTTTTCTTGCTTGAATGGGGATTAATATCCTGTGGAGGAGTTTAAGGGAATTTAGTTAACTTTGACTGGTTGTGACCTGTGTAGATTTGATTGCTTTTGGAGATCGAGAAGCTTACTTTTCTTGTTATAAATCTCATGGGACAATCACAGATAGTATTTTTTTTTTGGAAAGTTTTGATGTTCATTCCAATGTTGTGACTAAACACTTGGGTACCTACTCCATGGGAGTGACCAAACAAAAACTCTTGCAATTGGATTTCATAAGGAATTCAGCTAAACTCTTAAAATTATAACTGCTATGGGTGTTTGCAAAGGGAAAAGAAAGTTCAACAATGTTGTTTCTGAGGTGTTCTCACTTGTCAAAGGAAAAAAGAAACGATTCAGGCACTTTTTCAATGAAATAAGAATTAAAATATTAAAAGCATCAAGAAGAGGCACAAAAGCACGTTGCAGCTGCTGTTACAAAAGTGAGATTGAAACCTTTTATGAAAGTCCTATGCTGGAAATGGTTGAGGCATTCTGGAACGTTGTTGCATTCCTTCTTTGCGTGTCTCTGTTTGAGTAAAAGTTAAAATGTGAGTTTCTTTTTAACAGAATGGATGAAGTTGTACTTGTGGGAACCTCTTCAGATAGCAATTCTAAGAGTGTAAACTTAGATGGAGCTCGAAGAATGGCTTTAAAGAACATTGAAGCTTTCATCCTTGCATTTTCTGATCCACAAGCTTTTGCTGCTGCTTCTGCATCATCTGTCCGTGCAGCATTGACTCAAATTACAGAATCAGCTCGTATTCATGAGGCAGGTCATCTTAGGTGCAGGTATGCATGTTGTCCCCTCACCCTTCCGTTTTAATCTAATGCGTACTGATATTATAAATATAAACTCACTTATCATAACAAAAATCATATATCGTGTCTGTGTGGTGCTGTGTACAACATTTACTGTCTTAAAAAGATGTCTATTCGTACTTATCGAGACTTCTAGGGATTAATGCCTATGCATTTCCTGGGTAAGAAACATGGAAATGTAACCTATTGGACTTTATGATATTCAACATTGCTTCATCTTCTTCATTTTGTGGCATGGCAAGATTGAATATGTAGTCCTTAGCTGTTTTAGCAACTCTCCTGGGCCCTAAATAGTCTCTCTTGCCTTGTTGAATGTCTTTTGTCGCCTAAATAATTTTCTTAGATATCCTTCTGCCTTTATATTAATAATTTTTCTAAATTGCGTCTTCAGTGGAGCTGAGATTGGTAGATTCGTTACAATGTTACGTAATTCGTCTTCTATTCTCAAAGCATGTGCTGCATTTGCCCTTCTTCAGGTATGATTCTCTCTGTGGCACTGGTATTCTTCTGATATCAGGTTTTTGAATTTAAACTGGCAACTTAACTGATCTTGCGTTTACATGTTTTGTAGTTCACAATCCCAGGTGGTAGGCATGCACAACATCATGTCCGCCTATTGCAGCACAGTGGAGCATCAAGGATTTTGCGTGCTGCTGCTGCTGCCGCCACTGCCCCTATCGAAGCCAAAATCTTTGCACGAATCGTACTTCGGAACTTGGAGCAGCATCAAATAGAATCCTCAACCTAAGGCCTTGTGAGGACCAGTAGTAATCCTAGATTTGTGCATTGCAACCACTGCCATTGTTGCCTTACTCAGCAATAGTGGTAGGTATGCTCTTCTCAGTGACATTTGACATTAAGCTGCCGAGACTAATGGTGCTGGCTTTTGGGAAGAAGCAAAGGCTTCTTATTTTTCTACCCGAACGTCTGCCTGTTTTGGGATATCTTTTTAGTTTACTTCTTGGGTACATAGGCTGTGTTATATTTCCGTCCTTTTGTTATTCTCGTGTGTCTGTTTGAGCTTAGTCTTGATAGATCTATAGGCAGCGTTTTATAGTACTGAAGTCCAGTCGCTTTCCACATTCTGTGTTTTAATTTATCTGGCAGATTGTTTTATACCTGTACATTATAGAGCTGCAGAGCCTTCAGCATGCTGACAATTTCGTTTCTGTACAAACACTTGAAAGAATTTCTATGCCATAGTTCTTGTGTTTGGATGATGAAGTTGATGATGTCTAGATGGAAGATTATGAATACAGTGTCTCATTTGGGGAGGGGTGACACAAATTTTGACCCTTTTACATGCACAAATTGACGTTCAAGGCAAACGAGCGAGTCAAATCGAGTATGAGTGGATAGTTAATATGAACAATGCCTATCACTACGATAGATGATCGAATAGAGAGGTTTAATGGCCATGGATTTCTCAGTTTAATTTTGTATGATATTCACTCTGAATGAATTTAAATTGGAGAAATATAGATTCATATTGCTAATGTAACACTTCACATTTTACATGTACTAGTTTTATGCAAATGAAACATGATATGGTTTGATCAAATTAGCGTCCATTTTTAAAAGTACTTGAATCTCATATTAGAGGGTGATATGTACGTCTAA
>JAOTQJ010000001.1:23479747-23496474 GCA_025642045.1 Solanum sejunctum | reverse complement strand
TGATATGGTTTGATCAAATTAGCGTCCATTTTTAAAAGTACTTGAATCTCATATTAGAGGGTGATATGTACGTCTAATGCTTAAGAGGGTCAAGTGTATACAAGTTTTATGTCAAATTGAGGAGATTATGGTCTTAAATAAAAGTGAGAGAATTGAGGTGTTTGCAGGATTTAGGAAGTTAGCAGGTGGGTCAACTACTTACTTAGCTTAAATTTGCTAGTTAGACGGAGACGAGGCTTGACATCAAATCTGTTCGAGTTCGTGTTAAGGGCGATATTTTAGATAACGTTTTAGTATCGTAAATGGACAATATTTACAACCCAAAATGAATAATAAAAAATGCTCAAGTACAATCACAATTCACTTGTTGACTTCGGCTCAAACTAAGTGAAGAAAATTAGAAAAATAAACAGTCATGGCCCATCAACTTTGAGATCCATTTAGGCCCAAGTGAGAGAGCTAAGTTGTTGCATCACCAGCTTGATTATATGTATTAATATGTGGTCAAAATCTCAAGAGAAAGTCGGCCAAAGAGTTCCTTTAAAAGGGATTAAAAAATCAGCATCTTTAAGTCATTTTTAACTTGGGAAAAAAATCAGCTTTCATAAGGTTTTCTTTCTACTCTTTCTTAGCTTTGCAAAGCAGTTACAAGGAGACTTTTAGGGTTAGAGAAGCCCTACACCTGGAGGGTAAAGGTAAGTAAGAATACTTATGTATTTAGTATGGTTTTCTCATGAAAAATAAGAGACTAAGCTGACTATACCTTTGCTGAAATTATTGCACAACATGTGTTCCAAAGGTGGTTGTATATTTTTCTTGTTTATTTGGAAGCTTTTCTCTTTTTGGTTGGATTGATTATGAAGGGAGACTATTGTTCTTAATGATTCTTGGTTCTATAAGGCTGCACCATTTTTACAGTCCACAAAAGTGAGTTCTTGTATGATATCGTAATTGTGTTCTTAGTACAAACTTGTGGGCTGGTAGTTGGAAATTATTGTTCCGCGACCTCCATCTAGTTTGGGACTATTTTTGGACTGTTGTAAAGCTGGTTTTATGTGTAAGTATGTTATATACAGTTTGGTTGAACTTAAAACAGATTTGGGATTGTTGACTTCGAAGTGTAGTGAGATGACGTAATGTTATGCCGCCTACTTATATGTGTGTATAATTGTTATGTGTTGTGTTTCGTGGGCTGTTGTGATACTATTATGATATTAAAAACAGGTTGCATATGATATGTATATGAGAATGTGTATTAGAAAATACGATTAGAGGCGAAAAGATTGAAAGAATACACACGAGTTGATAATTACAAGCTTGTTGTCCGTGTGGTTTTTTTTTAATGAGATTGGGTTGCCAGGATGTATTTATTCTTTGCTAATGTTAGTTTTATCACCTACTATATTGTAGATAAATATTTGGAGGAGAGGAAGGTTGTTTCGAGGTAATAGTGAGGTGGTGCAACGAGGTATGTTAGGCTACTTGATTTTGAATTATTTTGGTATGAAACATAGATCCCTCCTTGGCACATAAAGACATTTACCAACTCCGACATAACAAATGACCATGTCTCCACTCTTTTACATGTTCATATGCTCCCACATATAGTCATCTTCAAATCTGCATACATACTTGAATACCAAGATACACGAGTTCTTTTTGCTAAACAAAGTTCATGTGTTGTTTCGTCTCCTACACATTTCATTACTTGTATTACATATTCCTTTCATTATGGTCTTGTCTTTTTATGATTATTTACATGTCATATTCTATATCTACAGTCCGAGAGTTTCAATATTATGACTACCGAAAGAATCATCTAAAAGGTAAATAAAAGATAAAGTGTATTACTTATTAATGGGTGGTAACCCGAGGGGTGGAAGAATCACCTAGTTAGGGTCGATCCCATTACGGGGGTAGCCCTAAGGGTGAAAGGAAAGCCTAGCAGGGGCCAATCCTAATATAGATTTACCACTGATCAGCTGGTCATTTGTATTACATGATGTGCACAGATTATATAGTAAAGATAAAGTAATAAAAAGGACATAAAGTACATGATTCCAACGTGTTATTAAAGGTGGTCTCTTATCCTTATACCAATGCATGATTTCATTGAGTTGTTACTTTATATACAATATTTTCTGCCTTACATATTCAGTACATTACCTCGTACTAATGTCCCTTACAGGGGATCTGCATTTCATATTGCAAGTACAGGCACTGGTATATCTTCCCAGTAGGAGTACAGGATATCTAGCTGCTGTTACCGAACTCTAGGTTACTTCGAGGCTTTGTATGTGTGTCTAGAACTTATATTTTTATATTATGTAGTTAGTGGAGGCCGGGCCTGTCTCGACCTTTATCAGATACTTTTTCTTATCTAGAGGTTTTGTAGATAATGTAAAGAAAAGTATAGTCATGTCTCGTACTTTAGACACCGTGGCTCCAACAACCTAGTCGTATGTATTTCCGTTTGACTTGTTATTACTTTTTACTTTCTTAAAAACATGTTGAATATGGAAACCCCTTATAATATGTGTAGGAGGTGCATAGGTACAGGTTGACTCTCCCAATCTTTATCGGTGGGTGTCAGTTTGCCTTAATGGAACTTTGAGCGTGACAGCTAACGTCAACTTTCGTTTTCGAATGAAACCGGGGAATAAACAAGGAATATGAAGCTTAAATGCATTTGTTAGTAATTAATTAGGATTCGCTTGATAATGAAAATTATTTACTTTATGAAAATTTTCAAATCTAATTTGGAGTTTATATTTCAAATTTGGAAAAACAACTTATCATTGGTTTATCAATTCACTTTTCACTTTTGAAGTTTGCATTTAAAGGCGCTCAAGCATAAACATTATAACAAATATTCTTTGCAAAAGTCATAAAAGTATAACCAAACACGACTCATCTTAACTCCGACTTCATAAATTCAATTTCATGTTATTATACCAAATAAATATTAAAGTTAAAGGTGATATATATACCACGAGGGAAAAAATTAGAATCTAGTCTTGATTTTTCTTCCTTGTTCGCCTACCCTTGTGATCGAGATGAGGTAAATGCCTTCCAACCTGGGGCGTGGATCGAATCAGAGTTTCCTTAGGTATCCTTAAAAGTAAAATTTCCATGATATTAACCTTACTGTTTCATCAGGAGAAATTTTTCTTCTGCAACATCATTGAATTCATCGTTGAAATCCCAGTTTGTTATCAGTGTAGTGGATACATTATCCAACAAGTATGGTAGTATGTTTTTCTTCATTTCACTAGTAGTTATTTCAAGATGACTTCCAGATACATTCAAAAACTTAACTTTTCCAGCTTTATCCAACATCTTCAGACCAATCGAGTCTTCTGTATACAGCTTTGTCTACATATATAATCATATATCAACAAGATCAGGAAATATCCTATACAAAATGCTGTCGCGTAGAACGTTATATATTACCTTCTGAGCCGGCAAAACAGTGCTGAATGAACCATCAGGGTAGTACCCAAACCATGAGGTCTGCTTTGGTACCAAAATTTCATCTTTTTCAAACTGATGAATATAAGAAGAGGTAAACTTGAATTGAAGCTTTGGAATGAAGAATAAAAGCTGAAATCAATACTTAAGTTTATGTACTCACCATAATAAGTACTAAATTTTCCAAGCTTGCAAACCTTTTCTTGAAAGTAGAATTTCTGTGTACCTCATTGTTGAGTACTGGAAGGAACTTACATCCTTTTCTATAGTTAGCTATGTCCTGGAAAGTGAAAAAGTCCACAAAAGAAACAGAGAATATCAGCTAAGAAGTATAAGCGTGGGATTCCACTGGGTATGTTGTTGTTTTAGACAATGGGGAAGGAAAACTTTTGCTGACGAGATTTCCAATGAAACTTAAGATGGAGCTAGCGCGTAGAGTCAACTATTGCCCTACATATGGTTTGGTATACTCCGACTCTCATGTTTGGAACAGATACGTTTGATACAAATAGCAAAAATCACAAAATTTGGTTACTTACAGTTGGGATTTTAATGTAACCTGCAGGAGCAAGATGTTCCTGGAATTGCAGGCACCATTTAATCGAAACGAAGTCAAGGAGAAAGAACAAAAAAGATGATAAGATAATGGAACTACATAGTTGTAGACTTGAAGTAGTATGTAAGGCGACCTGGATAAAATTGCTGTAAATTGCTAACTTGAGCAAAGCGTCAGCAAGAATGCACCAGATACCAGACTGCCAAAATCGAAAAGACTTGAGACGCGATTATCTTTCCCCCAAAACATAACCAAGAATAGTTGAAATTGGTTATTTTAGTTCTTGGGATCAAAGGGTACATACACCACAGAAGGGAAGAGATGCTATCCCAGCATGAGGACCAGCTAGAGAGATAAGATTCCTCACCTGTTACATATATTAGGAGAATATGAATGGAGGTAAAACAACAACATACCCACTGGAATCCCACAAATGGTGTCTGAGGAGGGTAAAATGTACGTAGACCTTACCACTACCTTAGAGATAGAGAGGTTGTTTTCGGAAAACCCTTGTCTCAAAAGTATCAAGCTCCAAAAGCAGAAGATACCAGATATGAAGTGGAAAGCAAAAGATAATATATATAAATATGTATTCGTTGAAAATACCAGATGAAGATTTTAACTTCTTACCGGAGGTCCACCATCACAGAACTCAACAACCCCTCTGCCGACCATATTCCCCTGGAAATAAAGGAGAAAAAGGAGATCAAAAGTATGCGCGGAAACTTTAAGAGGTCCATGTTAGAAAATTCATTTCCTGCAATGGTATCAAGTCATGCAAAGTTGCTGCTCTTCTAGGTTCATTTCCAAGCATTTGAGTCTTAATCTTCTTGATTTCAGGTTAATACTTCAATACTTGCAAAGAGAAACAACTTGAACACATTTAGCCAAGCTCTTTATACACTCCAAAGCTTGTTTTTATGGAAATTGCACTTATTGCAACAACCAAAAAAAACAAGTTAAAAGGCGACAGTATACTTGACAGTAAGAAAACTATCATACATCTTCTATTATAGACATTGACTCAGGGCAGATACTTTGAGATGAATATTTATGGTGTAGAATTTCTTTTACCTGGGAGAGCCCAATTATGTTGTAACCTTCACTAAGCTCATTCATTTTCTTTATCTGTAAGTTGAAGGAATAATGAGATTAGGAACAACCGCAGGTTGATCAAGTAAAATAACACATTACACTAGCTTCGATTACCTTTTTGCAAGCAATGTCTACCTACAAACGAGAAAACAAGAAGCACGAAAAGTCATTATTTTTGCTTTATCCATGATGATGAATTAGACTCATGATGAACAGAGGTAACCTGCTTGGAAAAAGGCATAAACCAGGAGTCCCACTCTCCATTACCAATTTCTCTACACAAACAGAAGAAAGTAAGTGACAACTCTTGGAATTTACCTAATTTGGCAATTAGACTTAAAGGCAGAAATAAGAATTAACTTCCCCCTTGCTTCTCTAGTAAACTCTCGTCAACTAGGATGGACATCACGAGAGCTAGCAGACCAGACTATATCTTGTTGTGTTTGAACAAGCCACACGTATTTTCTAAAAACTTGAGCAGGTAAATGTAGTCAATGCAGAAATAGTTTGCTTACATGCAATGTCCTGAAGAGCCTGACCAGTTGCTTAGAAGCTCAGTGAAACGCGTGATGCCTCCATTGCTACATTTGTCTGATATTCCTGATTTATCATGTAAAGAAAAAACAATTTCCTCTAAGATATCAAACAATTTACACCCCATTTCTTAGACTACAAAACATTGTATTCCAATATGATTACAGAAGCAAACAAGCTCTAGATGTCATCGCAAACAATAGCCAAATACACTAATTTGCAATCTATAGCTTCTCCCCTCTTGTGATTCTTGCATATTTAAACACTTCCAAGTTCTATTATACAAAAGTTCAGATAGTTTCGTTAGGTTAATCAATCAATCAAACAGAGAACAGCACTCTTTCAAACCTAGTACATAGTACAAACAGACACGGGGTAGTCAATTAACACCAGTAAATAGGTCAAATCTTTTTTTTTATATACATATAACATGTTGAAGTTAGACTTGTTGTGAGTGTATTTCTCTATTTTAAAAAATCCTACTACGCAACTGAAATCAAGATTGTTCAACAAATCAAGCAATCTTACAAGTCTACAAACAGCCAAAAGAAGATAACTTTACCATGAAAGACAACAAAAGGAATAGAATAAGTAGTGATCGAGTGAAGGGTCAAGAGGACACTAATGAAAAGCAAAGTGAATTTCATTGGAAAAGACTCAAACAAGTGTGGAGATTGGAGGATAAAAAATACGAAGATTCAGACAACAAGACACGTGGGAAGAGAAAAATGTACATAGGATAGGATAGGGTGTTGAAAGGTCCAAGGAGTCGTGGTAGTTGACAATTAAAACTGAGCATGTCTTCTAAATATGACAAACTTTTTCTTATGCTTGAAAATAAAAAAAATTATTGAGATTTTTTTTCCTATTTACACTTGTCCGCTTTTGGGATTGTCATTTTAGTAATATCCGCTCTATAAATTTTTTTAGGAATTTTTCCGTTTTGGCGTTTGAAAGTGTGACATTGCCAAGGTCAAATATCAAACATGAAACATGCAAAGATAAAAGTCTTGACATTTTTAATTACGCTCGCAAAAATTGGTTAAGACTTTAGTCATTTATGTCTAAGAATCCATTTAGATTAGTTAAAAAAATAATAGCTTTAGAAAAATACTTTAAATTTTTTTTTTAAACTGCTGAAACTTATTTTAAAAATGGTTAAAGTTTCAATTATATGCATCTAAATACAAAAGCAGCAGCAGCAGAAGAAAAAAAAGTATATTCTTTCGTCCGAAAATTATCTAATATAGGGTATTCGTGTAAAAAGGCAAAAATTTAAATGGCACGACCAAAAATAAGACACCCATGAAATTTTTACCGTACAAATACAAAGTTTTGGAAGAATGTGGCTTCAACTAGAACTATTTCTATTTTGCTCAGTTTTTATTTCAAGTAAAGAACTATTAGGATCTACACCGGATCTGTACAGAAATCAGATGAAGAAGAAGTAGAGAGAAGTGAGAGTTTCTTACTCTAAAAATGGGAAGACCAAATTTTTAACGTGGTAACACCCAATTACTTGGGCAACTTCCACGGGTGTAATATATATATATATATTAAATGAATACAGAATATATTTACATGAAAAATAAACTGTACAACCTTCATTAGATATTACATCGACTCCACAACCTAACAAGAACATCATGAGTCCATGATGGATGACATAAAACTTAAAGAGGATGTATTAGTTCCTTTATTGTGAGGGAGTAAACGGTATCATGTGAATACTACATGCAAACAATCGTGTTCAAATTGAAAATTTGATTTTCCTTATTTGTTTCCTGCACCCAGATGGTCTTCATATCCTGATTGTTGGAGCAATAAACTTCTGGTAATCTTAACTGATACAAGAGAGAGCAATGTAGCAGCAGGCACAAAGAGAACGTCTGGAACGCGTTTTATGAATTTGAGTTGAGGCACAGATTCACCAGCTTTCTTGGCTGCCATTGCTGCAGGGGGTGTTGCCAGCCCAATGAAAAGCAATGTATTATCCACCTTGTTTAGTTGTATCTTCTTCATGAAATCTACCACCTTCTTCTTCTTTCCTTCTTCATCCCATTCATTAGTTACTTCATTAAAACATGCCTATATTTGGCACACATGCATTAGCAACCAATTTGTGAGTGATGTCCATCTGTGCATGTGTGTTCTTGTGTGTGTGTGCGCGAGCACATGTATACAGGGAGAGAGAGAGAGAGAGAGGACAACCTCAATATCTTCCACCGGAGGCACAACCCAGTGCTTGCCTGGCAATGCTTTATTCAAAGTGCTGTGGTTAAAAGAAGCTTCAGCGTTACGCAAGAACAATAGTTTCATTTAGTTAGGAATATCCTAACAACAAACCAGATGCTGGTAGCTCGTCAGGCTTCCAGACAATAATATATATGAAGAAGGCCATATAGATTTAGGCTAATTGCATTTTCATTTTTCTTTTATAGTTTAGGCTAGTTGTATCAACATAAGTTTGTCGTTTTCTTTCAAAGAATCTTACGCAAACATGTCGAGAATCGCCAGATGGAACTGTTCGAAATCATTGATATTTCCTTTCTTGAACAGCTCCTCGAATTTTCCTTTCACTGCACTAACAACCCTTGTTGTTGACAATCCTGTAGAGTTGAATGGTTATGTTTCACAAATGTCGTTCACTTCTGAACATAAGACGTACAAGCTACAGCTATGCTCAAAGAAAGGAGGGACATGAAGAAGGAAGATTAGAAAAATATAAGTTTTAAAAAAGAGAAGTGAAGATGATTGACCTTTTCCCAGTAAACTCATGACCAGATCCATCTTTGCCAATATGAACAAACAAATTCAATCAAGTATATAAAGAAAGCCGAATGAAGAGGATAAGAATGACTTGTTTATCTGTATAGATCGGTGCAAGCAAAGAATCTAGCAACCACGTTACATTGGTTTGTTAGGATCTGATCCCTTACTTTCATCAAGCTTTAGCTTTAGCAGGGATCTGAACAACAGGCTCCCAAAAGAGGGGCAATTCTGATTCCTCATCAACTCTTGAACATTTCAAACTTTCACCATGTGAGAGCTCATCGTGTAGGAAACAATGTCACCAACTTAACTAGCAGTCTCGGATCTTTGAATAAACAGAGAGAGATGCTCTTCCTGCAGCCCAAGAGCATATTCATTCAAAGAGCTCACAATGACTTTCTTCCCACCCAGAAATCATAGTAAGCAGGGAGAATGATTCTCGACTTTTATCAAGCTTTAGCTTAAGCAGAAATCTACAGGATGGGCTCCCACAAGACACTCCATTTATCACCCAACAGTAACCTCTGAAAGAACCATACTTGTGCAGCAGTCATTTCCGATTCCTAGCCAGTACTGACATTCAAGTACTAATTTTCTCTTGATCTTCAGTCTCAGGCCTTTTAACTCTTAACAGAGATAAATCCTACACATTACAACTGCATCAAATCCTTTCTTGGGAAGGTCAGGTGTTTATCATGTTTCCTTAATACAGATTGTGGTCATTGTGCCCATTTTGATAGTTGTGCATGTATCTTTACCCTCAAGTCTGACATCTGAGATGTGAGGGAAAGCAGCAACAACAACAACATACCCAGTAGAATCCCACAAGTGGGGTTCGGGGAGGGCAGAATCTACGCAGACCCCCTACCTTATAGAGGTAGAGAGACTGTTTCCTGAGAACCCTAGTCACAAAACCCATAAGTAGAATAAACTAGATATGGAGAACAGGAAAGGAAGTGAAAGAGAAAGTGAATAGAAAGAGCGATTAATAACGAAAAGCACATGATAGCAAGTAAATACGAGACAATTAACATATATACGGCAGATAAAGACAACACCGAACAACTCCCACTATCCTACTATACCCGACGGCCAGACATCAACCTACTAACTTATTAGCCTTCTACTCTAATTCGCAACCTCCACTCCTTCCTATTTAAGGTTATGTTCTCGGTGAGATCAAGTTTCACCATATCTTGTCTGATCACCTCCCCCCAATACTTCTTCGGTCTACAAAAAGGTGAAACACATCATATTGGCAAGATAGTCATCATTCAAAATTCAGCCAATCCATATCATTACCACAATGTGTATCCAGACCTCATGTACAACCGCAAATTCTCCAATAGAAGATGTATTTCCTCACATTGTACATGTATTTTATCCCCAGCAAGAAATTCACAAACCATACCATTAACTTCAATGGTACTGCAACCTGCCTCCTTCTTTGCCCCCTCTCTCCTCATCTGCCCCTTAATGTCCTCAACATCACTCCACCTCTTATCAGAGGCATACATGTTCCTTAACATAACGTAGATCCCATCATTCCATGGTTCCATCTCAAGTGCTTTTTTCTTGACCTTCTCAGCCCTTGTAACATCTTTGGCATAACCACATGCAAATAGAAAGGAACTCAATATTATTCCATTGACCTCATAAGGCATAGTCTCAATCAAGTTTTCGGCTTCCTCCAAACACCCTGACCTCCCCAAGAGATCAACCAGACAACCGTAGTGCTTAATTTGCGGAATGAGCCCATAGTTCTCCATTTCTGCGAACCATTTCTTGCCTTCCTCCACCAATCCACCATGGTTGCAAGCTGACAGAACACCAAGCATAGTAATCTCATCCGGCTCATATCCTTGACTCTTCATCTTCTCGAACACTTCCAATGCTTCTTTAGCAGATCCATTGATCGCCAACCCATTAATTAAAGCATTCCAACTTGATGACTCTTTTACTTTTACCTCATCAAAAAACTCCCTGGCTTTTGCAATTTCCCCACACTTGGCATACATATCAACCAAAGCAGTGCAAACATTCGAAGATCTATCTAATTTCTTCCTCTTCACATACTGGTGAACCCAGTTACCCAAATCTAAAGCACCCAAATCAGCAATAGCTGGAAGTACACTAACAACAGTAACATCATCTGGCTCCAGTCTCGTCCCCATCTGCTGAAACAACTTCAAAGCTTCTTGAGGCTGTTTGTTTTGACAGTATCCGCGAATCATGGAGTTCCAAGAGAACAAATTCCTTTCTGGCATTGCATCAAATAACACCCTGGCTTCACTTACATTACCATTACTGCAGTACCCATCAATCATCACGGTCCAAGAAATCACATTTCTCTCTGGCATAGCTTCAAACAATCTATTTGCTGACAGCATATCTCCTTTCTTCACGTAAGCATCAATCATCACATTGAACGCAGCTACGTCTTTCTCAGGCATTGCATCAAAAAGTCCTTCAGCAATACCCAGACATCCATACTTCAAATAACCTCCAATTAATGCTGTCCACGAGACTGGACTTCTCTGGGGCATTTCATCAAACAACTTCCTAGCAAAAGCCATTTCGCCAAACTTCCCATACATATCAACCAACGAAGTTGCCACAAACAAATTCGAAGCAAACCCACATTTCAACACGTGATTATGAATTTCCAAGCCTTCCCACAACACTGATCTTGCACCACAACACTTGGAAAGGCTCGTAAACGTGTAGTTATCAGGTTCAAAACTAGTGTGTCTTAGTAAATCTCTGTACAGAAGTGTTGATTCGGCAAATTGACCAGCACCCAGGTGAGATATTATCATGGTGTTACAGAGGAAAGTGTCTTCCTTTTGAAGACTTTTGTCAAACATGCGGCGGGCATGGCTGATTCCAGCAATTGGGTCGCTGATGGAGAAACTGGAAATGAGCTTAGTGAGTAGACTAACGTTATTTTCAATGGCGTTTCGAAGCATTATGGCGTGAATACGAAGGAGGGTGGCTTTGGAGTTCCTCTGTTGGAGCAAAATATGGCATTTTCTCTCTACTGTGCTCCATATCCCAAAGGTTTTTCTGTCATTCATTGATGGATTATTGGAAAGAAATTCTGAAAGTTCCTTGGTGCTTTTATGGATCTTTCCAAGTAAGTTTCCTAGCAAATAAAGATATAAATTTGATACTTCCCATAAAAGTTTTAAAGGCCTATTTTTAACTTTTTCCTTCTTGTAAACAAACAACAAAGGAAAAGAAAATGTATGGAATATATACAGGGACATCCGAAAAAATCTTGAACTGCAACATCACTTACGAAATACTATTACAATCACAGAGCAAAAACGCCATAATCGTATTGATGACTTGGACTAGTTCCCGGGAGGTTGACAATAGGTGAATACATTGATTTCATCAAGTAGAAACACTCAGCTAATGTCCAAATGATCGATAATTTCGAAGTGTATCTGGAGATCAGGGAGCTTATTACCAAAATACAGTCTCTCACGTATGTACAATTTCCCCATGTTCTTCCGAGCTGCTTCTTTGAGCAGCCGGAAAAACTCATCTTTCTCTTTCCGGATCCAAATCCTGTCACGATCATGCCATTGTCTAGGAGTTCCATGAAGGAAAAACCGAATTCCAGGAGCTCCTTGGACTAGGCGCTCAGAAATTTTATGAATGACATCTTGGTTGGTAACATATGCTCCTTCTGTGTTGAGACCAACATCTACGTAATGGAATTCAGCTATGCTATTTAAGAAGCCATCTTTAGAATTTGGAATGATCTGATCTTGTGGCTGGGAGGGAAATCCTCCATCTGTGACATTCTTATTTGCTAGCGAGACATCTTCACTGAGCTGGATTGGTGCAAAACCAAGCTCAGTAACCAGCTGATTGAGTACAGTACCACCCTTACTAAATCCAAGTAGCAATGTTCTTGGTGTACTTGAAGATGATGTAGAAACTTCAGCTTGATAGGGCTCTTTTTGTTTCCCTGAAATGACACTCTTTGCCTATTAAGGCAGTAAATAAATTTATCAGCAACTAAACATGAAAAATCAAATGTGCAAGAAGTACTAACTCCCCTCTTTAAACAGGCAATATATCACTATGATTCGATTCCTAATATTCTGCATGTGGACAAATGTGACGAAACAAACAAGATCAAACAGAATTAACACCACAATCTGAAGAAAAATATTCACAGACCACAAGACAAGTGAGTTATAGCCTTGATACAAGATCTATATAAGAACCATAGGCAAAAGCATATTGGTAATTGATCACTTTTTCTTGGGAGAGTTAACAGACTCAACAAACTCTCTTCGATCATCACAACTCATCAGTGTCTTTTCACAAACATGTTTTAGTGCCAGCTCCTTTCTTCTTAATTCACTAGATAAAATGCAGGTAAAAGTTAGTTTGAGGCTTATTTAGTTTTTTCTTGAGAACAGTGTGATATATTTCCTGACAGCCTCTCTATCTCTATGAGGTAGTGGTAAGGTCTGCGTACATTTTACCCTCCCCATACCCCACTTGTGGGATTTCACTGAGTATGTTGTTGTTAACAATGTGATATTCACCTAAATTACAGAGTGAAGATGGACATACATGCCACTACAAAAACTACAGATTACCGCATCCTAGGGCCAAAAAGACTTGCTATAATCTATTACGAGGCTCTAACGAGGATCATCACCTTATGTTTTCTCTTTCAATCAAGCTCAACTAACTCAACGAAAAAGTAATATATTGTGATCAGTACAATGCACAAGGCAAATACTTATACCAATAGATAATACCTCTTTTAGGCAGTTCCACAAAAGCAAGACAATGGAGGAAGAAGCAGGGAAACCATCCGCATCATAAGATTTTGGCTCTCCATATTCATTGACAGAAGGTATAAAGTCCTTATAAACCGCAAAAGGTCCATTGAAGACAGGTGCCTCAACAACCCAAGCATTGATAGAATTCCCAAATTTCGAAACCAAGATTTGAGCAATTTTCTGCAGGTCAGATAGCCTCTCAATCACTGGATTTCCTGTCCCTTCAATCTTATCTCCATTGAAAAAAATAGCATTTGCAACGGGCACCTATACCTCATACAATATGCAAGGCATCATTAGGAGCAGATCATAACAATAAAGAAAAACAACTTTCTTGCTACCCAAACAGCAAAAGTAGTCATGAATTCAACTAATTTAGTATTGAGGGATCGCAAGAACGGCTACATATAAACGATTCCAACTAATTAGTTGATTGATCAGCACGTTTAAAATGTCAATTAAACTCAGGAGAGGATTTAGGGTTTTAAAAAAGAACTTACAGAGAGAGATTTGGAAGGAGAAATGCAAAGAGAAGCAGCAACTCGATAATATGTGTTGTACAAAGGCACCTTCAAGGTTCCTGTCCAACGATCCATGGCAACCATTTAGTTCATACTAAAACTCATTCAACTGAAAATGGCGAAGAAATCTTCAGTTGGTTTGGTGGGTAAAAAGGAGAATAGAACAAATGGAATATTGTCATTTTCATGTATTTATTTTATATAATATAGTATCAAATAAAGTAATTAATTAAATATTTATCGATCAATTTAATTTTATATATTATTAATTTAATTTATTAATTTTTATTAGCCTCGTTTTATGCTTTGGACTTGACTGATCACAGGTGTCGAATTAGCGCCTTATTGATTAATTATAATTTGTCTTACAATGTTGTTGATTTTGACTTTGTTGCATTATTGTTGGTTGGCCAAGCTTCATAGAGATACCTTTCGAGCTTTGGTCGAATATATTAAAGATATTCAATCTCTTCTAGCATGATCCTAATGGCCTAAGTTTGTTATGACTGGTATATTATCGCTATTGACATTTAGCCTCGTCTTATTGAATTGTCTACCATCATAGTGTACAAGGTCTATTAACGATATTCCATTCCTCGTCTAATGATTGGAAAAAGCATGTATAGTTGTATTTTGATTGATTATGATTGCTTGTTATTGTTATGATGTTTTATCATCTAACTATCGCTTATGAGCATGTTTTGGCTTCAGTAGACACTAATACTATAAGATTTTTTAGCACACAGATAAATTATTATACCGAGCTTATAAGCTGGGTAGGTCAAGTCTATGAACCGAGTAGATCGAGCCTTTGGGCTGGATAGGCCGAGCCTACAGACCGAATATGTTATACCTATGAGGCAGCATATATATATTATATCAAAGAGTTTCAGATCTTCATTGACTCACAACTCAGGTACATTCAGACAAATCAGATTAAATATTCAATGGGATCTAAGTAAGAGGATAATAGGGGTATTTAGCGACTATTTGTGTTTGGTAGGACTTATAGTAATTATGTGTTATTTGTACTCGCTGAGCTTAAAGAGATCAAGTTAGGTTATTACTTGCTATGTGTTTGTATTATGTTGGTATTGGGAGATAACGTATTATATATAATATATAGTGTTTTATCTTTGCCCCTTATGTCGATACTTACACTTCAATTTCAGCTTTTACTTTCTCTTATAAGCTTGGTATATTATCATGTATTGATGCTTCTTGTCTAGAGGCCACTATATTTATGATTATAGGTCCTTAGTAACGATTATACAGACCTATCAAGCAGCACAACCGTCTATCTAGCTTATTGGTTGACTCCTTTCTTTCAAGGGGTGTTAGAGTTTGAAGGTTTTGTGTATTTTACTATTTATAAATTTTGAATTTGACGAGAAACTATTTTGTCTAAGTATTGTATTCATAGGAGCTTGCAGCCTAGTGTTTTTGGTCGTATCGCCATGTTATTGATCATGTTGGCTTTGGGTGCTTGCTATTTGCAAATGGAGAGTTGTTTGATTCATGTTCAGACACATTCATATTTTCAATTTCTATTTAGAGATCATGGAGACCTTGGTGACCTATATATCGTTTATGCTTTCTTAGATACCACGGACGCCTAGATAGCCCAAACAAGCTTATGTACTAATTAGTCACTTCTTTATATAAACTGTTGAAAATAATTAAAAAAAATTTCAGAGTAATTGTTAGGGGTGTTACCAACAGGGGTTTATTTTTAAGTCGAGATATATATATATTTTTTTTAATAGTGTGTGATTCATGAGCCCTTAACAAGTGATAACAAGGTCTCTCAGGCCTAATTTTTGTCATTAAGTGTCAATTGTGCCTCTTGTGTCTGGGATGTGATATTTTTTATTTTTAAATATTTTAAACTAATAACCAAACCGATAAGATTTTGTTTTAGATTTTTGGTTTATCAATTTTTGGCCCAAAATACTCAATAAGAAAATTCTCATAAAATAGACATATAACTTCTCCAATATTTTGGCATAATAGAATAATAATGTAACTTTATAGTAGCTACTAACATGAAAAACCTATACAAGTAACAAATAAAAGAATTTATTTTTTCGAACTCAAAATTATTATGAAGTGTAACCAATTGAAGGTTAAAAGATAAAGACAGTAACCAGTGAGGTAGTAAAATTGATATTCAATATTTATATAAGAATAAAGTAGTAAATTATTATAGTTTTAATATAATATCTATCAACTCAATAATTTATTAATATTAAAAACTTATTAGCTCAATAGCCATAAGCAAATAAAATTTGTTGCAATTGAACTTATTTATCAATTCAATTTTTACATGCACCTACTCTTTGCACTAAGAATCAATAAACCGTCCGACTTCTAACTTGAAGGGGACGATAAGGAGCAACATAATATAGTTTAAGATTAGGACATATATATAATTTAAATTATATTTATACGTATTTTTATTTGAATTTGTAAAAATTAAAGAATCCAAATTCAATTCTTCGAAAGGCAAAAAAGCAAAAAGAAGAAGCAATTATATATTAGTAGATACAAAGTGTTAATCCTAAATGGTTAATTGTTAGAGTCGTCAATATGAGTTGGGTCCATTAGGTCAGTCAATCTAACTCATAATTTAGTAAGATTGTACTAAGATTTTTAAAACTCATTTAAAACATAGATTTTTTAGCCCAATCCAAATAAGTTTACTGATTTGTAGGATTTTTGCAATATGGGTTGGGACGAGTTGTGGGTTGAATTAAAAATAAAAATAAAATAGAGTATTCAAAATATTAAGAGTCCAAACTCAAAGTTCATTTAAAATTTTATATAATAAAATTTAGATATAAATTATATTTTTATAATATGTAATAATAACCCTAAAACCATGTAATATTGTCATGTTGCTATTTATTTTAATATTTTAAAAATTATAATTTATTTTAAAATTTTATAAAAAAAATATACTTA
>JAOTQJ010000001.1:23392331-23444841 GCA_025642045.1 Solanum sejunctum | reverse complement strand
TACTAAAACATTTAATTGATCTGCTATTTTATTACAGTACTAAGTACATTGTTTTCATGAGGACAGAATATCAAGTCCTGTAGGAATCTATTTATTTGTTTTTGGAAAACAAAATTATTTGTTTTTGGGTCCACAAACTTGTAATTTATTTATTTTTTGATAATCTGTAAAGTACTCATTCCGTTTTATTTTAGGTGATATTTTTTTCTTTAGTCCATATAACAAAGAATGTTACCTTACTAGAATTAGAAATTGTCTTTAATATTCTTATTTTATCCTTAATGAAATGATTTTCAAACATATAAACATCTAGGGATAATTTTACATCACAAATTTCCAAAGTTTTTTTTTTTTTTCTTAAACATCGTGTCAAGTCAAATAGTGGTACATAAAATAGAACAGAGAGAGTAACTCTTGAAAATCAAAGAAAGGTCCTCTTTAATTTATCTCAAAGGTTATTCGAATTTGGCAAATATAAGTTTTGAATAATATTATAATATATTAAATATGACATAACAATATAAGTTTAACATATTATATAAATAATAAGTGATAGATTATATTGTTCATAATTATGACAAATTAGTAAATCCAAATCTATACAATTTAATTTATTGAAAATTTAGTACGATTATTTAAATATCGGGATTAATATTTGAATCTACTTGGTGTGCTTGTAATTATTGGTTTAGAATGTATGGTTACCTAATTACCCTTATCTAATTTTTGTTATGACATTATCGTTTATTACGAACAAGAAAAACACATATCATCAATCTATCTAAAAATCAAATACTAGAAAGTGATTTAAAACAGTAAGCCAAATTAATTAAAAATGTCACAGTTGATTACTTTAATTGATTCTTATATATCTGTGATCAAAGAATATTTAAGTTTGATTTGAATGTTTATCCATCAGATGAATCGATCTTTATACTTTACGTGCACGTACTGCAGTTTGATCAATGCATCTAATTTTAATACGGAGCATCATATATTTAAATCATGTCACCTTGATGTGAATATGTTATAGTCTTCTTCATGGTCGGACAACAAACAAAGAACACACATTTCTTTAAGACATTCCAAATTAATTTTTTTAGAAATCAGAAAACAATCAAAATTGCTCCTAAACTCAAAATAGACCATTTATACTTTCTATTATATTTTGAGATCAAATATGCTCTCGTTATCCTAAGAGATCATAAATATCCTCCGTCCCAAATTTTTAGTGATGTGGCAAGCCACATATATCTAAGTCCCTCTACTTAAGCATTGCCAACTAGGATTCACAAAAATTGTTGGCGGAGGGATCAGTCTCATGATTTGCCACATCACTAAAAATTGGGGGTGTTAACTCTTGAGGATATTTTTAATCTCTTGAGATAACAATAAGGATATTTTTTTATCCTAAAATATAACAGAGAGTATAAGTGGTTTATTTCGTATAATTCCAAATAATTTTGACCTTTTTCTATTTAAAAATTAATCATTATCCGATTGTAAATCAAATTTTTACATATAATAACTTCTAAATAGAATGTTTGATATCATATCTAATAGTTTCATGATTTCAATAATAATAGTCGATGTAATATGTGTGTGCTTTATTTTGTATAGAACTATTAGGAATTTTAGAAAATTTCAGACGCACATTCAGAATTCATTGTTTAATACTCCTAATAAATAGAAAAAAAATATTTCAAACTCAATTCTGAAATAGGCACCAAATTAACCTTAATTCGGCCTTCTTATGATTATAATTATAATTAGAATAGAGAAAGCAACTTAAATTAGCAAACAATACACCGCCTACTACTAAAATACAAATTTTGCCTCCAATTTAATTTTCAGCTAATTTATAATTTTCTCTTTTTTGAAGAGGTATTTTCTACCAATGATGACTCTGATGAGTGGCAACGTCTTCGCGGAGCCACTCTAACCGGCTGAGATACGTCCGAGCCAATTAAATGCGGGAAATTCAGCCGAGCTTTAGAGCCACGAATTTTATAAGCGGCTTTGTCATAAGCCAATGCTGCATCTTCGGGTGTCTCGTAAGTTCCTAGCCAAAGCCTAGCGCCTTTCCTATCGGGGTTTCTTATCTCCGCCGCGAACTTACCCCACGGTCTCCGCCTGACACCTCTGTACCGGTTCCAATCACCAGGCGCGTGCACATCACGTGCCACTATAGGCTCCTCTTTTGCTACCTCCTCATGCTCCAATTTATCGACATATTGCCACGGACTATATATATTACTAGTTACAATATCTCCCCAACTAATTTCTGCTGTTGATGGAGAGCTATCGTAACGTGAAATTGGATTATTGATAATTTCTGTATTACTAATATTGATTGGATCAAACATCGAAAGGATTTGAGAAAAATCGGAATCATTAACAAGATGAAATTTGATGTTTTCAAGGATGGAAAGATCATCATTTGAGATGGTGGTGGTTGTTTGTTGGTACATTTTTCTTTTTCTTGAATTATAAGGAATTTTTGTTTTGCTAAAATTGAAGAAGTTTAGAGGTAATTATGAGTATTGTGGAGTGTGAATGAATGGAAGCAACCAATTCTTTTTTCATTTTATAGGAAATCTTATTGTCCACTATTAAGTTAAAATAATATTTATGTGATCCAACACATGGTCTTATTCTTTTTTAAAATTATCAAGTGTGTATCTTAGAGGAATTTCTTGGAAGCAACAAGCCCATCAATTTATTTTTTTATTGGGGAAAATAACCTTTTTTTAATTCTTCTATTTATAATAATTGATTAATTATTGTTTTTTCCTTGGAATTGACACCTCATTTTTCCTTGAATGGGACATCTTTCCTCCAGTTTTACTCCTCCATTATATTATTTCGAAATATTCAATAATATTTATTCAATTTTAAAAAATAATTTTATACATAATTTTTAATTTATTTTTATTGTTTTTCTGTTATATTGTTCAAAATACTATATTTATTACATTCAAAAGTAATCATTTATTACTTTTTAATTCTTATACCAAGTTAATATATAGTATAGACAAATAAAGATGAACGGAGAAAGTATTAAATTACCAACACTTCTGTGTAAGGTAAATTTAGTTATGAATGAACTGTGTTATACACTACAAGGTTTCAAGTTCAAATTTTATTGAAACAAAATAGCCTTAATAGATAGGTAACTTAGCTATTGTTGATTGAATAACATAATCGATGTCTCATAAAATTAATTAAAATGCACAAAAATTAGTTCAAATAATACGATTATAAAAAAAAAACCTTCTATAAAGAAACTTATTTTCTTATTTAAAAAAATATTTTTTTGATTAATTAACTATTAAAAAATTAAAACATATTTTCCTCCACATACACCCGGTATAATAATACTTTACGAGATAAATTCCTTTTTTTTTTCTTTTCTCCAAGCCACTTGACATATTTTATTTCGTGAGATAACAATGTTCGACGTGGCCAACTTATTTAAGTTATATTTATAGATTGTAATTTATAATTAATCTGAACAAATATAGAAGTTAGTATGTCTTATTGTTAAATAGAGAAAAGTCAATTTAACAAATAGAAAGCCCACAAATTATAACATGTGATAATTTGAACGTAAATTAATTTTCTAACACACTAATGTAAACAGAAAGAAATGGATTTGGATTTTGGAGGGACTTATGTGTTAATTTCAATTTTAGTTCTTATTGTTTTAACCAAGTTGATTTCTTTTTGTGTGGGTTTTAATTAAATAGAGACAGGTTAATTAGTTATTAAAATTGTTTTATCAATAATAAATTTCATACTACTAAGTAATCAATTGTTGCATCTACTGCTCTTAAATAGACATGATATGACGCAACTTCATATCACTGAGGACATGATCTTAGATAAAAAAGATGAAGGTAGTGTATTAGGATAGAAGACTAGTAGGGGTAGAATGATGTTTTGCCTTGTGATAGTAGTAGGATTGTAAGATTAGTCGTGTCATTATATTATATTATTATTGGCCGTCATTTGTTTTGGTACTTGTATTATATTTATGAGTTTCCAATTGCTTTCTAGTATAGTAGTTTTTGTATCTATTTTCTGCTTTTGGAGATGATATATTTATGGTGAGAATCTTTCGTAAATAGACTCTCTATCTCTATAAGATAATAAGAAAGTTTGCGTACATTCTATCCTTTTCAATCCCTACTTATAAAATTTGAGTGAATTTATCTGCTGCTCTTGAATTTATATTCATCAATCAACGAAAAGTCAGATAAATTTAGGGTCAACAAGTGAGACTAGAAAAATTATCATAATTTTTCAACAACATAGGCAAAAACTAACTCCTGCTTATATTTCATTTGCTCTATTTTTTTATTTTATATTTTTCCATAGCGTGTATAAAATAAAATAATTGGAAAGTCAAATTGAGAAGGAAGAATGGTCAAAATCATGTACAATTAAAAAAAAAGGAATAATTTTGGTACACATTTTTCTTGACCGTACTGATATATACACACATTTTAGCACGTTACGGAGGCAATTATTTTTTTAATATAATTTTTAATAATAGTATATATTACTCTCTCTATTCCAATTTTTATGACACTGATAAATTTTTTTATATCTTTTTAAAATTGCAAGTTATTTAGTCATTCTGAATTATAGTGCTACTTACATCATTCTTAAATAATACATTTTTTTTATAGTTTCAATTTATGTGACATAAAATTTTGAGAGTCAATCAAATTTTTATGTCTTCTAAATATTTTTAGTTATTATTATAATGATTTATAATATCTGATGCATAATTTTCAAATGACAAATATTACTTATTTTGTTTTAATTTTCGTGACACTGATAAAATTTTAAAAATTATTTAAATTATTGAGGCCTAAAGATGTATGTTATGTAGAACCCACATGAACAATGACTACATTTGCATTGATTGAGATAGTTAAGGCCTACAAATTTTGTTTGTAAAGCTTAGTTTGATATCTTTCACAACGAGCATAAGGCCATTTCTGTTGTCCGCATATATTTTATTTGTGACTTATTGATAGATTATTTGTAACTTATTAACACACCTTGTCACGATCCAAACTTTCAAGTTATACAACGCCTGTTAAATCCCATCTACAAACAAGTCAACCCAAAGCCCTCAGCACCTGTCCGAATAGCTAAGCATAACAATAGCTAACAACATACAAAATAGGCCAACAACCACCTATCTCAAGATCTAAAAATCACCTGTACAGAGCTAGAAAGGAGAATATATTGTGTGATCCATCTCAGCTAAAAATAAATAAATAAATAAACCCCATTACCTACTATGATGAATTCAGGCATAGATACATACTTAAATTGGACTATGTAAGACAAATTTCATATTTACAAATATGGAAATTTACCTGTACCCCATAGCAATCACTTGAAAACAAACTTTGGGAAAGATGAATGTAAATGAGAATCAGGAACACAAGTTTACAGCCGCATCATCATCACAGTCAAAGATCTTCCCAACTCAAAAAGGCAAACAAGATGGAAATAATGAAGTTCAGTGCAAAATATGGCTATCAATGAGATACTTTTGAGTCTACAAGTTTCATTCAACTTTAAACGGGTGAAACTGTCTGCTAAAGCAGAAAACATCTATGGTCGGAAAGCCATCAAAAAAAAAAGGAAAAAAAAACTGGCCAGCAGCCACTGTAATTCTTCCTAACATCGCCCTACTCCATCATCACCTTAACCAATAGGGTGCCGTCTCCTGCAAATTTTACAAGTCGAAAATCAGCAGATGAGAGATAACTGACCGTGTAAAGAATTTTTGAGCATTTAAACAGGTATCTATCTTATTTTCCAAGTTACTAATTTAGGATAGTGTAAAAATACTTCATGCAAGTATATAGAAGTTTAACTCATTAGAGAATAAAGGCTTCTAGGGTTCTAGCATTCAACTGGTAGGGAAGAATACTCCGCCAATTTATTTTTTGTTTGAGAAGCATCCTTTCAGTGACATTGAATTGACTAAGTGACCCTGCCCCTTTTCCAAGAACACAATACTCCACTGGCGGAACTTGCGGATCAGTCAATCATAGGACCTTCCCTTATCAGATTTTTAATACGAACATTTCATAGGTCAATATATAGACCATGACTAGCTGCTAAATGACTGGAAAATTTAATCCCGGGATATATTAGACTAACTACTACCTCTTCGATCGGCCTCGGTCTTCCTCATAATCCATCACTCCACCAGATTCAGAGTAGATCTCCTCATGCCCTCTGAAGTCAACATCGGCCTGCTTACAGTTTGTAGCTTCTGCCACAGAGTAAGTAAGACAGATCGACAAAAATATCCCAGTACTTAAATATAAAATGAGTCTTCAACATAACGAAAGGCTTAAACACGAACTGAGGGTCATTAGGACTCAAATGGGCGAACTACGAAGACATTCTACCCAAAAAAGGAATCTCACAACCCAGGTAGACCAAGTCCATCTGCTGAAAGACATGCTCTCCATTCAATATGGTCTGATGCATTGTGAAGTTATGCCCATAGGTTTCACTTCTTAGAAATCAACAAAGAACTCATCTCTTGAAAATATATACTTTACTCACCTTCAAAGAGATTGACTTCTTCACCTCATCAACCCTTTCTTCAACTTCCTTCCGGTGCTTCTTGTCTGATTCACTCATTGCATCTGCCCATTTGATTTTCTCTTGAATTGAGACGAGAAGATTGTCTGATGTAGTCAACCTGTTTATCATCAAAAAATGAAATAAATTTATGAGTAGGTTCACAATTACAATGAAATCTCGTAGTTAGCATGCAAAACATTCATGATTCACAAGGATCGCATTGTAACACCAAGTTTACACCAGAGTAGCACCACAATGTACAGAAAAACATCAAACTCTCTTAATTTTATCTGTCACCTAACTTTGGTGGTATACCACAAGTCCGCAGATTCAACTAATATTTGATCTATGGCACAGAAAGCTGTATGGGATTGTACTCTGTAAAAAGTGGTTCTCATATAATTTCCACCACCTAAGTTACAAATTTACATTTCCAAAGTTGTGTCGTTTATAGTTGCAATAAGAGAATAAGTATAATAGTAATTGAAAAACAGATAAATAATAGTTGTAAAAAAAATGGATAAAAATAAGGCTGGAAGGCTTCATTATTAGCTCAAATAAAATGAATGATCATCTAGACATGATTTCTCTTCATTTTCAATAAGGTAGAAAAGTTTACTAAAAAGATGATTTTCATGCCATAAGAGTGAGAAATTAAATGAACATTCATAAAAACATGCAACTGGAGGCAAATAAGCAGCCTTTTCACTGACCCCCTGCGTCAGCATTAGTTAGCAAGTACCACCAAGGTGTTCCCACTAGTTCCTCCATCCTGTGGACCCCACAGCATTGGTGAGACTCTCTACAGACTTGGGGAAGCATAGGAGGCTCAAACGAATTAATGCAGTACAATAGCATTGGCATAAAGACATTCTAAAAATTAGGATCCTAGAGTGAAGCCTCTATGGTTCTCGGGATTGACTCGCAGGATACTAACCTTGAAACCAGAATAGATAAGGAATAACATGCTATATAAACGGCTACTGATAATGGGTTAACTCTAATTCCTAAACAAGTGAATATAGATGCATCATCTAAGCGTTTGTGTAGAACATTCTCAGCACCCCTTCACGCAAAACATGACTTGGACACATGCCCTATACAATTTCATACTTAACCAATTTCTTGACTATTAAATCACGTTGAATGGACACGAGGATCCACAAGGACACATCCAAAGACCAATCCAGACTCAACAATCTCTTTGGTAGGTAAATATGATAAATTTTATCAGAAAATAGAACATAACATGAACACAACTCAGTTATGGAAAAACCGAAAGGGGAGATGCAAAATAATCCAACCAAAATAATAACTAGTTACATATCTCGAGGAGGGCTCAAATTAAAGAACCCCAAGAACCTTATTCTATCCTATTCTCTTTTAACCTTTTCAACAAACACAAGCATTTGTTACTGTTAGCTCTTTCCTTGACGATTAGTCCACCTTTCCACTTTTCACCTTTTACAAGCAAGAAGCAGAATTCCCAGAACACCCAAGATCTCAGAACTGAACAGCAGGCCTCAATGTCTACTCCCCTTTAATACATCCATCATTGAGCTTGTGTCACATTCCAGCATGTGCAATGTTGCCTTCTTTCCTTCATCATTTCAAGTTACGTCACCAAGACACACACCGACTAAAGAGAAGACCCTCCAACCAAAAAACGTTAACTCTTTTTCAAATCTGTGTTCAAACCTAACTTAATGTTTTCTGTCCATCCTCCTTAACCAAATCTACTTCAATCCAAAATACAACCTCCACTGGATCCTCATGTCTTCCCAAGTCCCTAGTTGCCTATCCATGAGAATGGAAAACCACCCACTAACTTGCTATATAAGTGCTTCACTGGAAACAACATAATCTACATCTCCTTTCCCTTACTCCTAACAGATTTTCTTGTTTCTTGACAGTAGTGCTTAACTTCAAATAACAGTAATTAAATCTGAATAGGTCATCTGCTCATCATATTGTAGGCCAACAACAATGGCAGATCTCTATAACCAAACAGAAACAGGCTGCACTTGCTTTTCTTAAAAGGAAACTAAAAATGAAGAAGAATCAAAGGATCCACGCACCAAGTTCCATAGCTTTTGGTTCGTTGTCCAATCATTGATTTTCCTACGCCCTGAGGGGAATTACTTCCCCTTTGGTTGAAAAAAGGGGATGAAAAAAATAAGTTGACTGAGCTCAACTTTTTCACTAATAACTATTTTCGCAGCCCTTTCAATAAAAGTTCCACAGCTTTTGGTTCACTATCCGATCTAATGTTAAAGCATTTTTTGCTTCTTTTTCTTATGTTATGACGGGTAACCGCACTGTTTGAGTTTTCTCATACAGCAGAGTATCCTTTCCTTTTTTTTTTTTGAGTAAAGGTAACTTGCAGCAGAGTATCCTTTTCTTTATCTGTGTCATCCTGCTTTGAGAAATTTTGAAGTCTTTGACTTCAAATGCTTTGATAAGTGATAGAATTCAAATTGAAATTACATAGATATGTTTCCACTATAAGCCAAGTCTCCTTATTTTTCAGCTTACGATCAATATCCACATCTGTCATATATGTGTAGGCAGCCTCAGCTTCAAATCTATTAATATGACAATCATAAGAGCAGCTCTTCACCATGGTCCAATCCACATCTCATAAAATACTGAAGAAATTGGTCAGAGCCCATAAGCAGATTATGTAACTCATATCACTTCTATAAGCTAGACTGGCTGTTTTATATAAGAATGATACAAAAAAAAGGAAATCTTTAGGAACTGGCATGCAAAGTACAGCTCAGTAAGTTATTATGAAGGTAAGGAGATCAAGACACATAGGGGAACAAAAGATAACAACTCTCCAAGACCAGCTATTCGTGAACAGAAAATGTTTGTCGTTATATATAGGACAACAGAATCTCAAAAGAAAGATCATATTGTCAAGCCAACACACAACCCCAAGCCCAACCAAGAAATAACCAATAATATACTAAAACAGATAAAATAGGGCATGTTACAATGATGTGGCAATCAGAACCATCTAAACAAGAACATAGATATACCAGTCAGTTAATGTCTGTAGCATATTCCCCAATTGACCAGGTCTGAGATCTCTCCCTGCAGCAAATTGCACCTATAATTGTGTGGAGACAGTTAATTACCCCATGTCAGCACATTGCAACCAGGAGTTCATGAAACAGCAAAAACATCATACCAACCTCAAAGCATCTTTTCAACTGATCCAGCTTTCCTCTTACTATGCCCTATCCATGGATGCAGAAAAAAGGGGAATTAGTAATTCTTTTTAATAACAGACTGAGACATCAAATCAGTAATTAGCTGCAAAGCCCCACTCCCCACCCCTGGTAAAAACAGAGAGAGAGAACAAGGAAAGAGAAGGAAAAGGCAAAAGTAAGCTACACATAACCTGGAGGCAACAGAACCCATATTAAAAAATAAGTTAAACTTCTACCCGGAATGCTAAATAATCTAGCCCAGGAACATCAATAGACGCAAATTCCTATGATAAACTTTAGTACAAGACATTTCCAATAGTGGAAAGTACAACTAAATCTCAATTCATAACAAAATGATCCAGGGAGCGAGCTAATACTCACCACATACATGCACTCATTTATGAGAAAATCTTCAAGTTCACGCACATTTGTGACATCCAACTCCTGCATAAGTTGATCATATGGAAGCTCCTGGAAAGAAAAAAGGGGTCATTATTGGCGACTACTCTAATAACAAAGGACATCAGTTAAAAACAGTCAATATGAAATTCATCGTCAAAGTTTGTTGATATATGAACATGGTTTTCATGAAGAAACACAAAAAGAAAGTTAAAGACTGAAAAACATACACAGATTTTATTATTCTGCTATAACAAACGAGCTTGAGATATATGCCGCTCATGCAAACCACCGGAAAATATCTCACAGGTAGTACGATATACAGAATTATTGACATTGAACAAGGTAAGCATATAACAAAGTATCCAATATTTACTTACCACTACATACCCAGAGTAATCCCACAAGTGAGGTATCCCGTATTTACTTGAATAGCATTATTCAAGTTATCACCAAATAGAATACTTTATCATAGCAATGCTATCACCAAATAGAATACTTTATCATAGTGGAATGACTACAATCACATGTTCCGTGACAACAAAAGGAAGGAGAAACACTGACCACATCCAAACAAAGGGAGTCTGAAGCAAACAACTATAATAGTTAGTACTGATTCGATCCATGACCAGATGCTAAAAACAAAATTCAAGAATTCCAACAAACAAGCACCACAAAGCTCTGCCAAGCTGTCCAATTCATTACAAGCTCTTACATTTTTAGCATTAACTAGCTGAAGAATGTTAATAAGGATACATCAATTGCTCACTTTTGCCATAAAATAAATTACAACGCTAAAAGGCTTGTTACACCTGTATGTAGAGTACCTTGCTTGTCTCAGCTAGTGTAAGCACAGTAAGTTGCTTCAACTTGAGAGCTTGGGCAGACACCAACTCAGGAAGACGACCAGCAGTACCTAGAAAACCACATACAAGCTGAAACTGATAAATTTGAAAAGAAACATATAGAACTCAGGAGTACATCGTCATCCCTTACAAGACAACCCTGGTCATTCATAGGTTCATGATAAATTAGCGAAAGGTATTTTTCTCTAATCTATATTTTAAGCAATTATTACAAATGAAATTTCATCTCTTTGGTGATGCAAAAAATAAAAAGGAAATCAAACCACTGACTGTCTCTCTTTTTGCCAGAGAAAGAGTAAATGTGTAGGAAAATTAGACATAGTCCTCTTTCCAGTGGAAGTTTTACCACTATCACCAAATCTTTTTCCATAAATGTAAGTGAAAGTAAGCACTAGCAAACTTGAGGATGCTACAATGTGATTCAGCCATGAAATTAAAAAATGCATAACAGCAGAAAAGGTAGCTAAGGCCTCATTTGTTGTCATTAACATCAGAATCTGAATATTAAGATGTCTCTAAAACTGAACACAGACAATTAAGATCTTTTGTTTCAATATTTAAATGTGTATAATTTATCTTTCTGAACATAATCAATATAAATTAAAAATAAAATACTATAAAAAGCTCATTTCAACAAAATAAATTTTTATAGAAAATAATCTTTTAAAGATATAATAGAATATTTGATATTTCAACAACACTTTTATGCGAAATATCGACCTTACCAAATTTGTTGAACAACCAAATTCTTACAAGCAAAAAGATTATCATAACTTAAACTTGGAATATGATATTACTTTATAAGTGGCAATTGTGTATGAAGTGATATTTTTTTTATTTGCACCGAGTGTCCGTGTCTCTTAGAGCCCCGACTAATCCTGGAGGTGCACAGGCCCTCGGCAAGGAGTTTCCCACAAGTGCACCACGGTTAATTCAGATTTTACCCAGTCCGATGGCCCTCGGAAATTGTTTGCACCTAGTGGGTTTCGATATTAAAACCTTAAAAGGAAGCAAACCCCAGGGCTCAAGTCTATTAGCACCAGGTCAACCCCTTAGGGTTAATTGTGTATGAAGTGATTACTGAAAAGGAATAGAAATATATCATATTTGTAGTATTATATCCTATATGTAACAACTCAACCCGCTAGTGATATTGTTCGCTTTGGTCCTAGGCCCGCACGGCTTTAAAACACGTCACTAGTAGGTAAGGCCTGTTTACTTATATACCCAGCATCTCTCCTGTGTTTTGCCATATGGGACTTCTCATCTTAAGACGGATTGTTGCATACACCCTTTCTCTATGGATTCAGAGTCCTCGTTGAGGTTTGCCTCACCATATGAGATTTGTCTAGACTCGGCACTGAAGTTTGCCCGGCCTCACTGGAATTTGCCTACTCAGTTGAACTCTGACCAACATCGACAAGACTGGCACAGGAGTAGTTTTGATACCATTTGTAACAGCCCAACCCGCGAATGATATTGTCCGCTTTGGGCCTAGGCGCGCACAGCTTTAAAACTCGTCACTAATAGGTAAGGCTTGTTTACTTATATAGTCAGCATCTCTCTTATGTTTTACCGATGTGGGACTTCTCATCTTAAGATGGGTTGTTACATTATATACATCAGCCAAAAGAAACAAAGAAATAAATTAATGAGCAAAATAGATAAGAGATAGGTGAATGAAGATCTTTTAAAGAAATAATCCTATCTACTACTATTACTTGATGATATAGATGCTATGCGGGAACAAAAATTTTATTAGTCTTGTCATGACAGTCAAATCCACATCAACCAAACAATTTGATTGACATTGTAAAATTTTTGGAATCATACCAGTTCAAGAAGAAAATGATTTGGTTGTTGATTGTTAGTTGGAGAGTGAGAAGTGTGAAAAAAAATAAATCAATGAAGAAAACGAGGAAGCAAAGATTTTGGCAGAACTAAAGTCGTATGTGTTTTCAGAGTCCGAATTGTGTTAAGACTTTGTTACCAATATGATTCATTTAGACTTATTTGGACTCATTCAGACCTGTTCAAAACTCATTAAGAACTTTTAAAAGAGAATAAACAAATACACTTAATGGATTAAATCTACATAATTAAGATCCATAGCTTAAAAAAACAAACACTTTTAATGTCTGAGATCTAAATGATTAACATTCAAACCTCATTAAGTACAAGCAAATGAGGCTTAAATAATGGCCTTATTAACTTTCCAGACAGCAATGAACTCGGTTATGGAGATACAACACTTGAGAAATTAACATCTATGTTGCTCGGATTCGGGTGAGAGGGTCCAGTATGAGTGCGGATCTAGAAGTCAGATCCTTCATGATATAAATTTTAAGATCCGAGGATATAGATTCAAGTGCGGATATGGGTACCGAAATTCAGCTTAAAATAATTCAATATCTGGAAAAACCCTAAATTATGAATATTATGTGGAGAACTTGAGGAAAATATTGATCAAGAAGAGAGTCCTGGAAGAGATAAATGGAAAATGAGTGATATAAATTTCTCTATACAAGTTATTCCTTTTTCTTCAATTACACCTTAGCTTGTGTATAAATTATAAAAATCATTGAATCTATATGAAATTTCTATGTCGAATTTGGTCAAAGTACCCAATTTAGTTGACCAGAACAGGTATGGATTCCACACAATTGTCGTGACGACTTGGGTATGATCACAGATCCCAAACCCTTGTCATGTCAAGATAGGTACGGATCCCACACCCTCAAATCGGGTATTACATCCCTTTGTCATGTCAACATAGGTGCGGCAACAAAAGTGAAGAGTCCAAGTAGAGGCCAAGCAACATAGGTTAACATTGATATCCTCATTGCACGCAGACTATATTAGCAATTAGAAGAATCTTCAAGTTATTATACATATGAGCAAAAGTATATTCTGTCTCAACGAAATACCTCAAAATGATAAGGTACAAGTTCTCAATATAATAAAATTTAATCTGAAAGCAGGGAAAATGAAGAATTACAGATAAAATGGCATAATGGCAATAAAAAGAGCATTGTTAAAATCTCAAACCTGAAAATCAAATCCAATTAGCTACCCACCCCACCCAGGAAAAAATGCTTCTGAATAATCAGATGTAAAAAAATGTACGCTTACTTTTATAGTCACTCCATGTCCCATGAGCAAACAAACGAAGCAAATCAAGATATACAGAATTCTCGGTTCCTTCAAGCTGCATACAGGTTCCAATAAAAACCAATTAACCACAAATATGAAAGAGATCCCAAAGTGTTTATACAGCAATATGGCAATATGGAGTAAACTACATGAACTTGCAAATAGTATATCAAAATGCATTTTCTTTTCAGGAAAGTTGTGGTGCTCCCGATAGTCCTCGGCATTGAAACAAATGCTTTCTATACCCGTAATTTTCAAAAACTTACTGTTCAAGATTCAACTCAAAGTTAGATTTATTTTCCAGCATAATCAACTATAATCTAAGTCTGTGGTGCATGAATCTGACCTGAACCTTATGATTCAACATTGAATCACAGATGAAGTTTATAGTCAAGAAATACCACAATAGAGTGCTCACTCCAGATATTGTCTAACCTGACTTCCCAAAAGTACTTCTTCTCCCCTTTATTCTCAGATGTATACCAAATTTTCATAACGAAACTCTAAAAGAGGATCAAAACCTGAGTATGAAACCCATTTCAATATCCCCTTTAGGCTCTGAATTTGATTGGATTGAGAGGATGAACCCAAGTTATTTCCTCATCAATGATCACTCTACAGCATCCACTATGCTTCTATAACCTCTTTTAAAATCGTACAAATCTTTTGTAGTATCTTGATTCTATATAGTTGCGTTTCCTGATATCCACATATGCATAGAGTATTTCACTTTCGACATGCAGCCGTTAAATAAACAGGAGTTTGCAGCTCATTAGCAAAAAATTGTTGTCCATTAATCCTTCTGTCCCACATCCCCAACTTTTTACTAATACTACGAGAACAACCCAATGTGACCAGGAAATCCACTAATCAAAAATCATCAGAAAAATGCCATCACATTCCAGATAAATCCCAATCGAAGCATAACATAAACACAACACTCTGGAGGGCAAATACCTAGAAACCGAAAAAAAAAAGATTTACAATAATCAATTTGTCGAAAAACCTACTAACCCAATTATCAGAAAAATAAATCAAAATCACTATCAGAAAGTAACACATAAAGGAATTGAAACCTCAAGAACGCTGGGAACCGAAAGAATCTCTGAGAAAGCGAAGAGTGAGGGATGCGAAGTGGCTTCCACAATCACGTTGGTCAGGGCAGAACCCTTGAGCGTTGATGCTTGTTTCACAAAAAACTCGATGTGCTCCGCTTGCTTTTGTTCGATATCCATCTTCTATAGAGGAATTTGAATTTCAAGTACTAATCACAAGAAAAAAAATTCAGGGATTCAATAACATTTATAGACAAAAAAAGTATTAGGGTTTCTGATTTCTGAATTACAGACTATCGGAAAACAAACAGAGAAGGGTTCTTTTACTGTAAAATTTTTGGAGATTAAGAACGTCTGTCTGATTTTTGTATGATGCAATGAACCCCTTGCGGATCATTTTATACTTCTGGTTTACTTGAGTGACCTTTTTGAACATGGTGTTTAGAGGTTGATATTTTTGAGAAGAAATCTGTTAAAAATAGTATTATTTTATTTTTAATAAAATAATATTATTTTATATTTATTTTTTTAAACTCTACTTGTAAAATTTTATTGAGTATCTTGTTATTTTATATTTTAAAATTGAAATTTTTGTTTAAAATTTATGTTGTTTTAATTAATAATTAAATTAATTATTACTTAAGAAAATATTTAATAATTGAGAAATTAAGATCTAATGAATGTTTACAAAAATGAATATATTTTTATTCATACTTCATGAATATCTTTTGCATAAATCATTTTCAAGAGTGAGAATTAAACTGTTTGTATTTTGTTTTTGAGAGTTTTGACAGTTCATTTCAAGAAGCAAGAAAATTTGTATTCGTGCAAATGATCAAGAGATCCAACACTAGTGGATGCAACCTTTTCGACTTTCACAATGTATGAATTTTCATTGATTGAACTTCAAAATCTATGCTTATTAGTAAGTTATTAGTATAAAGTTCTTTAAACCGAAATAAATGACCAACCTTTTAGATAGTTTTAATATAGAAATTTGACAGTATAAAATATGTTAGTCATCTAATTTATGTCACGAGTTAAATAATTATAAATTAAATTATTAATAATTAATTTATTGAAATAGGATAATTATTCTAGTGCAACTCATAATTTATTAAAAACTACGAATAATTTTAAATGCCTTAAAAGATTAGCATAAATACTTGTGCGACGAGTGATTAATAGTTAAGAAAAGTAACAATAGTATAATTAATTAATTGTGAGCTTTTGTAATGAATCAAAATAAAATTATTGAAAATTAATGTCATAAAAGAACATATTACTAAGTCCTTCATATTGATATAAATATTATAATTTAGTTCTTTTAAAATAAATAGATGCACTTGGGATATGCAGGACTAAAGATAATGTTGTGTTTGCATTTAAAATATTCATACGGATAGATAGATATATTGAAATTTTAAATACTCATATAAAATTTTATCTGACGTAATAAAATATAAAATATATATCATACTGTTATTGTTTATATGTATATTGGAGGAATCAGTTGATTCACATTAATTGTCATGATAACTATCTAAAAATTCTTATGATATTCGATATTGAAATGTAACAAACTTATTCTCAAAATACCACAACATTGACGACAACTTTGCTCATCCTCCTCAATCAAATCTTGCAAGCGATTAATGTGTTAAACAAAATTAGTACTTTGACAATTTATTCTTGTAAGTATTTAAGAGAGGAAGACAAAATAGTAATTTAAAATTTAAGATTATAATCATTCTCTAAAATATTAACTTTTTAGGTGTAAGTAGTTATTTTATATAGGAAAAAGGCTCAAATATGTCATCAAATTTTAACAAAAGATTCATTTATGTCATTCGTTAAAAGTTTGATTCAGATATGCTATTGATGTTAAGGAATTGACTCATTCATATCATTATTTTTTAACCGTAGTTTTGCAAAATCACCTTTTTTTAATTTGGCCATGTCATCTTTTTTTAAAAAAAATAATCTCTAAATAATTTAAGAAAAAAATCCACAAAAGTAAGAATATTTTTTCTTAATTTTTTTTAGAATTTTTTTTTAAAAAAATGGCGTGGCCAAATTAAAACATGTCAAGTGTAAAAGGTGGTTTTACAAGCCCATAGTTAGAAAATAGTGACATGGATAAGTCTTTTCCTTAACCACAATAACATATTTGAACCAAATTTTTAATAAATGACATAAATGAACCTTTTGTTAAAATTTGATGACATATTTGAGTCTTTTTCCTTTTATATACCATAATAATATAAAGATAACTAATAAATCAAAATCAACAAAGTCAAACTTAGCTTGTAATAAGTAAGTCTAAAACTTGCATATGGATCACACATCTTTGCTACGTATCATATACATCCCTATTTAAAAATAGTTAACATCCCCAGTTGTTAGGCAAATTTAAATTTTAAAAAAATAAATACAATTAAGTTGTTGATTAAGTCACAAATGATTGAAAATTAGAAAGCTGACTAATTATTGGTGCATGTGCATGGTACAAGCATGGGATCTTAAAATATCATGTCAAACACGCCTTTTGTTGTGATCTGAACTTAATATGATGACATTTATTTGAACGCACAAAGACAAGTCAATCTAAGATACTGATTACACATATTAAAGCAAGAATTAAAGTGAAAATAACAATTCAAATAAACTAAACGAGTGGATACCTAGATCAAGACTCTTAATATTTTAAAATTATGTGTCACGTGTACAAATTCCTAAATATTATATTGAACTTTGAAGAAATACAAGCCTCAGTGTCTTGTATTAACATTTTTTAGATTAATAGAGGCTTCATAGATATTGAATAGAGATAGTTAATTGAAATTTATTTTTCGATTCTTATTCATTGGAAACTATTATTGAAGGAGATTCATTTAATAAAGTGATAGCTTGAGTATTCTTCCGCCGATGAGTGTGATGTGATGAGAACTCAGGTAGTTCTCTTGGAAAATCGGTAATGATTCTTCAAGTGTTGGTCACGCCAAGGGTATCCTTTTAGGGCGTGACAGAGTCCATCGAACTCACCAAGAAGAACATCAATTCTGATGAAGTTACAGAGAATTTGAAGAATGTATGTTCTGTAATTTTCACTGAAGATAAAAAAGATGGAGTATCAATCAACTCCATTTTTCTTTAATTATCTAGACGCAAGCTTTTCTTCAGCCACGAGAAAAATTCAAAATTTCTTTTGCAGAATCTAAGAAAAGAAGAAGAAGCCCATTTTGGATTGGGAGAAGAGAGGAATGAAAGGCATCTTTAAATTTGAAAATTAATTTAAAAAAATTAAAAGTAATAATTAAATATAATCTTTTATTTATCATACAATTAGAAGAGGACACGTGTATAATTTTAATCTAAAGTTTCTCTCATCTTTTTTTTTTTGCAATAAAATGTGAATTATTATTATCAGCAACTAACCAAACTTCAATACGAATGAGGCAAAAAAGGAGAAATCAACCTTACTATACTACATTCAGAATCTGCCATCTAATAACTTGATCTCTAATTACATAGCCTATCTATAAAGGAAGATCCTTTTCAAGTTTGGGTTTACTAGAGATATCAACATATTGTTTTAGCTCTTTTGTTCGAAAGGACTTTAAGGGCGTGGTGGCCTAATCATCGAGGTGAAGTTGGGACCTAAAAAATCGAATGGAACAATATATAGACAAGTAAATCCCTTATGGGTTTCAAGGTATTCCTTTAATTATTAAGAGTTAAGGTACCTAACACTCAAAGGAAAGTAGACTACTCAAGAATTTTTTATTAATTATTTGTTTATTTGTTGGAATTGAATTTGAATAAATAAATAATTAATAAAAGACGGAATCACTGAAATCTTGTTTCGTCTTCACTGGGAACTTAGTAAGGAGTAAACCTTTTTATTTTGGGATTATCTAGAGTTTGAAAATGATAACCCCTTTCCTTATTTGGTGCACCTACTTGAGCCAGATGAAAGGAAACTTTCACGTCCGATTTTGAGAGGGGAGGGGGGAAGGGGGAGATCCTATAGAATCCTATTCCAATTTTTCTTTTGCTAGGCCCATAACTAAAAAGTCCACTTTTTTACGATTACGAGAAATTTCGATACATTGCAATCCTTTCTTTAATAATGTCCATGATTGTTGCAAGATGATGCTTCTCTATATCTGTTGCACTTTAAATATTTTTCGATTCCTGGCTTGACAAATGAGGTATGTCATGACCCTAGCTACCATTTGCTTTTTGAATTTGCTCCAATGTCTTCTCTTTATCTATTTCAAATACTTTGTTATCTCATAATCTGGCAAGTCGATATCACACCAATTAAATAGCTACCTCCTTAGTATACTTATCCATTTACATGTACAGAATAAATGTTGTGGATCTTCAAAATTTTGGTGATCATATAGCATACAATCAACATTATCATATAGCATACAATCAACATTATCACAGATAACATTAGTTTTGTTTATACTAAATCAGCATTTTTAAAACTAGATTTCTCTTCCATCAATGTCATATAACTTTGAGTTATTAAATATCTTTCAACAGGTGTTAAGGTATATGAATCTTGTTGAAGCCGGTTCTTATGTGTGTGGCCATGGGCTTTCCCTTCATATCACAGCCGTAAAGTCTATAAGGATAAAGTATTGGCTAAGCACCTTTGCTTCGCCCCTATTCTTTCTCTACAATAAAGGTATCGACAGAAATCAGTCCCTAGCTTCAGAAGTGGCAGCAGTGTTATCGTATAGTTGAGAAAGGCTGCTTTTAGGAGTGATCTTTCTAGGTCTTTCCTAAGAGAGAGGGAATAAATAGGTTGCCTGCACAAATAGGTTGAAAGAATGAGGTCCATCTGCCATCAACTTTAAGTAAAGTAAAATCATTCTCGAATTCGAAGTCAAAGCCCTAGAGCACGGAACTCGAAATCCTAGAAGTCACTTGCACTTTTGCTTATACCATACTTAATTTCAACTTATTTAAAGTCTTCCAATACCAACTGCTATCATTTGGTGGAATGTGTCCCTAGAAATGATCTTCATTTCTCATATTTAAATCTCTTTTTTTTATTTGACAAACTCTTTTCTATGCTATCAGTGATATTTTTCTTTGATCCTGAGTACTCCCTCATTAGAAGTCCCTGCATTTTCTATCCACCTCCTTGACCATACTTTGAGGAAGTATAAAAACTAATGCCCAATAGTTATGTACTGCACTTAATATATATATTATGATTCGTACTTTTCCTGCATAAAAGAGGTTGTCTTGTTGAAACACACCTTATCTTTTTTGTTATCTTCATTACTAGTTGGTGACAATTTAACTTATTCCACTTTTTGAGTGATAGGAGCAATCCTAAATATTTGATAGGTTGTGAACCTATTGCAAATCCAGTAATCTTCAATAGCTTTTCCTTCGGGTTTTCTTTTACTCCTATCACAAATAGGCTAGATTTGTTTTTGTTTGCCTCCAGTCCAATAGTCTTTGAAAAGTGTTGCAAAGCTTTGACAATCCTTCTAACAAAATCTTTATCTCCTTTACGAAAAATCATCAAATCATCTATAAAGATAAGGTGATTCAATTCCTCTATTTTGCGTATGGGATGAAATATGACACTTGGTAGTTTTCCCATTAGACATTAAACTCTGACTAAATATTCTATGACAAGGACATATAGTAAAGAAGAGATAAGATCTCTTTGCCTCAATTCTCTTTTACCTTTAAAATATCCATATCCTTCCCCATTTACTCTAACTGAGTAACTAGTAGAAAATTTATAATCTTCTAACATTTTTATTACAAATTCTCATTGGATTATATCATAGACTTTTCTAAGATTTATCTTTATCGAGCATCTTGAAGAGGTTTTTTTTTTTATAGTGTCTTGGTAGATCATGACACATGAGAATATTATGTACTATTGATCTTCCTTTGATGAAAGCAACTTGATTTGCTCCAACCAGCTTTGATAGTACATCAACTAACCTTGTGCATAGTATTTTGGAGATACACTTATATACCACAATGCAAAGTCTATATTGACTCACATTTGCTGCATTTGCTTTCTTAGAAATAATAGAGATCATTATGATAAGCTTTGTCCTGCTGAAAATCGTCAAATATAAAAATATTTATGATAAATTTCATAAGGGTGAGAGCATAAATAATTTAATTTTTAACAATAAAATAAAATTAACTAATAGTAAAAATTAAGGGTGAGGACTGCAATGGTCATAACACAATCTATTATGGAATGAAAAAGTAATAACGAACAAGTACAAGGATCAAATCCTCCGCTCAAATTCTATTCCCCATTTTCAAAGCTCTGTTTCAGAGAGAGCCACCGTCATGGCGAAACCGGTTGCCGATTCCCGCAGCAACAAAGCCGCCGTTCAGGCCACCAACGACGACGCTTCCGCCAGCAAACTGTATATCGCTCTTGTCTTCCACTCTTAATTTTCTAGAAGTAATTTAGAGATACATAAAGTTGTGAGTATGATGTAATGCTTCGGAGCACAACTGTGAATATGTGAAAACTGGACCTAGTTATCCTCTGATCTCGTTTTATCCAATTGAAGTTGTTTTAATATTTTGTGTGTTTTGAAGGTCGTGCGTGAAAAAAGGATACATGAAAGATGATTATGTTCATCTGTTTGTTAGAAAGCAGATGAGGCGAGCTCCAATTATTAATCGTGGTATGATATCTCTTTTTGGCTTCTTAATTCATGGTGGTGGTGTGCTTAATGTTTATTGTTTTGCGGTTGGTTTTTGTTGATTTGCAACTTAATTGGTAGGTTATTTTGCACGCTGGGCTGCCCTTCGAAAGATGCTCCATCAATTTCTTGAATGTGAGCCGAATGCTGATGGAAATGGAAATGGAAATATGAGGAAGCAGATACTGTCACTTGGAGCTGGCTTCGACACAATGTTCTTTCAGTTGCAGGTGCTTCAGTTCTCTTGTGTGTTGTTTTCGTGTCTTTCACGATAATTGAAAATTTTACATAAGCTATGCCAAGATTTCACCTTTTGTAGTTATTTGAAAATTTTTCCTTTGTAGCCATTCTCATTGGCTGACACTGACTAATTGGGGAGTCGGGACTAAGACAAGCTGACTACGATTGTAATTGCAATTCTGGAGCTTTACGATACTCTTGTTTATAGTGTTTATTTATATATATCAATATTCCTCCCATTGTATCGGACCCTTAGAAGAAGTTGTCTAGAGAAAATGGAAGTTAAGAGCAATTCATTAATGATGCCTCAGATGGGTTACTGTACATAGAAATTTGAGTGTCTGGTTTGAGCTATCTGCAAGTTTTGTTGAACTTGGTTGACATGTTATGAGTGCGGAGTATTGCTTTATGTTAAGATTCATTGATACTGCTTCCTAAATGTAGTTCTCCAATGTAATTAATATATGCCTGGATGTTTACTGCCATTTTGTTCCCCAGAAAGAAGTAATAGTTAGATTTGTCTTTGGCAGGATGAAGGAAAAGCTCCTTACCTTTATGTGGAAGTGGATTTCATTGAGGTGAAATGTTCAAATTTTAAGTCCCCTGAGTTTGTTTAAAGTTTGGTACTATACTATATCACAAATGAGATCTGTTTTATTTTTATGTGGCTGCGACATCCTTTGCTTTTTGGCAAATTATTGGTTCGGATAAAGAGCTCAGCTCTCTATATATTTGTCTTACAGGTAACATGTAAGAAGGCGGCTCTTATTGAAACTCACAGTCAGTTAAGGGACAAAGTTGGTGAAACAGCATCAATATCCTCAGGTAATGGACCTGTTCAGCTTGCAAAGTTGTGAATGTTCTCCCCTTTGGATTCAACTTGGTGACCCCCACATTTCATTTACATGGGCAAGCATTGGATGCATTTCCCTAGCAGATACCCTGTTTTTGAACGTGAGATGGATAGGTCGAGAATTTACTTGATCAGTGTTATCAAAAGCAAATAGCGCAAAAACACTCTAAGGTCCATTTGGGCTTTAAGAGCAAATAAAGCGCGGACTAAATGAAAAAAGCACAAAGGGAGAGAAAAATATTAATATACATTATGAACTAATAACTATAAGTATGAATAAATATATGAATAAAGAAATTGAAGAAAAATTATGGTATCAAGTTGTTTGGTCATCTCTTCAGGAGAGTCTCATTGGCAAGGAAATGTATGCCTCAGAACCTTGATGAAGTCATTGAAGCACACATTAAGTGAGGAAAAACGCTCACAATGTTTTGCATCTCGCTTCAGAGTTTAAGCGTGCCTTTGACAACCTATAATCGTTGTCATTCAACTACCACACTTTTTAAATACAATCAGTGAACCTTTAATTTATTCTATGTTTGATCTTCTTTATGTAAGTTGAGTCTCGATGCATAAGAAAAGTGGCTCTTAAACTGTTTCTTGTGACTTACCGGTGTACTTTTTGCCTTGTATGACTTTCAAGTTAGATAAATTTCTTGACCTTTCTTTTGACACCGACATGGTGTTTTAGCAATGAAATTTTGACTTATCAAACAAAAATCCTGCAGTTATGAATAAAAGCTAGATTTCATTTTATAAAAGAACCGACAGGACATGCCAAAAACTGCTGGTAGTTTCTGTTTGATGCTATATTACGTGGATATTTCAATCTTTTTGACATAGTTGTGTCAGGTTAGAGTGATAATGGCCTAAGTTTGTGGGTTCCGCAGCAACTTGCCTGTTTGTGGAGTTCCTTTGTGCTGGGAAATGGATCTAGTTATGGCAGAAAGTGACGCTGGATATCACTCAGGATAACCAAAAGGAAAATTTAATTTCCGTTATTTGACCAATCCTGGAGCAACTGTTCATGGCCATTTTGGTGAAACCCTTTATAAAGGAGATACATTAGTTACATTTATATATGAAAAATCAAGATCCGATGATATGGCTCCGGGTCTTCCAAAAGTAGAACATATATTAGAAGTGGGTTCGATTGGTTCAATATCCATGAACCTAGAAAAGAAGGTTGAATGTTGGAACAAATTTATAACAAGAACTTTTGGATTTCTTTATTGATTCTTGATTGGTGTTGAGCTAACTATAGCGCAAAGCCAAACCTCTTTGGTTAATTAGAACTCAGAATCAGATCTATTGAATGTGATGAATCATCTAGGAGTTCCAACTAAAATAATGATTTCTTTTGTTGTAATTGATCACATTCTTCGTCAAGCACAATAATATGTTTCATTTGTTTTCGTACTTGTACGTATTACATTAATCTGCATTGACTAGATAGAGTGGTTGCAAAAAAACTATGTTGTCATGCCACGGAAATTTTATGTTTAGATTGATGTCACACAGCAATTCTTAGATTCTGGAATCTAACTATAAACTTGTAGTGAACTATTTATGAGGAAAGTTTCTTTTTCAGTTGGCTAAAAAGATTCCATTTACCTCTAAAAGATACAATAGAAATACTTCACTTTGTCCATGTTGGATCGAATTTTGGAGAAAGGTAACTAATAAAAATCTTATTCTTGACATGAACTCCTTAATGGACTCTGATTTTAAATGCTTAATGCAATTTCTTGAACATTTCTTCTCTGCAAAAGCTAGAAGAAACTAATATCTAGCACGACTAACTTATCTTATGCTTTCATGCAGAAAAGGGGGAAGTCCATAGTGATCATTACAAATTGCTGCCTGTAGATTTGCGCAACATAGAAAATTTAAATGATATTATTGCCCAAGCAAATTTAGACCCCAGGTATGTCATTTCTTCCCTCCTATTTTTTCTTAAAACAATTTTGTCTTTAATCTCCAGAAATGCAGCACAGATGATTTTATGAGATTTTAATGTATTAGCTCTTTGTCAAGCTTAGTTAGTCATGACTACCTACCTCTGACTTAACCTCTCTTATAATGGTATGTGTTATACTGGTGAATCTGATCCATGTAACCTAATGTATCAGTCTAATGATCAGTGTGTTTAAAAGCAAAAAGCGCATAAAAGCAGTAAATTCCATTTAGGTTGAAGTAAAAACGGAGAAGTGAAGTGCACATATATTTGAAATGAAACGCACAGTTACTGAAAATTTAAATATAAAACACAGATGAGTTTAATTCTACTCTAATTAACTGCAATTAGCTTATTTCAACTTCCAATATACAACTATGCTGATATTAATCCAACTCTCCAAAATTGAGATATAAAGAACTGATTGCTTTATGTTACCCGTTTCAAAATGAAAAAGACAAACCAATTACTTTTTGTTTAATTCACTTTGTTTGCGGTAACATTTGAAGCGCATATTTAACTAAAGCTTGTTGCTTCATAAGTGAAGTGATAACCACTCGCTTCTGTTCGCATCATCGGTTTAAGGGACAAAGTGATTGCTTTAAATAACGCTCGCTGGTAGCAATTACTTCTTTTTTGTTTTAATAAAGTAAGAAGTATGCTAGCAATTACTTCTCCATCTTATAAATGCATAGAAACTCCTATGAAGATAAAAACCCAATTAGTATGTATCAAGCTATCTTCTATTTGCATTATATTAACGTTTTAAGTATTGGGACGAAATGGGCATGATAATATGTAAAAGCATATATATGATTCATGTAGTCAACTTCCAATTTGATTGGGATTGAGGCTTAGTTGGTTGATTGATACGTAATTTATCATTCTAAAAATTGCCTCTGCATAATTATAAATACAACGAGAATGAAGATAAGAACCCAAATATGTATCAAGCTATATTTAATTCTTCTATTTGTGTTATATTTAAGTTTTAGGTATTGATATGAAATGGACAAGATAGTGCAAAACCGAGATAGTCAATTCAGCTTGAGATTGAGGCATAGTGGATTGATTATATTAGAATTTAATTTGGATTTTTTCCTTGGTGAACAGTAGATGTGTCCGTCTCAATGTCATAAAGTTTGTGAGAGTCAATGGTCATAGGAAGGTGTTTACATCTAAGGCATAACAAGGCAAAATAAACGTGATGTATTTCCTCATAGAATGTCGTAAAAGAATATTTCTTGCACGTTAAACATGTTGTGGGATATTTTAGTTGAAAGTCAAATTTTATGGTTCATTTATTGGGGAAATTATTTTATCACAAGTTTAGATTGTTAGAGCGATTCCACATTATATGCATTATCCAATACTGTAGTTAAGTTTTCAGATGTGTAGTTTCCAAATCTTGTTTTTTGTTTTGCCAATTTAATGGTGTTGTGATTAGGAAAGTTAGAATTGTCAAAGTCAGAAAACGCATAACAGTGCTATGCTGGGATACTGGGATTTATGTTCAAAGCATAGGCACTTTAGTGAAGAAAAACATATCGGAAGGAAGAAAACAAAGTAATGCAAGAAAAACAACTACAAACACAGATAAAACCTTATGGACGAAGAAATTGAAAGCACTGGAATTAAGTGAAAAATATGAGGTAAAAGCATGTCAATCAAATTTAGAATGCATTCAAGAGTTGCTGATTCAGATGGAAATTCCAGTTTTATGTTTTCAATTCAATTTCAGTGACTTAGAGCCTGTTGGATTGGATTTTTTGACTTAAAAGCTAAAAGTCATTAGTTAGAAATTCTAACTTACGGATTTTGACTTGTTTTTAGATAAGTGCTTTTTTAATTTATCCATACACTAAAAAAATGCTTGAAAGCTATTTTCGCTTAAAAACACTTAAAATAAGCCAATCCAAATGGGCTCTTATTTTCGTTTTCTATCTATTTCTGATAACACATTCACTATAATCTTTCTTGACTATTAATATATCAGTATAGTTTTAGTTTAGCGCATTCTGTTAAGACAGGGCACATGGCAATGAGGTTCATCCCTTAGCTTTTTAGTTCCTTCACTAAGTGTTGCGTATGCTAGAAGAAGTGTCTATTTGTGCTGCACCTAGCCCCATATTGCCTACACGAAACCTTATCAACACCGATATTTTATAATAATTTGAACCCATCACTTATCAAAAAAGAACTTGAACACATGTAGTTCCTTTTCTTGACTTGTTCTTGGTAAAAGAAACCATTCAAGTCATCGTGGATGATGCTATTATCACTCTTTATATTTAGCTTTGCATATTAATACTAGATGTTTCTATCTTTTCACAAGTTACCTGTACTTCCATTCCTGATTTTGTCATTGTTCTTATCTGATGTGGTGAAACCTTTGTTCGAAATCAATATTCTTTTCAAAAATTTTCCTTTTTAAGTTAATCTGACTAGCTGGTACATACCCAATGTCATTTCAGGAATAAGACATGATCTTTTAAATTCTGTATGAGCTGATCATGGATTAAGAAGTGAGTTTTTCGTATTTATTGGTAAAATATTTCCAGAGTATGTGACTCGGAATCAATATCTATGACGTAGAAGGTGAGTCTAGTTTGTCCCATAAAATGGGAAGACTGAGTAAGGCCATCCACCCCAACCCCCAACCCCTTCCTCATGCGAACGGTGTGGTTTTCAAAGAATCATGCCTGATAGCATGTAAACACTTGTAACTTGAAAGCTGTGATGAGCTATTAAACTATAAAGTTTGCTTAGTATTCATCCAGTTCTGGTTGTTTCTAGTTAAAAGAATCTAAGGACTACACTTGGAATGTAGTAGTTAATAACATGTATTGGACAATTGAAAGCCATATTGGATATGGGACTCGCAAAAAAATTTTCGTGGTTGCTTTTTTACTTGATTAATTGACTGTTAGGTGTTCGCTGTCTACACTATTACTTTCATTGTCTTCTTTTTATTTCTCCACATTCCAAAGTTAGGTCTATCTTGTTCTCTTTTCCGTTTCCCATGTTCTGAAAAGATTTATACATATCCAAGTTCATACCTGATTAGAGTTAACTGCACATTCTGATGTTATCATCAGTTTGCCAACATTTATAATTGCAGAATGCGTTCTTATATATTTGGATCCTGATTCAAGCCATGCTATTGTTGGATGGGCTTCAAGAACCTTTGCCACGGCAATATTTTTCTTGTATGAGCAGGTTGTGGATGCTGTTATGTTAAATCTTGTATTATTTCATAGGCTTGCTCCCTCCCTTCATCCTTTCAACTTAACTTCTACTGCTATACTGTCCAAAGGTTCTGTGGATAGCTTGCTGATTTATTGTAGTGACTTGCTTGCCTATTATGTGGCTTATTAACAGATCCACCCAGATGATGCTTTTGGCCAGCAGATGATTCGGAATTTGGAGGTATTCTTTGCTGATTGAGCATAAATTATATGGATAACACATTCTTTGTCTTGTAACGTCTGTCAAAAAGTATAACTGTGTAAGTTGCTTTCATGAATTAGCATGTGTATGTGGCCCATTATCTTGCCATGTTTAAAGCACCAGAAGTTACATTATGGTAAGTAATTTCAAGTGACATAGATGTTGACTGGAACTAGGACAACTTGGTGCCTATAAAGTGAGTCCCTGATAAGTTGAAGGAGTTTCTGTTGCTTCAAAACCAAATTTCTTGTTGCTTCAATACAAAGTCAGAAGCTATATCATTGTGGCTTGCCCCTCATGGGTGTCCTTATATGATTAAGGAGCTTCTTTGTTACAGAGTCCAGTTTCCTCTCCTTTAAAAGATACTTGATATTTCTGTCGACTGTCATTGGATGATTTTAGTCTTGCTCTACTAAGATTCTCAGTATATTGTCCAACTAACTATATAAGGTAGCTCTGCAGATGTTTTATTATGTTTTTCATGACAGGCTTGTGCGTTTTCTGAATACTTGTTTCTTTTCTCTGGTTTTCCTTCTTCCTTGTTGTGTAGTTAATACAACTTCCTATTACTCAATTTATCAGCTACACTCAAATCACAAATTAGTTGGGTAGATAATATGAGTACTTTTAGCCAGTTCACTGTTCAGGTTGGCATGTTTTGACAAATTTAGTATCTATAGGATTCATCATAGTTTGACTTTCTTTTGGTGGCAGTGAACCTACCACAAGTCTCTTTCTTTTTCATGACTCGGGAATGGATATGCTTTCCAAAACTCACATATGCATAGTTTAGCTAATGCAACTTAGCTGTTTAAAGTTCTGCACTTTAATAAATTGTGTTATGTATAAGTTTTTTCCAAAATTTCTATCTATGTTATATAAAAGGAAACCAAGTGTGCATCATACTATTGTGTTGCTAATAGTTTATATTCCGAGGAAGTAAGAAAAGGATTAATGACTGAAAGTTTAATTATGAAGTTCAGTAATGACCAATATTAATTGTTAAAATTATTTAAACCTCTAAGAAAACTGCTTTATCTTCGGGGTGCGTGCAAGCTGGCCCGATCAACACGATAATAACTTGTGTGGAAGTTCCAAAATCTGTTGGAAGAGTGTCTCTGTTTATACAATTTCTAAAAATCTTCTGTACCTTGCAGATCATTTTCTCTGCTCTCCTGCACTGGCTACTTTTTATAAGTTCAATCCTTGAAATGATTTTTTTCTTTGATGTATCTGGAACAGAATTATAATGCCTTTTTTCCCTTTTCAGAGCCGAGGTTGTGGACTGTTAGGAATTTATGCTACACCCACTTTACAAGAGAAAGAAAATCTTTTTCTTGATCAAGGATGGCAGGTATTTCCAATTTGCAAAACTGCTTCTTAATCCTTAGATATTAACTCGCCATACCTTTCTCTCTCTCTCTCTCTCTCTCTCTCTCTATATATATATATATATATATATATGTATATTTATTATACATACACTAGTCCCATAACCTATTCCTTCGATTCCAGGTGTTGGATGTTTATATTAGTTTTTATACAGTCCTACTGTATTTCCAATCATTTGCCTTGTCACCCCATCTTCTGTAATCAGGGATGGTAGCATATATGCTTTTCAGCTGAAGCTGGCCTTTTTCGCTGAAGGTCTTAAAGCGTAGTAGAGAATTATACTAATTTCATTGCAATTTGTAAAGTAAGATCTATCTGGAAGAGAATAGAAGTGTTTTGCCCTGGAAAATTATTCAGAAGACTGAGGCCCCAAGCAAAGTTGCTTGCTTTTGTTGGATTGCAATGCATGAAGCATGTCTCTCCCCGGAAAATCTGCAAAGAAGAGGTTTTAATCTATGCAGCTGGTGCTTCTTTTGTATAGAAAATGGGGAGATAGTGAATCGTTTACAGTGGCATTGCAAATAAACTGTCGGCTGATCCACTAGCTCCCCAAGGAAAATGGCATGCATCGATTGCTTCTGAACTTCCATTAGTTGTAGGCTAAGCTTTAACTCCCTATTTCTAATTACTGATAATTTTAACTGTTACAGTTGCTGAATACTTAGCAGTGGTTCAGCTCCAATTAATTATTGATTATGATAAAGCACACATGAAGTATAACCAACGGTTTGTTATTGATTGGTTGCAGAAGGCAGTTGCTTGGGACATGCTACGGGTTTATAATGATTTTATTGAAGCTCAAGAAAGACGCAGGTTAGTTGAGATTTCATTGCTAGATTGATATATGTAAACATGGGAATGATAAGATTCATCTGAAGATGATGATCATGTGCTACATTCTAGAGTAGATTACTTCTTTAATGGGCATATTAAGCTGCCAAAATTTCATGTTTCAGTCAGAGCCTCAGAGGTCTATGAGTCTTGTTTTGCTCCTGTCTCTCTCACTTACTAGAAATAAAAAAGTAAAATAAATTAAGAAACAAATTATAAAGGTCCACATGCTAGCGTCACAGTAGATGTTTTAATTTGTTGCATGCACTAGGCTCTAGGTAACATGCTTGGGCACTTGAACTGTGCTGGTTAAACTCTTTCATAAGTTAAACTCTAAAATAGTCTTCACTTCTTCATTGCTAATACAATAACATTATCCCCTATGTACACTATTGAGCTGCCAATATGTCTATTCAGATCTTCTTCAATAACAAACTCTTGGTCAGTTAGGATCCCTCCGACCAAAGTATCCATATTTTCCGGTGGAGCCTTGGCAGTAATGATGTTGGAAGTTTCTGTTTCCCCTGACTAGTAGATAATTCATCAATAATTCTTATCAACTTCGATAGCTTTGTCCTTAAGCTCTAATTGTACAAATGGTTCTGGTCTCTGTTCCTGCTTTTATCTATGTCACAGTATTTGTGTTGCCCATCTCCAGTGGCCAATACACCTAATGAGCTAATTGTGCACCGGCGCCCGCCTGCTTAGCTGCATTTAAGTATGTATAGGAATCTGTAACACATTTATTTAGTCAAAGTGGCACCTCCAATCAGAAGAGTTAGGCATGTACACTGGATCACAGGAGCCTCCCAAGGCACTTTGAAATTTCAGCCAATGAGCCCCAGTGGTAATAAATTTGGGAAAACATTATTACTTTTTCAGCTCTGGAATACAATAGTTTTTTGGTTTCAAGATCACCCAAAATCATTAGTTTTACCAGACAATTTTCTATTCATATAAAAAACCGATGCTAATATGAAAAATAGCCGTAAGTCTAACTTCATCACAAAACCAACAAAATTTCAGATTTAAGCGACTTATAATTCAAACTTTTTCTTTTCCTGCTATATTTACTCTTATTGTTTTTCTTTGTTCAATCTTGCACTAATATAGTCCTTCCCTTTTAATCTCTTCCCATTCCTGCTTATTCGGTCAATGTGTTTAAAAGGGTAGTCTGGTGCATGAAGCATCCAACATTCACGCAGAATCCGAGGAAGGGCTGCATCTTGATGGGATGGTAACGTATGCAGCCTATACTGATGCAAGCATCAATATCTGATTGCACCACTCAAGCTCTTGACACATAAGTAATGCAGAGACAATTTTATCATTGCTCCAATGTGTCAGAGTTTTTTTTTCAGCAGAGATTATGTTTTCCCTTGCACTCTTAATCCTTTTGTCCACTCCTAGTTACCCACAAACTCAAATTTAATTCAAACACTATGTGGCTAAATCGTGGTGTGAAGTTCCTCGCTTCTCCGTCTTACTCGCCTCTCCACATGTGACAAATAGCTTGTGAATGTACAATAGTACACCTATCATAATGAAAGAAATCCAACTAAAATATCGAATCAAACTTGTTACTGTTGGATGGTCAGTTTATCTATCTAGGAATCAAATATATAAACCAAACTAACTTAACCTTAATTCAAGTGAAACTTAACTGAACGAACGTAAAATGGAACAAAACAATCAAATACATATTCCTACTCTTACCGTACATATGGCCTGTGAGGCTGTACACTAATGCAATGGTGCACTGGCATCTTCATATCCTGGGTCTTCTATTTGCCTACCTCTCTAGGTTTTCCTGGTGATCCACATCCACTCACTCTCTTGTAGACTTCAGGTGATCTAAACAGGACAAAATAATGAGGTTTGGTACACCATCCATTGGGACATTATAGAAGGATAGAATATAGAGATGCTTTTAAGATTTCATAGTCCTAAAAAATTGGAGTTCAAATATTAGTATCGCGGGATCTCTTGCATTTTGGTGTAGGTTTGAATTTGTAAATATTGCGACGAATGATCTGATAAAGTTCACCTAGACTTTGGTAGAGGGATATAACTGTTTATATTTGTACTTTCCACTTTATCCTTGATTCTGCGCTGGTAAAAAGTGATTACCTTGTTGCCAAAAAAAAAAAAAAACTAGTTACAGTATTTAAGAAAATATAAGAGAAACACATGTTAGAGAACATCAAATATTAGGCTGACCTGATGCTAATGTTTTGGTCTCGGTCTGTTGTTTTTTTGTATCTTTACAACAAACAAAATATGTTTTTTCCCTACGAAACAAAATTGAAGCTTTCATATCTTTTAAAACTATTTTATAAAAGCTACTATGGTTTTCATGGAATATATTCTTGCCTATTGTAGTTTCTGATATATCCTTTTGCCATGATAAAGTCTGAGTCCTCTGTGCACCTTCACTCTATCTACTTTGTGCTTCCAAAATTTATAACTGTTACTGTCCTTAAAAAAAAAAAAAAACTGTTGCTGTCCTCAAATATTTGCATGTGATACTGTGGACAGGATTGAAAGATTGGAAATATTTGATGAATTTGAAGAGTGGTATATGATGCAGGTAAGTTTCTATTACTCTTCTGCTTTTCACTGCAAAATATATTCAGTGTGCTTGCATTCTATACCCCCATGAAAGTTGAGCACAATGTTCCAGATTTGTTGAGGGTTGTCTATTTTCCTTTGTTTCGCAAGTTTCTGACCAATATGTATGGTGTTTGGCATCATATTGTATTTACGGTCTGTAACCGCTAGAAAATGTAGATGCCATGAAGCAAAGTGCAGGCTGCTTTATTTTGATTTGCCCTTTTCCAAGGCTTGCCTTCTCTAAAACCTTAATGCTTTCAAGGATCAAGATGCTCTTTCCTTTATTTTTGACTTTTTTAAAAATTTATTTATTTGCCTACACTTATATTCTCCTTTAGTCTTAAGACAACCTTTCTATATTACGTTACAATAACAAAGTAAGTGATGTAGTAACTGAAAGTTGCTTTTACCAATCAAAATGAGTTAGTGACATAGTAGAAAAGGAATCCGAGATAGGTTTACTGCCTTTTATGTCATGTGCTGTCCTACCTTTTGGTCAAGTGACTTTTGACTGATTAAAAGTTCTTCTGTCACAGCAATATATTTGTATTATGTTACTTGGTATATTGTAAACTAGTTGTGATAAATGTCGAGAGAATTTGGGAACTAGCGTACAAAAAATTGATAGTCCTTTCATCATTAGACCCTGTTCGACTAATTGGAGACTAAAAAATAAAAAAGACAAACAGAATACAGTGGAATTTTTTTCATTATATTGGAATAATTCAGAGAACTGCCAATAAAGCTACAAACAATATAAAGTAGCAGTGTTGTGGCAATGTGGATTCTAGGATGCGAAGAGGTGAAATAAATTGGTATCAAGAAAAGGTAGTAGGTTTCTTTAGAAAGGACTGAGGGAGTATTTGAAAGACCAAAAAAGATGGGGAAAATGCATTACTTTATGTTATACTGAAAAAAGTGTTTACTCTATAAACAATAACATATCCAGTGGAATTTCGCAAGTGAGGTTTGGTGATGATAAAATGTACGTAGAGGCTGTAAAGTGTTTACTCTATGCTTGGGGAAAATGCATACTTCATTTTATACTTGATTAAAAAAGTGTACCTTATTTATCTTGTATAGTGCTCCTCATTTTTTTTTTTTGGAAAACCCAATTGCAGGAGCACTATTGTGTTACATATGCAATCAACGATGCTATGGTATGCTTATAACTCTTCTACGTTAAACTATGTAATTAGTTCCAGACTTCCAGGAGTATTCCCCTAATTGTGTTCCATCTTTAAATTGATGTTGTACTTCAGGGTCTGTTCGAGGAATTTGGTTTTCCTAAGACACAGCCTACATCAAATACCTCCCTTGCAACATCCACATAAGAAGAGGATCCTATCTAGACAATCACTTTTTTCCATCTCTGATGGTCATCAGAATATGAATGTAAAGCTTGTTACCAGTTGTCAACTTGTCAGGATCAGAAAGGGTTTCAGGTACTGAAAGGGTCTCAACCAGGTCTGGCTCCTATTTGGGTGTATCTATACATATGTTTTTTTATTTTTATTTTATATAATGTTGGAGTGAAATGAATTTGACCGGAGTATGCAATGAGAGCTCATATAGTCGATTCTAATTTGTTTCGGGTTTTGTCAATTGATTCTAATTTGTTTCGGGTTTTGTCAATTGATCCCAACTTGTTACGGATTGACGGGCATTTAGTGTTGATCATGAAGGAGAAGATCCTCTTTTGCTAGCTGTTTGGCAAAAGCTAAAAACGTGGTAGGGCCCCTTTGAGAACGAAATTGTGTTGTTTTGGCCCTTGTTGTGTGGGGAAACACTTGCATGGTGGTTGTCTCCTCTTTTCTATTAGATGTTAGATACTCTTTTCTCTTTCTTTATATCTATTTGCATCATCCTTTTGTTTTTTTGTATTTAATTTGACTATTGTACCACCGAAGTGGTAGATATCATAACTTAATGCCTCATCATGACAACTTTTGTACCTCAAAATACTATTCATAGCTATGGAAAAAAAAATATTTTTTGTGTTCCTGCAATTTTAAGTTACCATACATATACAGCTTGAGTTAGCAAACTCTATTTATGAATCTTGTACATTTAACCCCAATCTCACAAGTGAGGTCTCAATGTAGTTTTGGTGTAAATATTGAGAGTGCATGGAGATTAAAAAATGGAGGGAGGGACCAGGGCCCAAAGCAAGAAAAAGTGGTTGCCCCAAGTGGAGGTTGGAATAATGTAATGCTGACAAATAAAATTTTAGTGAAGAGGAAAGAAAAAAGGGTCCTCCTTTGTGTTCACCTTTTTAGGAAGGGAATAGTATTATAGTTCCATCATTTTCTATGGATTGCAGCCCTATTTCACACTGTCTATGCTCTATTTGCCTCCTCTTGTTGCTGCTAAGTGCTAACAAAAATCCATTTTTGAGGAGATATATATACATAAACTAATTCTTGTTGCAGCTTTAAGAGGCCTCTTTGTTTACTGCATGAGACCTTGGAGTCTTCTTTATGTACTATGTTGTTCCTAAAATAGTTTTAACAAAAATAATGTGAGTCCAGAGTATTAAACAAAGATTCAATTTGTACTTGAAAAACAGTGAGCAATGTGACACTGTGGTCCTTGTGTAGTTTAAAAGAGCCAGCCTTACTCTGTTAACCTGATGAATTTGGACTCTTTTTACTATAGACATAATTTAATATATTGACCAACATTTTGGGGTCTAAAGTGTCTCATAATTTTTGTGTGTTTCGAGTGGATTTTCAATTTTCTATGTTTAGTTGATCAAAATGCTTTCCGTATAAAAAATTATTTTCTTAAAAATGAGCAAAATAATTTTTCTAATGGAAGTAGAAAAAACAAGTTGTATAAGTGATATTTTTAAGTTTATCGTCTCCCCTCAACCCATCCCTTGGCATCCTCCGTTGTCTCCGAACGCCCACTTCCTCTTCATCCCGTCCAACCTCATGGTATTTTGTTAGGTGACATATAAATGCTTTTGAGGTAGTATGTTCTTGCTTACTTACCGAACAAGGGAAAATAATTAAGAAATTCACTTGTTTTTTTTAGAAAATATTTTTTAATAAATTATTTTTTGTGAAAATATTTTTCTCCATACCAAACACCAACATACAAGTAAAATTAACAATTGTAATAGTAATGACAGATAAACTCAACTTATGACCTCTTTTTGCTCTTATATTACGTTGAAGTATGTCGATAAGAAGTATTATAGTCTTCAATTAGAGTGGTGTTACACTTTTATTTTATTCCCTCTGTTTTTAAAAAATAACCTTCTTTCTTTTTTAGTCTATTTAATATTTTAATTTCAGTTTTTTATGTCATATGTTTAGGGTTAAAAATTAAAAATATTTTAGTACATTTAACATAACTTTAATTTTAAATTATAAAATTATTTTTTAAAATTTATTTTTGTAAATTCCATTCCAAGTCACAGGTAATTTGATTCGGACATTGTTTTTATGTTTAAAATCTACTCATATATAAAATTACTTATTTAGAATTCAATATATACTACAGTATAATCATAAATTCAAAACTGTAGCTGGGTTATTTTGCTCCAATGGTATAGCTCGATTAAGAAAACAAACAAAAAGCCTAAAAAAGGCATCTGAAGATTTAGTAAAAAATAAAAATAAAGATAAGAAAAAGAGAAACATGTGAGAAAAAAAAAAAAAAGAACTGGTTTAACACAAAATTTTCAAACTTTTCACTGCTCTCTCCCTTTCTCCAATGTCCTTTTTTTAAAAAAATTAAAAAAAATCTTTCTTTAAATAATATTCACACTTTCAAGAATCAAGACACTGATTTATTCTTTCCTTTTTAGTCTCTTGTTTTCCTTCTTTTCCCATTAATCTTCTTAAAAGGGCACTTTTATCATTAACATAAAGCTTGGATTAAGAATTAATCGTAATGACGAAGATTTACCTTTAAAATTTTTACCTTAATATATTAAGAAAAAGTTTCTGATAACAATTGCCTTTAAAACAAAAATTATAGAAGCATAAACTAATATCTCGAGAAATAGACACGTTTGTAAATATTTTAAATGTTTAATATTATTTTTTTCGTCTCAAATTAATTGAATTTTTGAAATATTTTTTTAATATTCAAAATAATTGAATTGTTCAAAGTTCAGAAAGAATGTTTGAATCTTTTCTCATATTTACCCTTTCATTTATTGAAATTTTATATTTTTCAGGAGATAAATTATATTACATATTTATGATTTACAAAGGACAATAGTGAAAAATATAGTATAAATTTAATTTTTCTTAATATTATGCATTCCTTCATAAATTCAATTAATATGAGACAAAAGAAGTATAACATATTCCACCAAAAGGGGTTGAAATCCAATTGTAAATATAAAGCTTTCCTTTAAACAGATTGATAAATCAATCTGTTTCGATTCTTGTAAACATATATGAATACATGATAAAATGTATCTTTAACTATTAGTATTGAATACATTGGTTTTGTGTTTTATGTGAATGAAAATCGTGTATCGAAACATATATTTTATTTTATTTAATTATATTTTTGACAGATTTATACAATTGTTTGGTTTTGGTTTAGATAGAAATCGAAAAAAAAAGCATGAATACTTAAGTAATAATAATGACTTATGATAAATTTGAAATGAAATGAAATTATACTAATTTGGCATATTGCTTATTAGTGAATGGTCTTTTTGATAAGGCATGCGTAAATGTTAAATTTTCGTGAATTTTGATGGCTCACTTCCCCTTAAAAACCCTAAAAATGTGAAATAATCTTTTTGACCAAATGTGAGAATCAATTTTTTTTTCCTTCAAAAAGAGAAATAAAGTTACTCTAAAGAGATCCTTTTCCTTTTAACATTAAAAGAGAGAAAATTATTTATATATTTTTGGAATATTTTTTCATTTAGTTTTGATGCAATCATAAAAAAATTTAAATTCAACTTGAAATTGTATTTTAAATTTGAAAAACAGTTTGTGACATATTTTTTAATTCACTTTTTACTATTAAAATTATGAATATTATTACACAAATAATCAAACATATAAATTTTAACGTCAAAAAATTTAAATAAAATAAAAAATATTTAAAATCTATGATCACATAATATTTTTCAACATTATAATTGGTTTTTACTGTTTGCCGACATGATTAATTTAATCTTTTGTATTTGTCTTAATGAATGATTGCAGTTTTATAATATCTATTTGTCCTCAATCTATTTATCTTTCTTCTTTATATCCTAAATATAAGCTTAAAAAGTAATCGGTTTAATACCTAGATAAGTATTGTTTTGAGAAAATTGAAGGGATTCTAACTAGTACTAAAATGTGAATTAATCGAAAATGACTCATAATTTATGGAAAAAATAATGATTATATTATAGATTTAGGACAAACTTTACAGTTAGTCTCAATATCTATTAGTTTTTTTATTTTAATATAAATGATATAGACAGAATTTAGAAAGTTAATTAAAATTTTAATATGATTCTTAAATATTTTAAATTGACGTAACATGTTTTTTTTGAAATATTTTAAGTCATTAATTATTATAATTAGCAGCACTTTTAACATTAAAATAAGACAAATAAATTACCATGAAAAATTATGCTATTTGCTTGAACAGCTTAACTGTCTCTATATAGTAAAATAGTAAATCGCTATTATTGATTTTTGTAGCTATTATTTTGGTTGGTAGTGTGTCTTACTTCAACTTAAAGGTGTATTATGTTATTTTTGGAAATAAATGACCTCCCACATTATTATTAATAAAAAGTGGGTAGGTTGAGTTTTTTAGTGCTAAATTTCACTACAAGATATTTAATTTTCAAATGATTTTCAGACACTATATAGCTAAAATACAAATAAGTAGTATTTTTCCTTCAAATTAAAATGAAAAAATAGCTTGAAATGAATTTGATTGGTTGACTCCAATCAATAAAAGGTCATAGAGTTAATTATAATTTTTTTCATGTAATAATTATTTTGCTATGTTGAAATGGAATAGTGTTATATTTTTTTATTTTAATTTATATAATATAGTTTGAATATACATCAAATTTAAAAAATATGATAAATTTTGTAATACTCATAAACTATTCTTAAAAAGAGTATATTTTTGTTGTAAAAAAATGGGATCAACATGTTAATAATATCATAAAATATTCATTAAATAAAGAAATATGCTAAATATTTTTAAGATGACTAACAACAACAACATTCTCAGTAAAATCTCACAAGTGGGTTTTAAAGAGGGTAGAATGTACACCGACGTTACCACTACTATATAAGTAGAGAGGTTGTTTCCTTGGAACCGTCATCTCAAAACCCGTAAGAAAAAAAGAACTAGATATAACAAAAGGGAGTGAAGGAAACAGAAAAAGCAATTAATAATGACAGTATGTAAGTAAGATAAACTAACACATACTAAGACAGGTAAATGCACACACATGATTTAAAAAAAATAAATCAAACTTTAACTTGCTACTCTAATTCGCGACTTCCACATGTTTCTATCTAAAGTCATGTCCTCAGTGAGATCAAGTTTCATCATATCATATCTAATGACCTCTCCAGTGAAAAGTCTTTTTTACTCTGTACTTAATTTGATTCCCAAGAAATGAATTGTGACAAAAATAAAATAAAATAAAATTATCATTACATGTATAGTAGTAAGTAGAATTAAGACAACAATAAACCAAAATGACATTATTAGAAATAATACAAGTAGAATTAAGACAACAATCAACCAAGAAAAAAGAAAACATTCTAAAGTAGGCCAATAAAAAAATTTGAAATTTTTTTTGACCAATAAAAAATATAAATTTGTCAATTCCAAGATCCCCAAATCCACTCTTTTTTGTTGTGTGCCAGCTGCCACCCATATCCAAGCTAAATACAAAAAACAGCCTTTTTATCTTCTAAATCAAAAACTTTAATTAAACATTATAGACTCTAGAGGATTATTTTAATCATCTCTTCTTTTGGAAACCCTATTTCTTATGAAAAAGTTAAATAAATATGTTGAACATTCAAAACTATTAGGCTCTTTTAGTATAATCCTTAAGAGTGGGAGAATCAACACATTTAATTTTAAGCTAATTTAGCTGTTATTTTCTTGATCTTCATATATTTTTTATATTTTGGCTCATTCAATATACTAAACATATTTTTTTTAATAATGATTTGTCATTTTTTCATAATTTATGGAAATATACTATATGATTTGTTACTGTTTAATAATAATTTTATTATTTAATTTTATTTTTGTGGTACTATATTGTAATTAATAAATTTATAAAAATATTTTTAATTATTAATATTTTTTAATAATTATTTTTAATAAATACATAGAAGCTAACATGAAAATAAGTTAGTATATTGTCATCTCATACAAACAACACAAGAAAACAGAAAAAGTAAAAATTTTTAAAAGACGAACTTCAAAAAATAAACTGAAACATGAGAGAAAAACCGGAAGGCGAAAGAAAAGTTATAAAAGTTGATGCGAAAAATGAATAATTCAAAAGTAATAGATATATTAGGGCAAAATTTAATAAATAACAAAAAATAAATTAGAATTATTTAAATTTAAGTAATGGTATAATCGAAAAAAAATGAAAACTATGAATACCATTAAATTGGCAATTTCAAAAATTAAGAATTTTTATGATTATAAAACTATAAAATTAAAAAATTTTATGATTATAAAACTATAAAATCAAATCAAACTATACCATATAATTACTAAAATAATAAAAATGAATGTGGCAGAACCACGAAAAATTACATTCAAATAAATCATGATGTAAAAATATAAATTTTTTATTGAGAATATTATCTTAAAAATAAGCTCTGTGTGAATCAAGGTTAATCAAATTTAATAATATTTTAAAAATGTAGGTGTGATTATGAGAACCTTATCTCTTTTATTAAAATAAAATACTTGAAAACTTTAATGTTGACAAAATGATTTTAAGTGCTTAAATGGTTAATTACCATTTTCCTTTTGGGATAAAGTAGTTATTATCATTTAAAAAGTAAAAAAAAACTTTTAAATGTTGAAAAAATTAGACAGAGCCAGTCATTGTTAAAGTACTCGAAAAGACTTCTGTGAGTGGAGAAGGAAAGTGATGAGTAAAGTGAATTATCTCTAGTCACTGTGTGTACTGTGTGTAAACACTTTCATGGCATTTCTCCTTCTTCTTCACGGTCTCCGCCCATCTCCGTCGTGTCTTCTTTAACTCCGTAGCAGCACCATTCTTTGTGACGCCGAATAACCACCGTCAGACCCACCTAATTTTTTTCGTTGATTTACAGATGGGTTGTGCGGCTTCGAAGCTAGACAACGAAGACACGGTCCGGCGGTGTAAAGACCGCCGGAGATTGATGAAAGAAGCTGTTTATGCACGTCATCACTTAGCAGCAGCTCATTCTGATTACTGCCGTTCACTTCGTATCACTGGTTCTGCTTTATCTACCTTCGCCGCCGGAGAACCACTTTCCGTTTCCGATCATACTCCTGCTGTTCTCCTCCGCACGTGTTCTTCTACTGCTAATACCATCAAAACCCCTCCACCGCCACCCCCTATTCGCATCCCATCCCCTTCTCCTTCCCTTCACCCACCACCACCTCCACCGCCGTTTTCTCCGTCGCCGTCACCGACTATAGCTTCTTCAAAGCTTCCTCATATACTTTCTGCCTCTGTTTCTTCCCATCAGGGTCAGCCCCCGGCACCGCAGAAAAAACCCATGAAACTTCCACACATTCTCTCTGGATCAAGTTTGAATTCATATAATGAGGATTATACATACGATGCGAAAGCAAATTCGACTTATTCCAATACTCCTTCACAAGCTTCTTCTGTTTGGAACTGGGAAAATTTCTACCCTCCTTCTCCTCCAAGTTCGGACTACTTCGAACGCATCCACAATAAAAACAATTTTGGTCGGGAAGCTGATCCGGTGGATGATGAAGATGATAAAGCATCAAACTACACATCTCATTCACAGTACTCTCATCATCATCATCATCCTAGCGACCAATCACTTCATGGGAAATCGAGCAAGAAATTCGATTTTTTCGATACTGATAGTCTTAACGACGAGAAGTTGACAAATGGGTCTGTCAGGAATCAGAAAAAGGTTGGTGAAAACAAGCAGAACTATGCAGCCCACCATTTGAATAACTGGGAAAGTGAAGCTGAGAGAGAAGAGGTACAGTGCAGCGAGTGGGGAGATCATGATCATTACAGTACTACAACTTCATCTTCTGATGATGAAGAAGAAGTAGAGGAAAAGGATGAGATAAGATCTGGGTTTGGACCTACCCGGTCGAATTTCGGGTCTACTACTTCGGTGAAGAATGTTGAAGGTGCTAATGTTAATGTGAATTCAAAGAATTTCTCGGGGAAGAAATCTGATAAGATGTCGGAGGATGGTGGGTCGTCATCGATGAGTTGGGGGAACGGAAATGGGAAAGTGGAGATGGTATCTGATAGAAGTATAGTGGTGAGGCACAAGGATCTTGCAGAGATTGTTGCTGCCATTATGGAATACTTTGATAAAGCTGCTTCTGCTGGTGAGCAGGTTTCTGAGATGTTGGAGACAGGTCGAGCTCAGCTTGACCGGAGCTTTAAGCGGTTGAAGAGTGAGTCTCTTTGTTTTTGGAATTATGTGGACCGCAAAATTTGAGTTTTAGTGCTCTATCTGTGCCTTTTGATCATAACATAGTAATTAGTATGTTTTCTGGGATCTATATTTGAACTTGCTTATGTGAGCTTTGCATAGCCAGGATAATGGAGTAGAGTTGTAATAGCTTGATATTCGTGGTAAAATTAGTCAAGTTATGAGGAATCAAGATGATTCATATCATTTGCTATAACTATTTTGAGGTTGAGATTTAGTTGATTAACATTGACTTATCTTAACCTTGAGATCCAGTTGAGCAAATTTTGTTGAAAATTTTCGATTCTTTGTTTAGAATTTAATATTGTTTTTCCTGGCCCATTGCAGAAACTGTGTATCATTCCAGTGGAGTATTTAGTACTATAAGCTCCACCTGGTCTTCAAGACCTCCATTGGCGGTCAAGTATCGGTTTGAACCTAGTTCTATTGATGAAGGTGGACAAAAGAGTCTTTGTTCCACCTTGGAGCGACTGTTGGCATGGGAAAAGAAATTATATCAGGAAGTGAAGGTGCCCTTCTCAATCCCAATTGTTCTTAGTCTTCAAGAAGTATCTACTTTCTTGTGTTTTATACCAATTGTCTTTATAATCGTCATCTTAGTCAGTTAACTGGTTGTGTGCAAAGATTAAAAACTGTGGTTAAATCCACTTGATTCAATCAAGAATGGGGTAAATTATGCTCAATTATTGTTGATATTTTTTAGAATGACAGAATGCCAGGTTTTCGATTGGGAATCTTATAAATGTTATAGTAGATAGAGATGCAAAAAATCAGGCAGTCATGCTTATCCAAAGCTTGTCATAATCTAACTTGTTTGCACTCAGTTTAGTCAATAATGGTGTAATGATGACTAAAGTACCCTAGGTAGTTATTTATATGATTTGACAAGTACAACTTTGAGCTATAATAAGATTTTAATTTAGAACATGCAGGTTGCCCTGCCTGTCTTAAAACTAACCTATCCAAATCACTTAAATCTACATTCTGGTCATAAATGTATCATCTAAGACATCGAGTTATTAGGGAGAACACACTTTTATTTTATTAATTGTGTATCATCTAAGACAACAGATTATTATAGAGAACATACTTTTATCTAACTATATCTTCAACAACATATACCTTTTTTCGAAAGGCTTCCGCTTCTCTTTGCGGTTATTAGTGCGAAAAGGGGAAGTAGCTTAGCAATTGTGAGCAATTTTAAGATTCTTTCAACTCCTTATAGGTAGGAAGTTTTCTTCACATGATTATAAACTGTTTGCATGTCACAGCCTATACATGTTCGTTGCTCATCTATTTGGTGGTACCCATATGTAATTGCTTTTGAATTCCTAGTGTCTTACTCTGGCAGAAGCTAGTTCATCATGTGTTTATTTAGTTTTTGGTTATGTAGCGATGACATTGAGTTCAAACTATTTGGGAAAAAAATTGAAGAAAAGTTAGGCAACTTGACCGACTACTTCCTTGTACAATGCTTTAGCCCGGCAGAGCTTTTTAACTGAGTACTATGAATGTAGGCCAGGGAAGGAGTTAAAATTGAGCATGAAAAGAAGTTGGCAACATTACAGAGTCAGGAAAGCAGAGGTGAGGATGAATCCAAGTTGGACAAAACGAAGGCCTCAATAACAAGATTGCAATCTCTGATTGTGGTCACATCGCAGGCTGTTTCCACAACGTCCTCTGCCATTATTGGTCTGAGAGACTCTGACCTTGTCCCACAGCTTGTTGAACTTTGTCATGGGTATGTCCTTTGTGTTTTGTGAATACTTGATTTGAAACTTGTTGACAACCAATTTTATTGAGAATATTTGCTGGTGGACACATGGATGGATTATGGTTTGAAATGACACATGGTTACTTATGTTGCAATACTGCTTAGAGGAAACATCAACTTATTGGAGCCAACTTTCTACTCGTGTGAGATTGAAGAAGTCTGGTTACTTTTGGAATTCCTTCTAAGTTATTCTTTTCTTTTCGGAAATCATTTCCAGAACCTAAATCACCCATGTATTTATGTGCCATCACAAGAATTATTTCCTTACAATTTAATTGAATATGCTCAACATCTCCTACCTAGTATTGATCGCACCTTAAGTCATGCTATTACATGTAAAATCTATTGGTGTTAATATTTGTCTGTTTCAGTGGGTAGTTGAAAAGTTATGGATCTTTAAATATGCGGCTTATGTCTTCCTGACCATGAAAGCATGTCCGGTGAGCATCTTTGTATAGTCTGACAGCCTCTCCACGACAGGTTGAGTCCATGATGGAACCACTATTTTTGGAAATTTGGAATATCTCCTGTGCTTTGATGTGTGTAATTGATGGCTAAATATAGTGGTGCTTCTTAGGCTTGTTGGTATCCATGAGCTTAATCTGGAATTTTGGAGATCATTATGATGATTGCTCTGAAAATATGTGCTCTTCTACTCGGATCAGAAGATAGTTTTAAATTGGATTATCTGCGTTTTATTTTGAGTTCGATTGGGGGCTGATAATAAAGTGTACCGTTTTCTAAGCTTTACTCCTGACTGGTCCTCAACTGATATTGGTATAAACTGATGCAGATTCATGTACATGTGGAAATCCATGAACCAGTTCCATCAAATTCAGAATGACATTGTGCAGCAGGTGCGGGGGCTCATCAATAGAGCAACTAAAGGTCAATCGACATCTGACCTACACCGGCAAGCAACACGTGACCTTGAGTCTGCTGTATCTGCATGGCACTCGAGTTTCTGTCGCCTGATAAAATTTCAAAGGGACTTTATCTGCTCCCTTCATGGTTGGTTCAAGCTCACCCTTGTATCTGTCAATACTGAGCCAACTAATGGCAACAGGGAGTTCTCAGATTCATTTATGTTTTGTGATGAATGGAAGCTAGCGCTTGACCGTATTCCTGACACTGTTGCATCAGAAGCTATCAAAAGCTTCATAAATGTTGTTCATTCGATATATGTGAAACAAACGGAGGAGTTGAAGATAAAAAAGCGGACTGAATCTGCATCAAAGGAGCTTGAGAAAAAGGCTTCGAGTGTAAGGAGCATTGAAAGGAAATATTACAACTCTTACTCTATGGTTGGCATTGGACTTCCTGATGCCGGACCTGATAATGGTAATGTTTTAGATGCACGAGACCCTCTCGCTGAGAAAAAGGCTGAGCTTGCAGCTAGCCAACGGCGTGTGGAAGATGAGATGGTGAAGCACTCTAAAGCAGTGGAGGTAACCAGAGCGATGACTCTGAACAACATTCAAACAGGGTTGCCAGGAGTTTTCCAGGCTATGACCAGCTTTTCATCCTTGATGACAGAGGCCGTTGAGGCTGTATGCACCCGTTCTTATTCTATTAAGTAGGAAACAATTCACAGATAACCGAACAGTACTATTTTCTTTTCTTTTTCCAGGGCGGGGGTGGGATTATTTTACTTTGGTTCCAGGCAAGGATGAAAGAGAAAGGGCGCATTTTTGGTCATAGGCTCCTTTCGGCTAGTTGGCATTTTCCCTTTGATATTTTGCTATGTTGTAGATATGTTGAATTTTGCAATTTTGTACTTTTATCCAGTGGTGGGAAGAGGAATATTTTCTGTATGTATAGCAAATTATTTGCATTTCTGCATTGAGGTCAACATTCTCAGCAGATGAATAAATGTATTCTTCTAAGTGGAAAAATATTCTTCAACCAAATTACTCTTACTGTTGTGTCTTCTTCTGTAGTATATATTTCATGGACAAATTTTGAGAGCATTAGACAGGGTTCTTTGGTGCAGCTATATTCACTCAAAGATGGTTAGATGAAAATATTTTTTGAATATGTAAGTTAAATACATATATATATATATATATTGTTGAACACTGTTGATATAAAAATCATTCATTCATATTTTAGAAGTATGAACATTCTTGATGAAAATGATGATTCTGCCGCTAGGGTCAATCTTTTGTTTCAAATGGATCAATAATCAAGGAGTTCACCAAAAGCTTACGTGATAACTTGACTTACTCCTTGTGGGCTTCTTTTTTACACTTAAATCTTGAGAAAAAAAAGACGAGAAAAGCTTGAGCTTGTAATTTGGATCCCTTTGATATCTTTCATAATTCTACTCAATGACGAATTTTCTTCTGTTCTTTCTCCCCTTTAGTCATTATTAGGCTGTAAGAAGATACCCTTTTGGCTCTTTTTGTTCTACTTTACCTTTAGGTACCCATGTAATAACTGGATCAATGACTAATAATGCAGAAAATCATCCTCCCACCACTGTCTTTGCATGTGCATGCAGTTAAAGCAAACACTGAGGTTCATATATGATGACAAAAGCTGACAGAAGGATAGCAGCTAGTAGGTATGACTAACCTACTTTTCAGTTACACCCCTCACTTTTTATTGTGCCAATGGGGTGTTGGGGTTATGCTGACAAGAGCGCAGTTTATGATAATCAGATGAACATCTTTTGTCAGAATTTTTTTTTGAATATATAGGTTAAATATAGATATAATTTAATATATATCAATTGTTGAACATCCTTGATACAAAAATCACTCTCTCCTGAAGAAAATGTTGGCTTCGGCACTAGTTATGCAAGGTTCATTGGTTTTTGTAAATTGATATTTGATACCCTGTGTCACTTGGACCTTCAGTTCAGTATACTCACCAATGACTATAGGCACCAGATCCAAGAAATATTTATCAGGAAAATATGAGAAAAAATAATAGAACCCATTATAAAAATGAAATAATAATAATTATTTTAAAAAAAACAAGATGACAGATTTATGAACAAACAATTCACACGTTGCTGTTACATTTTTGTTTATATTACCAACTTAGTATGCGGATTTCAAGGGGGACAGCTCAAAAAAATCAGGTCTTTCTGACAACTCCTCCGTATTTAAATAATAAAACTTCACCACTGATACAACTATGATGTGGTAGAAATTTCGAGTTTAAATTTTGAGAATCAAATATGGATTAATCAAATAGTGTTTTGGATATTGAATTGCATAAAGTCAAACAACAAAGAAACTATGGGTGTGTTTGGTACGAAGAAAAATATTTTTTTGAAACGTAAGTATCAAGCATGCATATATAATCAAGCAAAACGTTGTAGGGGTGGGATGGGATGGATATAGGGAGTCAAGATGGTAGGAGTTCGAATGGTCAATGGATGGACTTAGAAACGTTAGGAGGGTGGAGAGGAGACAATGAACTTTGAATGTGACTTATGAAACTTATTTTTTCTACTTTCGTTACTTTTTCCTCATTTTTAAAAAAATATTTTTCAAAATATTTTGATCATTAAAAAACATTTTCCTCCATTACCAAACACATCCAAACATATATTTGGCCAACAAATTACGGTCCATCCCAAAAAGAATATTACTTTATTTAAATTGAAAATAATTTTTTTTTTTACTTTTAATGAAATGATTCTCAGTTACACAAATATCTAAAAATGATTTTAAACTACAAGTTTTAACAATATTTCTCTTTTTTCTTAAATATAATGCCAAATAAAAGAGTACTACATAAAATAAGTCGAATACAGTATATGAAAAAGGGAAAAGAAAAACACTTGATGAGTTACAATAGCCATCACCAATAATAGTATAGGGCTCCAAGTGGGTGAAGTGGGGTTGGTTGGTTTTGTCCATCTTTTTGAGTTTCATTATCAAGCCTTTTGAATAGTAATATTTCTTTCTAGTCAAGGGTAATAAATAGAGTACTACTTCAATTACAATTCATTGGGGAATATTTTTCTTTCTTATAAATGAAGTCCAAGAAGTATAGAATATATATAGATGTGTAAGTGAAAAATTAGTATATCATATTTTATCTTTTCGATTGATATTGGGTTAGTAAGGAAACAACAATAGATATTCCTATATATCACATTAATTCAATCACATAGTTGATACGATTTTATTGAATTGTTATTATTGTGTTCAATCAAATGATATAAATTATGACTACAAATATCCATGATATATTAGACAATAGGTGGTTCCCTAGTGGAGTTAGGGACCCAAGATAAAGTTGCAGGACCAAAAAAATAATGAATGGAGAAATGGACCAAATAAATGCAAATATAGCCGTGGGGCTCAAAGCCAATATTCGATGGATGAAATTTCTTTACTTTTTACTTTTTTACTACCTTCTTTATTCTTTGTTTTTTTAAAAAATAATTTAAAAAATTGGTTGATTTTTTACTTATAAGATGCTTATGATCTGAAGGCAAAAGAAAGGACATATATGTAAGACATTTTTTCTTATTACATTACATTAGATAATAATGTTGGGTTTAAATTGTTGTACCGTCTTATTGTTCGATGAGATAAGTTTTTCTTTGTTTATTAATAGTTTTAGCTTTATTCTCATGACTCCCTCAATTTTTGCTACTGTATGTTGTTTAATGTGCTTCGATTATCATTTTATTTTATTATAGCTACTTTTTCTTATGACGTGAGTTGCGCCAAATGAAAAAAATATGACCAGTGAAAATTCATATAGACAATTTAATTTGTTTGGAATTGGAACATATTTATTATTTTCAATTGGAAGTTGAAAAATATGACACTTGAGCCTAAATCAATCTCAAATGATAGCTCATTGGGGTAATTGACTTAAGTTCAAATAAGCAAATCACCAATCCTATCTTATAATCTAATTTAATGAAAATTTTCATTATTCCTTTAATGACAAGTTTTTATAATCACATACACTGAATATTTAAAACTACTAATATCGTAAGTCTTATAACATCCATGCTACGACAAGTTTTCGACATCATAAGTTTTGCAGATCTTCTTCCTTAATTTATGTGTCAATCAAATAAATTCACATAAAAGTGGAGTTCTATTTAAGAATATCTGGCATAAAGCTCACCATAGAAGTTCTGTTGTATACAAATTTGGCGCTAAATCCATTAAGGGCTAAATTCAGAAATCACTAATATAGGCCATACACTTTTCTTGTTCTTTTCCTTTACAAACACATCCGATAATCTGTCAATTCTCGAAAAGCTACACGCCAGTTTCAATTTCATGTATACACTGCACAACATGGGATCCTTAAATGGCTACACTCTCAGAACAATGTACTCAATACTGAGACGATTACAATGGAAACTAGTTTCAGCATGTACATTCTGAAGTTCTGCACTTATATCTAAATACCTTGGTTATTGGCATATTTGCTCATGTGCCTTACTCATCCTATCCAAGCCTTGGCTAAGGGCTGGCCTGTGAACCTCCAAAATTTTGTCCTTGCTGTTGTTATGAACCCTACCTACTACTACTCTCTACCTGGTCAGATCGGAAACTCATCACTTTGCTCGCTTAGAAATCTGGTTCTATGGGTAGTCCATGGTCATTACTACTTGATAAGGAGAAAGTTGCATAATTCCAGTAACCGATTTGCACCAGCATTTGACAATGAGCAGCATAATTTAGAAGACTATAGTTGTCTTTGGGCCACACTTGATCAAATTGAAACACAATTACCTAACTTCCAACAGAAAAATACACTTCTTTTTCTTCAGAAAGATGAACAACTTCATGCTTGGGACCTCCACGGCCCGTGAACAACCGACCACTGTCAGATATGCACTCTAGAACAATACAGATCTTCAATGAGAAACGGTTTGCCTTGGGAGTTTGATAGAAAGGTGCAACAAATGTGAATTTCCTCAGTTCGTCATGTCCTTCGGTCTCATGCAAATCCAGGAAAACAAATTGTGTTAATTTCTCTTCAAGACTCATTTTTATCCACAACCTACTCTCGCTCGAGATGTTATGGAGTGTCATATCTAAAGATAAACCAACAGGCAGCCCAGAGATGAAAGGAAGAGGACTTTGAAATTCATTGCCTTGAAAATGCAGTTCAGCTTCCATATATTTAAGATTTCCCGACAAAACTAGCTTTCTTGGAGTGAAATACTCAAGCGACTTCAAGAGATATGGGTTGTCCAAGATTGGAGAACTAGTGGTGTCAATATCACTCAATGACTTCTGAACTTCAACCACAAAATTGGATGATTCAGTGGATCCTTCTCCACAAATATGCTCAATAGAAGAAATGACAGAACGTAAGTTCTTTAGAGTAGTCTTGTTCGTACAGGGTTCCCTATTACTAAGTGTCAAAATACCATTTGCAATAATTAACTCTAAGATGAGAAAATTGTCATCTTTGGTTAAACCTATTAACTTATATCTCATATCCCTTAGGCATCTGTCCAGTTTTTTCAAAGAACACTCCAATTTCCCCCATTCATGGAAGTAGAACTCCTTGGAAAACACCACATGTGACCATAAGAGTCCAAGTTGTTCCAAGGCATTTATATATTGCAAAGCAAACACTAACTCACCACTATGACTGTGATTTGATATTGTTCCCAATTCTGCCTTCAAACTCCTGCATAAACAATACGGTTGAACAACATTAGCAGCACATATAGTATTATCTGATACCTTGACTGGAATATACCTAAAAATTACAAGAAGCAAGATATGTCTGAAAAGATAGCCAATAATTGCAGCAGAACGCAACTGTATATAAACTATTATAGGATTCCTGCAAATAATAAAATGGAAAAAAAATATATTAAAAAATAACAGTTATATTCAAGGGTGGTCATATTGCTACTAAAGAATTGCAACCTCAGTGTGCGAGTTACTTCATTGATCAATCCAAGTTTCAGTGATGGCCAAATGTCTAATACCACCTGAAGGATGACATTCACACAATTTCTCTCTTTGTTATGCTCAACGTGGAAGTCTAAAAGCGAGTTTTCTGCTTCCTTCAATTGTAAGTTCCTCCTTATGTGACATTTAGAGATTTCACGTCTTTGTATCGACTGTACATCACCTTCCTCCAGATGCTCTTCCATTTTAAAAAACTCTGATGCAGAAACAAATGTGAATCTACTGCAACAAGAAAGATAAGCCAAAAGTGTTCTCCGGTCAACTATTTCTGCCAAACTGCGAGAGAGTCTCCCTAATAGTGTAACTGCATAAGAGAACATTCTTGGTGGAATGCTGCAAGTTTGCTGCTTCATTGAGACTGGAGCAGAGGTGACTAACACTAGATATGAAGCTTTCCTCACATTGTCATAACCCAACTTGCCTCCAGAAGAGGGCTCTATCTGTGCATACATTACATGGTGACCAAAAAAAAAAAAAAAAGAAAACCTTACATAAGTGATATTGTAATAATATAAAGAACCAGGAGGTTTAACATTGGGCATTTTCAAAATTTCACAACCCCAGAAAAGAAGCCTAAATTTTGACCGGAAAAGCCACACACAACAAAAAATAACTTGCAAACACTTTAAACAACAACAACATACCCAGTGATGTCCCACAAGTGAGGTCTGGGGAGGGTAGACTGTACGCAGACCTTACCGCTACCTCATCGAGGTAGAGAGGCTGTTTCCTAAAACCCTCAGCTCAAAACCCATATGTA
>JAOTQJ010000001.1:23381017-23392231 GCA_025642045.1 Solanum sejunctum | reverse complement strand
TCTCATCTCTGCGACATGCATCTTCTGAACATGAATATTTTTTATCGGCCAGCACTCCACCCCATACAGCAGTGCTGACCTAACCACCACACGGTAGAACTGACCCTTAACTTGCAAACACTTTGATTTTCTTAAATGTACAGCTAAAATGTCTAAGATGCCTGCCTTTAAAATGACCTATTGCTCATTTCTCACCGCCCAAAATAAGTTGTTTACCTTGACACGTGTATTCTGATATGATAAAGTCATGCATGAGACTCCTACATACCAAGGAACCCTACTTTTCACTTTTGTTAGTTATGTATATTCCACACAATTGTGTTCAAATTAACTGAGAAACTCACAAAGTGAAAGATATGATCTGAAAGCACAGTGAGATCCTATTATGTAAAGTTAGAAATGTCGATTTTTAGAATCTGAACTGCTGAATCCAAAAAAAATATAAGTACTCATGTTAAACATGATTAGTTATTCAAAAAGTCTGGCAAAGGAGAAACTAAACATGTGTCTAGATCAAGGTAGGAGCGAATATTGACCGAAAAACCATTTTTTGATAAAGTAAGAACTAAGATGTTTCATCCACAAAAGAGCATCAATTAGATGCATAGTTACAAGGAAAAGGCATTAACAAAAGAGCTAATGAAAATAGTGCTCTGCACAGACTGGTGAACGAGAGGTTTAAGCAATAGAACTGGTTGACTTGCCATGTCTTACGGCGTAACTCCAGTCATGGGAGGGAAGATTTTTTTTGTCTCAGGTGATAAATCTCTCGAAATATTTGAAGAATGTGTGGGCACAGACAGATGGTTCGCTTGGGTAGAGAGCGAGGTCGTAGATTCACCAGCCAGATCAAGATAGATGAGGCAAATCTTAGATGGGTGTGCTTTCAAATGCAGCAAGCTTTAAATAACGGTGGAATCTTTACAGAAGATGGAGGACAAAAATTCAAACATATGTTTACAGGATGTACCAAACTCTCAACATCTATGGTTGATATCTCAGAATTGAAACAATCGTAGGGAAAGGAGAAAAGCTATTACTATTTCAGAAATCTACTACAATGGGGACTAGGGTGATATATTAGGGAAGATATTACATTGGTTTGGAGAAGCCACAAAACACAAATTCAAAGTTATCAGTGATCTTCGGAGAAGTCCTTTATAAACTTAGCTTTCATGGCTTTGCATCAAAAGAGAGGAATGTGGATGAAAGCAGCCTTTTCCTCTCCGTGTCTGGTGGAGCACTTCAACGATCCCTTTGACCATAGCCCCAAAGCTGAAACAATCCATGTTTGGTTCCTCAAGAGATGGCAACTAACAGCAGGTCTTCAAGTCTCCCCAATATCACCCAATATCTTCCTTTTTGAGCTTCCATTAAGGCAAGAAGCAACCAGAATCAGAGAAGCACATCAGTTTTGGAATGGGCAACACCTGATGCTTGAATGGTGGTCGTCGGGATCCGGGTTAGAACAGGTGAAGGTAGTTTCGGGACAAGAATGGATCAAAGCTTTCGGGATCCCTCTGAATGGCTTGACCATGGAAGGGCTCGTATTTGTGTGGAATCTGGAAGAGACATCGATAGAGGTTAATCTGGAAATTGGGAAACTAGATTCAAAATCTCAATCTTAGAGTATCGTTACACCCAGATTATTTCCGACCACTGGAATGAAGAAAGGAGAAGAGAAACAGAAGCCGTAAAGGAGGTTGAGAAAGCCTCTACATGTCAGGCAGTGAAATCATACATTTGTCCACCGGTCCATAATCAAAAGCACAGGCAGAATGGCAGCTTTAATTCAAAAACCTGGCAAGTGCACGTGCCACATAAAGCTGGGTCCTGAACCGGGCTTCAAATTCATTAATTGCGTTGGGCCAACATATGGCTCAAAATAATTGGAGCGCCAAAGGGCCACTTATCGACTTGCCAATACAGAAGTAGCCCATTCGAACATGCAAACTATTTCGACCCTTAATCAGTCAAGACTGAAGCCTCAGATGCGAGAGTTGGCCATCACATGGACGCTGCATTTGATTTCTCAGAAGCAAGCGATGAAGTAGAAATTCCTTAAATGATAATTCCAAGATATATACCAGATTTTGAAATAGAGCCAGTAACTCAGTAAGCAACACAGATATTGATCTCTCTCCTCTTGCGACACTATCTCTTCCCTGGTATGATGAAGATTCAGAAGGTTCTTCCCAAATCAACAATACAACATTAATTGAAATTTCAAGATCGACTAAGGCAGTTTTAGTGAGGGCTTGCAAGGTCTTTGGGGTTAACACAGTAGGTTTTGAATCAGAGATACTGGGTATGGTTCTTCGAATGGAACAGAAAAGACAAGCAGATTCGGACACAAGGGGAAACAAAACAGGTAAAAACAAAATAGTCTTAGAATAGGGAAGGCTCAAGTGGGACATCAACTCCAACGGGAAAAGGAGGGGGGACAGGTACTACAAATCCAACTCCAGATGAAGATCAAAGTTCTAAATTGGAATGTAAGGGATCTCAACGAAACAGGAAGGAGAACCAACAGTGAAGTCACTCATTCAAAAGACATTGTTTGTCTTCAGGAAACTAAAATTGGAGATTGGTCAATGAGATGGATCAGGCAAATTTGGGGTAATAGATGGGTGGATTGAGCTGTATTGTATTCAAGCTGAAGTAGGGGAATTATAGTCATGTGGGATAAAAGATAATGGTCAATCAAGGAGGTTCAGAGAGGATGCTATAGATTTCTTGCCTTCTACAACGCACTCAACAGGAATTCAGATGGTGCTTCACAGGTGTTTATGGTCCTCACTTTACTGATGAGAGAGAGTTATCATGGCAAGAGTTGGTTGCAGTGAGAGGTTTGCGGGATGAGCCCTGGGTTATAGGGGTTAATTTAATGTCTGCAGATTTGAAAGTGAAAGACAATTCCACAAGGAAATCAAAAGCAAATGAACACATTCAACTTCACCCTTGAAGACTTCGACATCATAAATTTTACCTCTACAAGGAGCCAAATACACTTGATTCAGAAGTGAGGATTCTCTTCAAGCTTCCAGAATAGACAGAATTCTAATTTCCCCCTGAATGAATGACAACTTTAGAGCTATAAAGTAAGCTCTTCCAAGGGTATCATCGGATCATAGACCAATCCTGCTAGAATGTGGAGACTGGGACTCAAACCTTTCTTCAAATTTGAGAACATATGGCTAAAAGTAAAAGGCTTCCTTGAAAAGATCAAAGATTGGTGACAAGGCTATTCCATTAGAGGCAGTCCAGACTTCATCCTTGTGCAAAAACTCAAAAGCCTGAAGAAAGACATTACCAGATGGAACAGAGATAATTTTGATAAGTTGGAAGCTCAAAAAGACAGGCTTCAAGAGGATTGAGCTATCCTGGAGCAATCAATAGAAGGCAGACTTATGACACAAAATGAGAAAGAGAGATCACTTCACCGCAAACGTGAAGTGCAGGAAGTAGATCTCTTGGAAGCAAATGTCCAGATGTTTGTGGCTCAAAGTAGGAGACAAGAATACAAAATTCTTTCAACAAGTAGCAACATCTCATAGAAGGATTAACCACATTGAAAAACTACTCATTGGCGAAGAAATTTGTGAAAACAAAATGACATTAAAGCTGAAATTCTAATATGTACCAAGCTATGTCCACAGAAGAAAAACAATGGAGGCCTTAAGTAAGATTGCAAGTCTCAAACGTTTAGCACAAACAGAGAAAGTCTTGCTAGAGAGGAATTTTGAAGAGAGGTCAAAGCTGCTATCTTTTCTTGTGGCTCAGATAAGAGCCGAGGGCCAGATGGTTACACAATGGCATTTTATCATAGTGCTTGAGATTTCATCAAAGCAGATATTGGGAGCTCTCAATAAGTTTCATCAACATTGCTACATGGTTAAATGCTGCAATGTCTCTCTCATTGCTCTGATTCCCAAGAAGAAAGGGGCTCAGAATCTGAGAGACTTCAGGCCCATTAGTCTCATTGGTAGGTTCTACAAGATACTGGCTAAAATCTTAGCTGAAAGACTAAAAGCAGTGATTTGGAAGCTTATGTCAGGGGGGACAGAATGCCTTCCTAAAGAATAGACAGATTATTGATGCTTCTCTAATGGCTAATGAAATCCTTAACGGAAGACTTAAAAGTGGAATACCTGGGATAATGTGTAAGCTTTGATGTGGAGAAGGCATTTGATAAAGTCAACTGGTCTTACTTACTCTATTGAGTCAAATGGGATTTGGAAGCAGGTAGATCCGCCTCACCACTGTCAAGTATCTGTACTTGTAAACAGGGAAGCAATTCGTTTTCTCTCCTTGTAAAGGAATAAGACAAGAGTACCCTCTCTCCCTCTTCTATTCTTACTGGCCATGGAAGGTCTCAGAAAGATGCTAGACAAGTAATTCTTAGTCACTGAATTGAAGGGTTCAAGGTAGAAAGCAGCCCAAGCCACTCTATTAGCGTCTGTCAACTGCTTTATGCAGATAACACTTTAATATTTTGCGAGGTAGAAAAGCTCTAAGTGCAGTACCTAAACTTAACTATTATGCTCTTTGAAATCATCTCAGGGCTCCATATCAACATGTCGACAAGCAACATTTATCCAGTAAATTGGTACCTAATCTGGATGAATTGGCAGATATAATGGCCTATGAAATGGGTTCTTTTCCAGCAACCTGTTTAGGTCTGCCTTTGGGAGCACAATACAAACCAGAAGAAGTATGGAATGGAGTGATAGAAAAGGTGGAGAAAAGGTTAGGGAACTGGAAAATGCAACACTTATCCATGGGAGGAAGGTTAACACTCGTCAACAGTGTTCTGGATAGTATACCTACGTATATTATGTCCCATCATCATACCAATGCCTTCCAAAGGTGTTGAATAAGTTGGACAAGCTGAGAAGATCCTTTCTTTCGGAAGGGAATAGGAGCATAAATTACATCTGGTGAAATGGGAAAACTGATACTACCCAAGGATCAAGGAGGATTAGACAAGAGATTTAAGCAAACATAACATGAGCTTGCTACTGAAATGGTGGTGGAAACTCAGCCAAGGAGAATCAATCCTATGGAAGGAAGTGGTTAGTGCCAATTATGGAGAAGACAAGACAGCTGATGCGCCAAGAAAACCAATGATCCATATGGAATGGGACCTAGAAACATATTAACAACCTGAAAGACGAATTCTTTCATGAGGTGTCCTTCAGGATTGCGAATGGCACCACTGTCAAATTTTGGAAAAGACAAGTGGTTACTCAATCTTCCATTGAAAGACTCTCATCCAAGGGTTTTTTTTATTAGCTACCCACCTAGATTCAACAGTTACAAACAACAGAGAAGGCAACATATGGGACTTGCACATCAGAAGGATTGAGAATTGGATGAGCTCTTTGATTTATACAATTTGCTGGAAGGTAGCTCATTAAATACTCAAATACCAGACACTCTGAGGTCGATGATTCAAGCGAAGGAACTTATTCAGTCAAAGAAGGCTACAAAAGACTCAACACCAGAATGTCTTCACAGACCACTGACCTTGGAAACTGAATTGGAAGACTTATCTCCCTCCAAAAATCAAAAGTTTCACTTGGCCACCTTTTCTAAATGCTACCCTCTCTCTAGACGATCTCAAGAAGGGTTTTCAGATAGCCAGTAGATGCTTCATGTGCCATCTTACAGAAGAGACTAAAACATTTGTTTTTACACTACCCTGTGGCAGCAGGCATTCGGCCCTTGTATTTGCAGTTTTTGGCATCAGCTGATCAACACCACTCACCCTAAAATAAGCAGTTGAAAGTTGGAGCTTAAGAAAAGTGGATAGATTCATCAAAAAAATCTAGCAAATGGTACCATCCTGTATATTTGGTGTATATGGATGGAAAGAAATAGTAGGTGTTATGATGGGACTTCAACTCTTAACTGCTCCTTGAAATCTATAAGTTTGATGAAATCTTTTTAGTTGGAGCAACCTTTAGCCTGTAAATGATGTCATTCCCCTTTTAGATTTCATTAGCTCCCACTCAATGGCTTAACAGTCTTGAGGTTTTGGTTTTGGTTTAGGTTTTAACTCCCAGACCCTAATTGTTTTTTGTAGTCCGGGAGTTTATCACCTATTTCTCTCTGTAAATTTGTGCATCTTCTTGATGCTTTTTAATACCACCTCTTAATTGATCAAAATAATAAAAAAAAACTAATGAATCCCTTTTCAATGTCAATCTAAGACAAGGGAGCTAACAAAATCAAAAAAGCCATATACTACAAAAGAAATAGAATTTTGAACTAGTTGAAAAGGCTAATATATACAACTCATAACTGTTACACGTGTAAAGAAGCTCAGCATACTAATCATTGGAAATGTCCATAAAACCATTGTTTGGGCTAACGCACAAGATGTTGGAAAAAAGGAGCAAATATACTGGATGATACAGGGATTACTACTTACCATTTGGGAAGCTTCATTAATCAGTCTGACTAAGAACTTTCCATGATTTTGACCAATCATGAACAAAGCAGAAAAGACTTCAGCTTCATCCTGAAAATCAATTTTTTTTTAAATAAAAAAACAGCAAAATCATAACAATAAGTAAACAATAAATGTATCCTAGCTTTCCCTATCTAGATAAACTATCTACTAGAAGTAACAAGGAAATTTCATAAATGAAATCCCAATATAGGAATTTCAGAAAACAAATATGCTTCTCCTAAAAAAAAAGATGCATAAATATAGAAGAAAGGGCACATATCCCCTCCACTTATTACCATTTTTTCCAGAGAGATGCTGGAACTTTGTGAGATCAGTTTCAAGTGATTCTATTACCCCATTTCTCAATCAACCCCAACTTTAATGAATGTGCCAATCACATACCAATCATTGCTTGCCACGTATTAATCCAACTGAAAATACTTTTTTCATATTCTTTCTTATTTATATTTTTTCTTATTTTCCTTCTTTTTTGAACTTTACATTCATATTGAAAACACATACTTGCTACTATTATTTCATTCCTGTAGACTTTGTACCTTTTTTTTCTTTTTGGAAACTGGTTATTTTGTATTCCTCAGCATTAAGGACTCTACTGGCCACCTGTAAAAGTGTTAATTACATAGAAAACAAAAAGAGAACAAAGAAACCAGTAAAACTTACAGAGCTCCTATGAAATCCACTAGTTGAATTTCTTCTTCTATATTCATTTCTTTACGCCAAAAACCTAAAGTGGTAACTCCTTTCCACTTAATCTTCTCTATAGTGCATTCTTTCCCTACAAATTCTCCCCCACCTCTTCTGGCTCTTGCTACCTCCTCTTCTGATCCAGTAACTTAGTAGGTCTATTGTACGCTCTGGCATAATCCAATTGAGGCTAGCTAAATTGGTGAATCAAGTCCATACTTGTTTTGTCACTTTGCAGTGGAAGAACAGAGGTTGTTGGTTTCTAGAGCCTCTTTGCAAAAGATAACATCTTGAGGCAATAATTTTCCCCCTCTTTTGAAGCGCATCCTGTGTCAGGCAACCTCTCCTAGTTACTAACCAAGTGAAGCACTTCAATTTAGTTGGGGCCACACTCTTCCAGATAGCACTCCATGTCCCTATTTTTTCCCTACAGCTGTGACTAGATTTCTTTTATACACTCTATTCACAGAGACCTGACCATCAGTATGATGTCTCCATAGCAATTTATCTGTTTCCAGATTTGTTCCAGGAAAGTCTCCAATAAAAGCTAGCATATCTCAGTGTTCTGTAAAGAGCATGATGCGAAGCGATGGAGCAAGTTACGCTTCGCAAACTAGCAGCTATGAAGATCAAGAGAAGCGGACGCTTCAAAGGCTGAAGCAAGGCAAAGCGCAAGAAGCGAAATAATTCCTTTTAAGTCTTAAAAATCTATTAAAGGTGAAAAAAAAAAAGCCGCACCTTTTATTTCAAGAGACCCAATTTAGTTTGACTACTGGTCTTCTCCTCTAGGGTTTTCATGCAGTCGTCTCCTCCTTCAGGTAATTTCTCTTTCTTTCTTCTTCCTGTTGTTGTTTCTTCTTCTACATCTTTTTTCTTCTTCTTCTCAATGGACCTAGTTTTTTTTTCTAGTCCCTAGAGGAGAGACCAGTAGTCAAACTAAACTGGGTCTCTTGAGATAAAAGGTGCAACTCTTTTTTTTCACTTTTAATAGACTTTTAAGATTTAAAAACAATGAAGCATCGCTTCTTGCGCTTCGCGTCGCTTTAGTGCCTCATCGCTTCAGCCTTTGAAGCAACCGCTTCTCTTCACCTTCATAGCCTCTAGTCTGCAAAGAGCAACTGGCTCGCATTGCTTCGCTTCATCGCTTAAGCAATGAAGTGTTCGATTTCCAGAACACTGATTCAAATGCTAGTAAAAAATATGAAGAAGGTTTAATACTTGTTATTTTTATTTTGTATGATTTTGGCTTGAGAAGGAGAGCCTTGAAGCAACGACAAAGTTGTCTATGTGACCTTAAGGTCACCAGTTTGAGTGGGGAGTTCGCAATGACATTTGTGTCAATGTATGTTGCCTACATTAAACCCTTTTGAGGTGTGGTCATTCCCAAGACCCTACGTGAACGCGAGATGCTTCATACACCGGGATGTCGTTGTTTTTATAGTGTTGGCCTTGGATTAATTTAAAATGAGGAAACATGGTCAATGAGGAATCATATGGCCAATACATACTCATATGAGATTGAGCTGTAGTTGCAACTATATGAACTGGCATCTACAGGGAGAGGAAGTATTTGCCTAAGGTGGAAGAATATCAATAAGTTGTATTCCTATTTTGACTTCCAAATTTCATTTATTTGGAAGGTCTATAAGAGTAATGTCTGTGAAATGAAGGAAATGATCTACAACTACTGTTTTTGTAGGAAAGCTTGCCTAACTCATGAAGTGCTACAGAGAAGAGGTAGACACATTTGCTCAAGGTGCTTCATGTATAAATTGGATGCAGCACTAAATAGTCATCTGTTTCTTCACTGCAAAACAGCTACAATCTATGGAACATGTTCTTTGGTTTGCTTCGAGTGCACTGGGCGACTCCAAAAACTACCAGAGGAATGCTTAACAGTTGGAAAGGGATTGGAAATAGAGAATTAGAGGACTGGTGGGAAATGATACCTGCATGTTTTGGTGGACCTTATGGAAGGAAAGAAATGTGAGAGGTTTTGAAGACAAATATAACAACATGCAGAAGATCAAAATGAACTGTCTTAGTCTTTTTTATTTTTGGTGTAAACAGGATAGAGTGAGGGATATAGAACTTTTTTTTGATTTCATAGGGAAATTGTAAAGCCACTTAGTCTAGTATTATTTGCTGAAACGGTGCCCTCTGGGTTGTAAGTGACTTTCCTCATTATCCTAGATGATGAGTAGTACCTTATGAATACACAGTTACCTTTTCTCAAAAACTACAATTCAAGAAATTGGGGAAAACCTGGGATGGCGAGACTATCATAATTAAAATCATTAAATTTATAGAGAAGGGTATCAAAAGAAAGAGGCGTTCAAAGTTTTATCAAGAATCGGACAAGCTCCATTAGATCGAGTACCTGCAAAGAGGCGATACAGAATTTGAAGCTTACAAGCAGCCACAAGTTGATACTACAATAATAATTGTGTTCTACCGTGAATTTTTAAATATATTTATATAGGGTTCGGGCAAAGTTCATAAGCTATTGGGTTCATCTAAAACCATAACTGACCCTCTGGATCCACCCTACATAGAGGTTAATTTGGCTGCTTTAGGAAGATTCCAAAAAAAGTTGCTCCTAACCAATGGAAAATCAAAACAAGGGCTACCAAAAATTGAAAAACACTGGCAGGAGTTAAATTTAAAGAATCAAATGGGTTGCTATTCTTATGAGAATTTCCAACTTCATCTTGAATGGCAATCACTATTGGCGTTTCTCATGGAAAAATTGGCACCCTAAACATGTTTTTGGATTTAACTGCTCAAGTTAATAGAAATATGAAACAATCTTTCTGCAACGTACCTCAGGATACAATTCCAAATTTCTAATAAGTCCATTAACACACATTTTGAACATATCCAAGCTCCGTAGTTGTGTCAGTTCTAGTACTTTCCTTGCTCTACATCTTATCAAGCTGTGACTCTCTAGTAGAATCCCGAGAAACTGCAAAATAAAAATAAAAAGTTTAAAGGAAATCTCAACAGATTTACTTCCAAATGAGCAGAAGAAAATAAGATCTAACATATTTCAATACTGCAGTAGTCAATGTTTTCCACAAAAGTAGGAGCAAATACAATGTTACATATTTCAACACTACCGTAGTCAAAGTTTTCCTTATAAATAGATATAGCAGTTGAATTATAAAAAAAGAATTAAATTCTTGATGTCTAAAAAGCACAGCAAATTAGTAAAGGGATAAATCAAGACTTGACCACCATGTGGATTGAATAATCAAGATGAGAAAAAAGGAAGTTTTAACCAGTTCATCCAACCAACAGTCAAAAAGTTACACCATGTTATATTGAGCTGACAAACAAATACTAAATGCAGTAATATAGCAAGATATGGTCCAGGTGTAAGACAAAGTAATCACACCTGCCTGTGTCTCTCCAGAAGAAAAAAGCTCCCAGACACAGTTCCAATGCCCTTTCTCTCTCCTACTTCCTAGGAGAGGAGAGAGCCCACCTTTTCCAGCAACGCCCACTGGAATCAGCCCTTCTCTTCTTTTTATTATGGTAAGGAAAACCTTTTTATCTCAGGGGGTAAATCCTTCGAGATCATTGAAGAATCTCAGGGGATAGACAGATGGTTCTCGTGGATTGAACGCAGCAGAAATTTACGAGTCAAGTTAAAATTGATGAAGAAAATTTGAGATGGGTATGTGAGCAAATGCACCGAGTTTCAAAGGGGCAGGGAAATCTTTGCAAAAGATGGGGAAGGAAGATTCAGACATACTTGTACAGAGTCTACCAAAATTTTAACAGTTATGGCAGATTCCTAAGAATTGAAACATGGACTGGAGATAGAAGGAAAACAATTATCATTCCAGAAATAGATTACAACAAAGGATGGGGAGAATTTGCAAGGAAATTATTGCACTTTTTGGGGGAAGCTTCTAATTCCAAATACAAGACATTCACAGACCTGCACAAATAGATCCTTCCTAGAAGCTACTCAGATCCCAAAGTGGCCTCCAAAAGTGGAGGGGAACACTAATGAAGGAGCAAACAACTACTTTAAGAAATGCTTG